>JAWNNP010000774.1:1540000-1989034 GCA_035044805.1 Leucophenga maculata
ATCTAGCTTGTTTGTTAAATAATATTTTGTTAATTTTAATAAATTTTATTTATATTCAAATAAATGTGGCCTTAAAGAAGCTTTGCAAAACTAGTTGCCTGCAATAAAGTGCTCTGATTTATTAACTTGACAAATAAATCGATGTAGGATCTTGTGTCGAGGCATTATTCTTTGCAATTACAATAGTTTTATCTTATTTTATTTACCAATTTGTTTTTTCTTGCGTTTCCTTTTAAAATTTTCTGTTTCACTTTCAAGTTTAAACTGTGCAAGTAAACGAGGTGAAAATGTCAAATAATTGCACTGTGGGTGCCTTTCACCTGAAGGCTGTCTACAGATCAACCTTGACTGGCAAAGGCTTAATGGCGCCGTGCTACAGCTGCTGCAGCTATTTGAAATAAAGTTCAAATGATTTAATTAAATACACGTTGCGCTGCCATATGGGTTTGAAATGTAAGGCCGCACTGAAACAGAGAAACGCTGTAGCTATTCATTCCTGCCTACCATTTGCCTAAACTACAATTGTGTACAATTAACGACCGTCATGAGTGAGTACTGCATTTTGGGCTGTCTTTAGTTTGGTTTATGCTATGCTATGAACGATGCATCCACATGCAACTGCATTGGACTAAAGCTGAGTCATTGTCTTCTACCGACTTTTTCTTCTTCTGTGCAAACGTTTTCAATTTGTATTTTCCGTAGTTACGAGCATTTGACGTTTTGATTACCGCACTGCGCTTCCATTACATGCCACTTTGCGTGATTGCAAGCGCGAGCTGAGATGTGAAATGGTGGGCTGCATCCATTTGTAGCAGCAAAGGCGGTAAATGTTTTGACAGATGATGGCAACTGCTGCACCGTTGTATGAATATAAGCACAAAATTCAGCTTAATAAATATATTTTAAGTTGCATATAAACAGTCAAATCCAAAGAGTTGACGTTTATGTCCTTTTGTTTAGCAGCAAAGCGAAAAAGTTCAGATTTCTACCTCCCGCTAAGAAAATCAAAGGCAATGACCCTGTGGCACGTGCGTTACGCATATATCGTGTTAGGCTTGGCTAGAGTTTGCCATGTTTTCTGATTGTAATTATAAACAATATAAAAACAAAACAAAAAAACAAAAAGTAAAATGCTTTGACTGACCTTTCGTCATCTGTGCAGCTGACTGTATACAAAACGTTTAGCGACCAAGTGTACTGGACCGTCAACGATTATACAGCTGTCCGTTATTATTAGCCAAATTGTGGTCGCCGCTTATTCCAATTAGCGTATCTGCAAATGCCGTTGGTATCGTCATTTTGACCAAGACAACGCCAACCTAATGGGAACAATGCTATAAGCAAGCAAGCATTCAATGAAATCAAAAGTTCACGCTCGGCCACACATTCTTCGCTGCGTCGGACTATAATATCTGAACTAAGCGTTGTTCTTTGGCTTTTGGCGTAATGTTAAAACGACAATTCGATTCTTATAAAATATTCCAGAAAAGTTAGTGCCCATACAAGCTTTAATTCTTTTTATCGCCTGATGATCTAGTAATTTGGCTTGTCATGCATTAGAATTGATTGATGCGTTTTATTGGTAGACAGTGCCATTAATCTACAAATGATTTTTCCTTTTTCAAGTATTAATTTGAATTATAACGGAAAACAGATCTGTCGCACAGCACTGCCGTCTAGCGATAACACCATGACCTTGAAAACAAAACTCAAACAACATTTGGTCATGCTAACGTGCAAGTTTTTCGCTTGATGGCGCTGCTTGTCATTTGCCATCAGTGGTCATCATTTCATCAGTCCGTTTTCCGTTAAATACAAAAAATAATTGATTTAATTTTTTCGAAAAAAGCAAATATTCGATTTTTGGATTCCTTATCTTTTTAACTAATTAAAAAAAAAAGTGAATGGAATTCAACATTTCACCATATCGTTCCTGATTAGATTTCTGGATAACACAGCGCCATAAAGGATGCTTCCTCGACGTAACTTTCAATCGGTCTCTTACTTTTCAAATCAAATTATTTCGGCTTTCTTCCATTTCTACAATAGCATTTTTTCTTGTTTGAATTTTCAGATGCCCCTATATACATATAAACATATAAACATATTTTTATTTCAAAAAAGTTTTTTTTTTTATTAATCGTATATTAAAGGAATCAAAGAGAGAAACCGCTTACGAAACTACAAAGGTTTAATACAAAAATTAATATTATATAACGATCGAAACAAAAAATATTATATAATGAAAAATTATTATTTACAAAACTACAATTAAATGGAAATAGGTTCGATTTAATAATTTAACAGCGTTGAATCGCTTAATGATGGCAACATTTTAGTGACAACTGGGTCGCATTTATTTATTAAAGTTCTCGATCTGCTGCAGCACCCAACTCCGCGATGCGGATTGACTCATATTTGGCGGGCAGATTATAACGCCCGGAATGGCGGAATTATCAATATCAAAAGCTGATGCTGTTGTTGTTGTTGTACTTTTGATCCCTTTAGCAATTGCATTTCTCGCGAGCGGTGGCAAAATAGTTGGTTTTGGTGGAATTTGTGGTACACTTCTTGCTGGTGGTGGCGGTGGTGGTGGACTCGAAGGTCGTTTTTTCAAATCTGTCTCGGCACGCTTATCATTGTCATCACTATAGATGGCTGAATCGCGAAAGTCATTTTCCAAACACTCCTCAACATTCTGCTCATACTCGAAATTTGTTGGCAACTCGGTGTTGGAGCGTTTGCGTTGCTGCTCGCAGACGCTGTCGCTGGATGAGGTTAGCGAAAAAACCGAATCGCGCTGTAGTGATGCCTCTGAAGTGCCACCGTTTACAGTGAAATGTAATGTACGTGGATCGGCATAGTCCACATGTGCCATGCGCTCTCCAACTGCTTCACTGCCCTGCCGATGTAAAATGCTTTTGCGGCACATCTCCGTGACATCGGAAACGCGACGTTCAGGCGGTCGATTGGAACGCCCAAAGGCAAGCGTTATGTTGTCAATGGATTTGAGCGCGCGCGGCAGGAGCGACATTTCCGAATTGGACACATTTTCCAATGACGACTTGCTGCCGCTGCTCTGGCTGTGACTGCTGCTGAGTAAACGTTTCATTAGATTCTTTGGTATGGGACGTGCATAGAGCGGTTCATCGTTTACATTGGCCCCGGAGGAGGATGCAGAGGATGATGAGGTGGCGGCGCAATTAGTTTTTGCATCGGAAGTCAATGCATGCGATAAATTGCTTTGTGAGTTACATTCGAAGTGTAGCACGGTAGTTTGACTTTCACGCTTCACGGTTGATGACGTGGATGATGTATTGGAATCTGAGCTTGCACGCCGATACTCATCCGCACTTGTGTGCGGTCGCAATTGTGCAGTTTCACCGCACACGAGATCTTCACCCACTTTCTGTAGCACACCTTCGGGAGAATAGACGAGCGTAACGTAATCGGACTCTGGACGTGGTTGCGCTCTCTTCTCACGTGGCTTATAATACTGTGTAGACTTGGCACGACCCATAATGGGTGAAAACTTGTAGGGCACATGTACATTGCGCAATAACGATTCGTAAATGGGTTCTTCCTCAGCTGAATCCAAATTTTCGCATTGCTTTATGGTTTCCTGTGATTTTCTAATGCCAAGCTCCTCTTGCTCTGATTCTAGTGGCGGCGGAGATCTTGAAGGAGGACGCGGTGGCAATTGCTCTTGCGTTGGACTTAAAGGGCTGTTTGGACTGGTTGAATTGGGCTCGCGACGTTTCTGTTGTTTATTATAGATACGTTCGAATTCCTTATTATTTTTCAACAGATCGAGTATTATCTGCGCATCGCGTTTAGACTTCTCCATTGGTGACAGCGCCTCATAGTCTTGCTGCTCCTGTGCCGTTTGCGTTGCATAATACTGATCTACAACATCAGGTAAATTGCAAGCACTCACAGCCCTTTCTTTCTCGACAACTTGTTGCTGTTGCTCTATTAAATTCTCTGTGGACTCTGTAATCTTCAACACTGTAATCGGCGTCGTGGCGCTGTCGAATTCACTGATATCCATGTAGAACTTTGAAGTTTCCTTTTTACTCTGACGCTGCTTTTTCATGTTGGCAATGCGCTTGGGCATGGTCTTGTGATTGTATTGTTTCACATCCATGACGCCTTTGCCCTTTGATTTGCGTTCGTCTAGATTGGTTTTGCTGTCACGCAATGAAGCGACTTCTTCAGCTAAATCTTCATTGGCGTAACCAATGCGTGGCACTGACTTGCTGCGTTCCTTGAGCGCTTTATAGCTGAACACAGGCGATTTGGAGCAGGCAGCAACTTGGCGTTGATCGCGCAATATACACAAACAGTGTTGCTCCTCATCCGGACACGTACAATCTTTGACTTTCGCTGCAACTTCGATTGCTGTCTTCTCAGTGTTGGCGTTGGTAGCTTCGGTGTTCAGTGCAGATTTACGTTTGCTACTGCGACTGCGCATGGCATCCGCAAACTTTTGCAATGCCGGCAACATATTGTCATCCATGCTATTGATGCGCGCGAGCGGTTTGGATGGCTTAGGCGTTTCGCCGGCTGATTGCTCTTTGGCAATTTGCTCAACGGACTCATTGAAACTATCAAAGGAACTGGAGTTGGTAACAGTTTTACGCTTGAACTTGGAACGATTGCGTATCTCACTGCGGCGGCATTGATTGCGCCGTTCTAGATAGACAGGCGTTGAATTTGAGTTGGAATGCAAGCTCCACTTCCAGGTGCTGCGATCGGGTGTACGATCTGTGTAAGGAAAGAGAAATATTGGAAAAGAGTTTAAGTAAAAATGGTTAAATAATATGGAAAATTGAAATTATTGATGTTTTCATGTGCTCTAAAGCAAGAGTGCAGTCTGATATTTTTATGGTAGCAACTTAAAAAAAATCAAAAAAAAAAAGGAACGAGACACGCATAATTTGGTGTTTAAGTGCTATTTACCAGAGCATTAGTAACGAGAGACAATTTTTGTTAAAAACTAAATAAGGCACATGCAACTTAAGGAGTAAAATCCCTTTTTTATATATGTATGTAGGTAGTACACGTAGTAAATGTTTGGTATGGAAGCGGTTTAAGTCTGTTTACACTAATAAAATGAAGAATTTACAAATTTTTAACTAAGAAGTTTAAACAATAACTGAAGTAAATTCGAGCATTTATTGTTTAATATTTTAAAAATACAGAAACACTTTTTGCAGCGAAACCAAATCGGTTGGAAATAGTAAAAATGAATACTTCTGAAATATTTTGGAATAGTTCGACAGAATAGATATACATTCTTCTTTACTGTACGAATATTCAGTGGAAAATTTTTGGTTTTTAACCGACTTTGCTCGCGCCAATTTTTAACATTTCGAAATCAGACAAAAAAATAACTTTTTGAGCTATGACTAATGACGTATGTCATATATATAAAGTAAACTTGATCAACAATAATTTGTAGATACTTATTAACAATATTTCATATAGATAGTGTAAACAGGCTTGTGTCAAAGTTAGTTTCTGTTTGAAATGCATGTGCGACAAACCAAATTCCAATCAAAACAATAAATAAGTAGGCAGTACTTACTAGTTACAAATCAAACGATTTTTTATGGCCGTATATACCAATCTTAATACATACTACTAAATTAGTATAACTACAAATTTATTCAATTTATTATAGCCTTCAGTGTTTTTTTTTTTTTTTTTTTTGTGAAACAATTTTGTTATTTTAAGTAGTAGGTGTTGTCGAGGATAAGCGCAATAATCAGTCTCTGGTGTTAGCCTTAAAACGCCTTGAACCTATTTTTTTCTCTTTTTTACTAAGTGTCACCACTTTTTATGCCATACAAAACCAGATAATTGGAAATAGTAGAAATAGTTGTGAAAGTGGGATTGATTTGTTAAAGGCACAATATAAAGAGAAAAGAATAGAAATAAATACAATTATAAATTTAATAGTTAGTATTTAAACAAAACAAAAGACATATAATTAAATAATAAAACAAAAAAACAAACAAAACATAATTATTTATAAAACACTTAGAAATTACACACACATAGCACTCATCAATAAAATTTGGGAATCTGGATACAAGAGATGTTGTTCAGAAAATGAAATATGCTGAAATATGCTTCGTGAAGATGTTTCCATCTTGTGTTAACAATGATATGGTGATCATGAAAAAAACATGCGTCCATCACTTCACATCTGTGGCAAGGGAACAGTCTTAACAATCAATTAAAAGGAGACAAGCGTCAGCAGTTCCAACCAACTTGAACTATTTTGGAGTGTATTACGTATGTTTTTACCAGAGCATAATAAATTAAACTCCAAGAATTGCAATAACCTTTAACATTTTCAGTTTAAAGTATTGAAAAAGCAGCGTCTAAGCAGAGAAATCTTTTGCACAAAAATCTGACACAATAACAGCCAACATAATAACAACTTTGTCAACTTTTCTTTTATTTTCTTCTCAATTTTTCTTTCTTTTTTTTTTCAATTAAAATGCATGGAAAAATCAACTCATAAATCACACACCGCGACTGAGGCGTCAAATGATTTTGCACGATTCGGCTTGGTATTATGGCGGAAGCTCTGCAAAAGTTTACCATGTCAAAATAAATTGGTAGTCGATAGGACGCTCGGAGAGTGCGGTAAAATACATACTTCATCAAATATAGTATAAGCAGCAAATATGCATATGCAAAAAGTATTTCATGTCGCTAAGTGTTTCAATGAGTGTCTGTGTGTGTTTGTTTTATTTAATATTTTTTTTTTTTTTTTTTTTTGGTAGTAACGACCAACATAACTCGAGACTAGACAGTCCAACAGTGAGGATAGTATCGGCTGTTAGCACTAGGTGAACAAGCTGCCAAACACTTAACCGCTCACATTGCTTACCTTCCTCGTCGCCCAGTTGATAGACAAGCTCCTTGGCGCGCTTTGGTATGTTGTCGAACTTCTCGAGTATGACTCCTTTAATGTGTTGCGCCCAGAGACGTTTCTGGTCACGATTTTTAGCCGTCAACTTGATTTGATTGCGCGGCTCATCGTAGGGTATTACATAAAAGCTTGTCGGCTCACCAGGCAAATGTTCGCTTAGCATCAGATTATTTTGCTGCAAATATTTAGTTTAGTATATAAAAAATAAAGAGTTTATGAGAAAAGCTGCAGTTCAATTTACGTGTATATAACTTTTGAACTGTAGGCGTCCGTCCTCCTTCTGTTTGGTGATAATCAGCATTGTAGCAAAGAGAAACACCAGACGCGGCTTGTTGTGCTCCATGAGTAGCCCCTCCTGACGCAGCTCGCCAAGCACGGTAAGTTCTATGCATGAAAATAGTTGAGTACAGTTAACAAAAAAAATGGAAAACTGTTGAACACAAACCTGGTCCTAGCCAACCATCAAGTATGCCGGATAGTTCCTTGACGCGACTTTGCTGCTCCAACTTTCGCTTAACCTGATCAATATTGCGTGCCACCTGACGCATTATCTCATAGGCTTGCAGCACTTCCTTCACATCGCAGTGTTTGCGTAGATTCTGTTAATGCATCATATATAAATATTAACTCGAACATCTCATTTTCGTATACTTACATCCAACAGCAGATGATATTTGAGTATGCGCTGTACCGGCTTCAGCAGATAGGAACCCAGCGGCAGTGTATGCTGCAACATTTTCTGTGTCGATGCAAGTAATATATTTGTATGCGTGGCCTGGAGCAGTTTGGTCAACAACGATATGGCTTCCGGGTAACTTGTGCTGCAAGTCAAAAAAAATAAAATAAAATATACGATTTTTCGAGATTTTTCAGGCACAACATTTTGACTTCACTAACAAGTAACTTCATTAGGACAGCAAACATTCCAAAAATTGAAAAATGTCAAAGCGCTTATTTGAATTTAAAATCAGTTATCAACTGCATAAAGGCAGCCAAGCAGCAGTGAGTAATATATCACTGAAAAAAAAAACGATGTACTTGCAATATATACTGCAATATATCATGGCATGATTTACTTCAATGTCAGCATTGGCGACAAATCAAACTCCAGAAAGCAACCAAAACAACAACAAAAACAATAAAAACAGTCGAAACCCAAGCGCATGAGAACCAGCTAAATGTTAACATTTCAAATGGAACATGGCGTGTTTTGACCAAAGCGAATTGTTATGCTTAAATCAAGATCATTTTGTGCATGGAGGTTAGCTTTTTTGCCTCTTTTTTGGTACCGTTCTTGGCTGCACTGCAAATATGATCAGATGGGAACAAACGAACACGCAAAGCATTTCTTGGCTTGCCAACAAATCGGTCATTTGTGGGTGGAATTCAGTTTTTACTCACCAATAAGTTGTGTACACATCGAAACGTTCGCGCAAATCTATGAAACATTTGGCGATCTTAAACGGATCCATGCTCGAGTTGATTAGTTGCTTCAACAGTGTTGAATTGAATTCATAAATCTCTTCAATGTTGGAGAAGAGTATTTTCAATTCGTCGTAGCTCAAACAGGCGCGTTCCTTCCAATCTTGTAGATAACTGCAAGATAATAATTTTTAGTTATTTTAAATATATTTAAAAATATTAGGTATTTGTGGCTTACCCGCGTATAACCTGCCCCAGATCCTGCACGAAACTTCGCTCCGAATCGACAATTTCTAGGCAGGCACGCTCGAAAACGCTCAGCCCGGAGTGTTCATTCTCACTCTCGGCCAGACTTTCGACACTCGCGAGATATGAAGTTGCTAGCTTGCTGTTGAGCTGATCAGAACCAGAGCTGGAACTCGACGAAGTCGAACAGATTGATGACGAGGATAATGGTCGATGTTTAAGGCTGGACATCTTGCGTGTCTCCTTCGGCGAAAACTTAGACTTGATATCGGTCAGACGATCGAGGCTTTCCGCAGAGAATTTGTTTGCCTCCTCTAGCTCTGCTAGCTGTTCGGCAGTAAGCAGTTTTGTAGGCATGGCACTGCCCAAAGTATTCGCTTTGGCAGCAGCCAGACTTTTTGAACGTGCATAGGTCAGTAGTGGCGAGCCGGATACTGTGGTAGCAGAAGCTGCCGATGAGCTGCGCACAAGTGGTTTGGAGATCAGTGGTTTGTTAATGGCCTCAATCAGTTCCTCACTGGTAAACGAATTATCTGTTGACTTGAGCCCGCCATGCTCCAGTTCATCGCACATTGTCAGCTGTTCAATATGCTGAGTTATCAGTTCGAAATTTATTGCCTCAATATTGTCAGTATCCACCGGACTGAGTGGCTCTGTAGCGACAACGAATTCCTTTGCGCGAGTGGGTAATGCTGGAGCGTGTTTTGTGCTGGCCTGAACACCGCTATTGTTATTGTTGTTGGCGATCGCATTGGTAGGCGTGGCTGCTGCAGTCAAAAGCTGCGTAGTCGCTGCCAGCTGTTCCATCTCGATCAGCTTGATGCTCGCTTGAGAATCGTACTTTGGCAGTGTTAACTTGCGTGGCTTGTTCAGCACGCAATCAAAATTAAAAGGTGAGCCGGCATTATTTGTCGGTGTCTTCTCCTCATCTACACCGGGTATATGCACAACTGCCGGTGTTGGCGGTGACGTGGGCTTCTTTATTGCCTGTGCAAAACTGACCGAATTCAAGTACTCGTTGCTCGAGTCAAATGTCTGCACGAGTTCGCTGCCACATTGCGTCAATTTGCCGGTGTTCTTCGAAAGTGGTATATGCGAGAGCTTGTGGCGATGTGTGCTGCCACCACTGCTGCTGTTCACCGCCGCATGTGAGGCTTTCTTGATGTAGCGATGTTGTGGCAGCGGACTTTGCTCAGGGCTCTTTACATGCGCCGAAGTAGGCTGCTGCTGATGCTGCTGAAGTGCATCAATGTCAACTGCATCCACTGGTACGGCGTCCGAATGCGTGATGATTCGTTGAACGTTGGCGGAAAGTACGCGTATATTATTGCGATGTCGCGTTGAGCTGTGACTGCTGGTGCTAGCGTTGCTGCTGATGCTGGCTAAGCTACGTGTGCTGCCACCTCCATTGAAGCTGTGGATGTGTGCGAAGTTTGTCTTTGGTGTGGAACAGGCTGCAGGGTTTCCTCTCGACTCGTGTGCTACTGACTGTCGTTTCAGTCGCGACTGCTGCACTCCATCGTGCACATCAGCTCCGCCGCTATCGTAGTTGACGTCGGCGGTGTCCTCGTCGTAGCTGCTAGCTCTCGAGTGGAGCTGTTGGAGACGGGTCGTGCTGCTGCCTGTTTGCTGTTCGTCAGCGCTAAAACTTGACTGGCGACTGCTTGCGGTGCTGCGCGTTGGAGTTGACTCGTTGCCGTTACTTTTGTTGCTGCTGCTGCTGCTGAACTTGTTGCTGGAATTGGTAGCCAAACTACTAGTCAGGTTGTCATAGATGCCTAGCAGTGAAGGTGCTAGTTCAGTGGAACTACCTGGAAGCAGATCGAACATATTGAAAATATTAGTTAATATTTCTGTTATATAAGCATTGAAGTGGAACACAAGTGAAATAAGTATTGCAAATATTATTTAGGGATTTATTGTGATGATCAAAAATTTTCAAATTTATTTCAATTCAACAGATCGTTGCTGAATCAATATGAAATACATTTAAAACAAAACCATTGCTAAGTGGGCACATATTGTTCGTGAATGCGAGGAATACTTATACTAAATATCGACTAGAATTTTGCTGCTGATCAAGAATATATATACATACTTGATATTATGATATATTAAGAATTATTGTTATTATATTGGTTCTTCGCTTACTATCAGATCTGATGATGAATAAATTATTCTACGTACGAATAGTATGCATTAAATAAATGCAATCAAATATTGTTATGTGGCCCCAGTTCTTTAAAGAAAATACTCAATTAAAGTAGATTTTTTTTAAAGAAAATGAACTGAATTATATATTTTTTTTTTATATTTTTTATCTTGCGTGGAATGCGGTTTTGTTCAATTTGATTATGACTTGCAAAGTGTGGAGTTCTTGTATGCAGGAATTTTTTAGCTGCCAGCCTCTGACAATCTGTCAATCACTCGCTTACTCAATGCGTCAGTTCATCAGTCTAACTATTGCATGGCGTTGATATGTTTAAGCACATAATTTCGTGATATTTGCCATAATTTTCTTGCGTACAGATTTATGCTAAAAGATTGTTGTAATGTAACCAACGCGCTTGCACACCATCACATCACGTTGCAGTTGTTGCTGTTGCTGTTGATGTATTGAGTTGTTTCGCCTGGGGTCTTTTGAATCGCTAGAACGTGTTCTGCACAACATGCAGTGTGCCAGAGTCACATGCAACTGGGAGGGAATGGTATCCAATGCATGCACTCTGCTGAAGCTGGCTGCATAAATAAGTAGGTTGCCTGGCTGCCTGTCCGAAGACTGCTGCCATGTTCTGACATGAGAATTGATATGCCAACGGAGCAATTCAGACGCTTACGTAGAACTACACAGCCAGACTGTGGTCAGCATTTAGATGTACGTAAGAAATACGAATCGTCATATACTAGAATGCAGAATATAGTATATCGTTGCTCATCATTCCGCACAAATAGTTCAATTAATCAAAACCACTCACAACTGCGGATTTAATAACATTATCGGCATCGATATACATGTTGTATGCCATTCTGGCAAATGAAATAAATTATAGACGCGCTACACTACTGCATCGAAGCGAGTGAAGCATTGATAATGAGTTAGCCCAGTCGAATAGCGTTTTCACCTGAAATCGAGGCAGCAACCATTATTTGCTTTGCCTATGGATTTCTAGCATGATTTATGAGCTAATAACCGATCTTTTTCTTTCCAATTGCGAATTTTTAAAGGTCGTAAACACTTGGACCATAAAGCTGCATACTCAACGTAACAACTTTTCAATTTTCCGAAACGCAAGACTCAATTACGTACAGCCAGTCAGCTTTCAGCCGGCATAGAAATTTGGCCAACGCGAAACAGTAGCCGACGGGCCACTTTTCTAATTTGAAAACTGTGCCGCCACCGTCAAGCAGAAAGCACAAATTGAAAAGCTAGTAGCAGCTTGCATGCAATTTAAGATAGGCGAGGATCCCATGGTGACTGCCAACGCCATTATTGCCACTCGACTCGGTTTAACTCATTTGCAGCGAAATTTAAACAAATCTACGACTACGAGTAACAATTAGCTGGCATGGCGGACACGCCTCTTCGCTCTCACCCGTACCGATAGCGATAGATACTCGTACTCACAGACGAACGGACAGATTAACTAGCTAAACAAATGTCTGTCTACCTTGCAGTTGTGTCTGACTGATGGGATCCGTTGATGAACGTACTACTAACTAAATGACTCTGGCAAATAACACGATTTATGCATTTAATTTGCTATCATTCGGTTTCGTTGAGATTATTACACACGAAACATGCGCGTGGGCACAAATCAACAGAGGATGCTACAGCCATTCTCCATACACACTTGAATGTACATATTTGAATGCATGTAACTCTATATTGACCCAGTTTATGGCGAGAACCAAACCAAACCAAACCAAGCCAAACCAAACTATATGCGACAGGTTTCACATGTATATATGCAGAAAGTTGATGAAATTACCAACAGATGAGGCCGCTGATGCAAAAATATGTAGGAAATTGGGTTTATCACTTTGCAAATTAATTGCAAAAATTGTTCATTAAAGAAACGTTTTGTCTTTTATGCGAAACTTCAAATTGTGTTTACAAACTGCGAAGTAGTTCGACAAAACGATGTTTCTAGATTTGCCAACAGGTTCTTTTTTTTATTACTCAAATATAATGTATATGGATTTGTATTAACTTTATGTACAGATACATTTGTGTTCAGCTCTACAATGAGCAACAGATATTTTGAAAGACTTTCAAAAATGCAATAATCGCTTAAGAATGAATGACAATATTAGGCGATTATTTGAAATAAAATCTTCGATTTGCAAGTCTGTAATGTTAAAAATCGGTGACCTCATTAGGTATAGCTTTGATCGCCTCACTAAGTTGAATCTTAGTATTTCGCCATGTTTTTAAATAACTCTTTTTTATCTGACATTGCAGCAACATTTATGAAGAAATTCAAGCAATCTAATGTCAGCTTCTCAGTATATCGCATTCGAGTTGTTTATCTGTGTCAGAATTTCAACAGACACATCTCATAAACCAAGCCAAACCAAGTTTCAACTTCAACTCCCACAACCGCAGCCAAGGTGTTGTGACAAAGAAGACGCCCAGCCCAATCTACGCAAAGTGTCGGAGTGTCAAGCAGAATATCTTGCAATGCGGTTTCGTTTTCAAAACCATTTACTCCACTCTGAGTCTTATTATTATTGTAGATGTTGCGTTCGCTTTTTTATTTTAGTTATGAGCGTGCTTTATGCCGCATGGTTCTGCCTATAAATCCCTTTAACAACTGAACGACATTTTGCAACGCTGCGCACTCCGGCAGACCTGGCGAGCGACTCATATAACTCATATGCTGGCGGTTGATTCTTAGATTTTCAATGCACGCCTGAAGCGTTGTTTCTTGGTTTCGGTTGTGGCTTCAGGTGTCAGTTGGCGTGACAAATAAATAGCGCATAATATTTCGCTGTCTTGGCTTTATCTGCCTTGCGAATACAACATACAATAATTTTTCTACTGATTTTCAATATGCTTTTTATTTGTTTTATGTTTTTTTTTTTTTGTATATTAATATATTCACAAATACAAAAGCTTCAAAAAATGGCAAATAAATGAATGGAGACAGCGTACAAAATAATTCCAAAAAAAAAAAAAAAATACTGCAAATTTGTGCAATTTTCAACGCCTGTCAGTCGATATTATTATGGACAGACAACTCATAGATGAAGACGCCATGCTGACATGCTGTTGACAATTGGCAATTTTCGCTGACATAGGCGGCTGGCGAGCCAAATGCTGTCAGTTGTTTTGAACGGCGTCGCCAGCGTACGAACTTGCGAAATTAGCCACAAATGAAGTTGAGCTCTTTATAAAATGATACGCCTTATGTGTGCGCAGAGCAAAAAATTAAAAAAAAAAAAAAAAAGATTGAAATACAACTTGAAAACTTAACTGATTTCGAGCTACTGATTGTGACTAAAAATAGCGCATCGTAAAAATGAAAACAAAAAGGTTACGACGCAGGTTAGGCCATGCCAGATGAAGAAATATATTTCATTTAGCTGCAGCGAGGTGTTGACAGCAGCAACAACAACATTAAAAAGTATCTACATGTATTCAACACGCTGCCAACTTGTAATGCCTACCGCACAATCAGCGCCTGAAATTCCTGCTTAGCGCTCAAATGGCTTCCTGTTATGTTTATATTTATACCCTGCACACATTATATTGAACGGTAGTCGTCGCAAGTAGAGAAAGCACAGATCGGAAAGTTTTTTCGGATCCTTTCCATTTAGCGGTTATATACATATATGTGTTCTTAAGCCACTCCAGTCCGAAACTTTTACTTTATTAAAGGCACCTAGATGAAACCATAATTAAGAGCTATTGAACCAATCATTCAAAAGTTTTGCTGAAATGACTTGGTAACTAATATGAATCAAATAAAACTAAGAACTAAGATAACTTGAGGACAACATTTTTGTCAAATGGGCTTTCATTTTAAGACCCTAGTAATCTCCCGCGCCCAGTAAGCCTAAATTATCTCCACTTTTTCAATGGATGGAATGGGAACTTGATGCCTTTAACATGCATACCAAATATCATCCCTATACCTCAAATGTGTGCAAAGGTATGACGATATATATAGGGCGCGTACATGCATCACTCTCTATGAGCTTGATAGCCTATGTTCTTCTTTAAGCATCTCCAAAATGCAAAACTCAGCAACCTCAACCTGTGTTAAAAAATTGCTCAGCTTCGGATCATCTCAACTCCAGATCTTTAAATATGAAGGAATAGTTTTGATTCATACAGACAGGCGATGGATCAACGCTACTTTAATTAGATTTGTAAGCTGAATAAACGTATTCATAATTTATAAGGTCTCTGATTGCACCTAAGGGTAGTCTTCTGTTCTCAAGTAATGAAAAACTCCATATAAAAAAAGTTTAAGTAGACCTATCGTTCAGAGAGATTGTTTCTCAAAAATTAGTTTAGATTTTGTTTCAGCTTTTAGCCATGTTCTCAGAGCTTCTTTAATTCTAAAACTATGAGACCTACTTTGATCCTTTTTTTTTTTTTTTCTTTGAATACTAGTATTGTTGTACGAGAAATAGGCGGTGTCAGGTTTTTAAGAGAATACAATCCAATGAGTAGCATCTCAACCACTTTTTGACGCAGATGGCTTAAATTTGGTAAAGAAGATCGACGCTACTATACTACACTCATATTTAATAATGCTTTTTTTCGCCGAGAAACACAAGAACCTTAGATTACATTGTAATAGATTATATTTTCCTTAGTGAAACAATTTAACTCCATGGGATTGTGAAATATGAAGAAAAGGATTATAAAACCACAACAACAAGTGCATGTTGATTTTTTTTTTAAACTTAAAATCATCTTCAAAGGGCATGAAAGTTTCGGTTACAACCAAATTAACTGTTTCTCGACTTCTTCATTAGTCTTTTATGGATTTCTGTGACATTGAATTATGTGCATTGAAATGGAAAGTGGTTGCATGCGCAGTAGCTGGACCATTTAGTCAGCAGCCATTCCGCACCCTGTACACACTTTTGCTCTTCGAAACCCAACCAAGGCATAAAAGATCGAAATCTCTTGCTTAAATCTCACCAGCCGCCGCCTGTCTTCCGCCTCTGTATGGGTAAACAACCAAATCGATCGCTTAAATGTTCGACAGGCGTTGAAGCTGCAGGGAAACACCACTTTAGGCGGATATATCTGTTTGCAGTATTTATTATTATTTTTAATCTTTTTTCATCTTTTTCTGGTCGTTTATTGTGACATTGGCAATTTATTTTAAGCAGGCGCTGCATTTACTCACCAACATTCGCTTTATGTCGTAATGGCAACACGCACGCTTTAATCGCTTGAATTGGATGGCAAACATTTTATAAAAAACCGAAGAAAAAATAAAGCAATCAAATTGTTATGGCTTTACTACTTGGTCCGGTTAGTAGTTGACCAGCAGCAGCATTTTTATTTTTATTTTATTATTAATCCACTTTTTTGTCTGCATTTTAGTTTGCATCAAGCTATCAGCTTTTGCTAATTTTAATGCGTGTTTAATTTCAATAAACAATATAAAAATATCTTCATTAATTGCGTGTCAAATGACAGTTTTAGCTGTGCTCAGGTGTTGGACCAATGTGATCATCACGCATTTATTAATTAATTATTAAATGGTACAAATTATTACATAAAAGGTCAATGTGAAGATATCAATAAGCATTTTAAGAACGTGCTGAGATTCTTTACATTTAATGTGTCTTCCATATATACATAAGAGGGTGCATTACATTCAAGTTCATTGCATCCTTAGCTACGCCACTGTTTGAAATTTAACAATTTATGATTACAATCCATTTTGGGGAACTTCGATAAGTCCATTCAGGAAAGAACATACGCATGGTTTGACTGGCATCTGTTTGGTGTTTTATCCCAAAAATATTTCGAACTTCATGGATGAACATGTTCCTATTGAATATTTTTTTCTACATACATATTTCATATATACACGCATTGCACATACATACATATAAAAAAAATTCAGAACATTTAAAAAATTCACCAACTGACTGAAACTTCGAAAAAGCAATAAATGTAAATGTTGGCGCGTGTCAAAGTCGAAAATATTGACGGAAGCGTTGAGCACGCTTCGCTAAACGCTTTTACACATGAATAAATAAATTTGTGTAGAAAATGCTGGACTGAAAAAGAACTTTCGAAATTACAACAGTTTCCGTTCTGTAGAAATAATATCTTTTCATTGCGGAAACATCCAACACCTTCATGCCGAGAGCAGCACGACACGAGAATTATAGAATTTAAATTCATTTCGAAATCAAAAAATTATAAGCTTAAAAGACTTAAAGACAATGTGTAAACATATTTCTACGCCATAACAGCAAGAAGAAGTTATTTTTAGCCGAAGCATTTCTTAATGATGCAGCAGAGGAAATTAATCTTTGATCTATGGTAGACCATGGCATAGAGTTAAGGCCACATTGCGCCAATTACAACTTCGAATTTTACGACATAAATACTGCAGCTAGATTGAAACGACTGAGGACAACTTTTGCTTTGAGTGCTGAAGATTTTCTATTTTTAAAACGAGACTAAATACTCCGCACTTCATAAGCAAATAATATTTTTTCTATGAACGTTTCGCGCGAAAAGTGAAATCCTTTTAAGCACCTGCAAAATGTCGCATGCCACGACTAAAAGTTATAAATCTTGCACTAATGCAGCAAATGTCACATTCATATTTGCTTTGCAACATTTTTGTAATTTCTTTTTTTCCATACGATTCAATATTTTTCTAGCGCTCCTCTACCGAAATGTCCTGCTTTTGCATTCCATGGATTTGTCATGTGTATAAAGTGTGAAATTCCAAGCAAAATCCATTAAATGAAAAATTTGTAAAGTGACAACAACGAAAGACCGTCAGACATAGAAGTGCTAAAATCTTATAGAGTCAATGTCTAAGCTAAGGCTAAGCTGAAATACTTACATACATATATGTCACTGTGATGAAGGGGCTCTGACGTTGGCGGTTGGGTAACATTCTGCACGTTGCTAAATTAACCCCAACAACAACTGCGAAGGTATAAAAAAAAGACAAAAGCAAAGAACAACGAGAAAGAACTCTGCAGTCAGTGTGTCTCGACTTTGAGATACGCTTTAATAAAATGGATTGTAAAACAAAAAAAAAAAAATTTTAGTGTCTAAATGCCTAGACTTATAGACTATGAGTTCTCCTTATTACCACTGATAGGAAAACATAGGTCATGTCTACATCGACTCCACATTTGATGCAGGTCTGTATGTACTTCCAGAGAGATCAGCTTTGTTAACTTCTGGCTGTAACATACATTTTCACATACCTATTCACTAAATAATTTTTAATCTTAGGTTAATATGTTATAAATACGGATTACGGTTCACATTTAACACATTTGTTTGGCTGTTTCCAAGTTCTCTAAAATTTCAAAATATTATTTTTCACAGTGAAGAAGTATGTTAAAATAAATAAAGGAACAAAAGCATGAAAGAAGCAAATATGCTTGGTGACTGTTCCAGCCTTCAAGCGCTGAGGGAGGCGTGTCTACTGGCCTCACAGATCGGCAAGTGTGCATTGGCAGGGGCTACAAGGTGTCAGCATGTTGATTGCAGCGTAAATTGTTTTGCGCCCGTCGCCAATGTTGTCGCAGTCGTCGACGATGGCTCTACATCTTGCTCAAGAGGCATTTGCCATGCGTCTCAATGGCTGTTGACTTTGACAGGCAACGTCGGCGTTGAACTTCTGCGCTGCTGCTGCACATGTTGCATATGCGCCTGCTTCAAGTGTTGCATGCTACAACGGCAGCTCGCCCGAGGGCAAAATACTATGGTTGCGAAGTTTTTATGCCCTTTTTACAGCAAAGAATTTTGCTATAAACATTTTTTTGTTTCCTTTGGGTCTGAAGTAGAGAAAATGCTTTGGCAGCCATGCCATCTTCCACGAGCCGTCGTTATGTTGATGAATGGCAAATAATAAAAATTGTCGAGGCACAAAAACGCAAGAAGTGGACTTGCACACATGGTTGTACAAGTTAATAGAAAACATTCTTACAGACGGCTCGTAAAAGTGTGAAAATATGGCAATTTTCAAAAATAGCCGCTTACACTGCGCGAAATCTATGCGCCATAAAGCCATCAAATTAAACCGTTAAGCGTACAAATTGAAAAAATGCCCAAAACAACTTTTAAAGCATTTTAGACATACATACATACATACACATAAATCTGCTTACTACCATATGGCTTCGGCAGGCATTGACCATGGTCAAAGCAGTGAACTGTAATGGAATCGTAACCGTATTTGTGTTGATAAAACTTTGCAGCATTCGAAATGCAAATGTTGCAAGTGCCGCATTTGGTGGCCGTTTTTTCAATGGCGTGCGGTGCCTTTTATAGGCAAGACAGTGCGCTCTAAGCGTATTGACCAGTTCAAGGGCTTTTCACGGCATTTAAGCCATGAAAATATTTGCAAATTTGGCAAAATAGTAACCAATCGATTTCTGTGAAAGTTCATTGTGGTCAAAGTGAGATTGTGGTGTAGAGATATACTTATAGGAAAAGTGAAAGAGATAGGTATTAAGATTTGTTCGATTTTAAGTGTAACATGCAAAGGCCTTAGTAATAATTGCAGGATTTGTGATACATGTTATCAGGCATGCTGTGTTACTAGAATGGTTACAGAAAAAATTCCTACTCACTCTTCTCCCTTACCGCGTTACTGTTTCGTCATATAATGCAACTTTCTTCGCATTTTAATCTGATTCCATATAAATAAATGATGTATGTAGGTACCTGTAGTAAATCTCAATTATGTCTATTACATTCACATCGAGTCAAATCAAATTAATGAGCTAAACAATGCCAAAAGTCATTGACAACTGTCACATTTGAAGCAAACATCGTGCTATAACAGAAGCTAACAAGTATTCCTTAAACATTCACTGTTGCGCTTCATTTGAGCGCATAACAATTGTAATAAGCTTAAAAATCAATTTCCCGTATCGATATCAGATTAATAATTGTAATAAACTGCCACCCAAACGCACATGATGAAGGCTGCAGATGAAAGTAAGAGCAACGAGTGGGTATTTATAGGGCGCACTATAAATCTACGAGTATGCAAGTATCTACAAGCTACTTTGTCAGTACTTTGCTTACTGCGTAGGTTTCAAAACAGCTTTTTCGACTTCATTTCTGACAGACATCGAACACACAAGCAGGAAATGTCAAACAGTAAGCAATTTTGGGTGTTGCAAGCTGCAAGTTGAGCGCTTCAGATTTGTGCCACTTTCTGAATTGATTGATTACACTTCTTATATGTGAGATGTGAAAATGTGGAGCGCAAAGTTTGTTATGCAAGCAAAAGCGCAGGCGTCTGTGCAATATGGAAATCAATATTGAATTTTCTGATTTACTACGCTTGGACGCAATTTGTGCAATCTTTGTAGGTGTGTGAGTTTGCCTGGAAAATAACGCTGACACCTTAACCCATTAACTCAGAAGTGTCAGTCACTTCACTGCTACAGCTACTGCTGCTGCTTGTTGTTAGCAATTGTGTCAATAGCCCCAGCAGCAGTAGCCCTGAAGCTGGGCCAAAGTCCTAGCAGCTAGTGGAACTACATATTTGCGACGCATTAATTACGCGCTGAGCTGAAGTGAAGAGCGAAGATAAAGACAAGTGGTGATCGCATCAATATTGACACTACACAGCACTGTCTGCACTTATATGCCGCACACACAACATACACAGCCTATTTAGAGCTGGGCAAAGCCAACGCTCGCCCATTGACATTGACTTGTCGCTGGATATCTTTGTATCTAGCAAGCAACAAGCGATGACACGATGACAAGCAACGAGTGTGCGTTAATGATTTCTATAAATAAGAGTAGAGTAGAGTATCGTTGCTTAAATAAATTTGCATTGCAGTCTATTGATTGCAGCTATTTAAATGATTTACATATACAAACATACATGCTCACTGCAAACACCAGCGGTCATAAAAATACTTCAAGTCAATATAATTCTTAGAGCAGTTTCTACTAAAGTAAAATGATGAAGATTACGTATCTCCATTTAATCTTCGCAATTAAAATATTCGGAAAATTGCATAGTTTGTTGGCAAATTGGGTTATTGCAAACTATATTAAGTTAAAAATTGATATGGAGGCTTTTTATGAATTGTGCAGTTTTTCAGTTGAAACTTTTGATAAAATACGAAATGCAGGCTTTGAGTAATAATTAAACTTAAATATATATTGTAGGCGGTACCATTTTTATGACTATCAGTGTTATTTTAATACATTTCTATGTAAATATGTAAGCCTGCAAGATTTCTTCGAGCAGCAATACAGCAAGACTTGATGTCTTTGTTAACTTTGTTAGCTCATATGCATAGTTAGTAATTTAGTTAATTTTTAGCCCATACTTAGCTCAACAAGTTGCATCTACTGACTGCTGACTGTGTGTGTATATACTCAGAAATCATTAAGTATTAAAGCAAATATTTGTTTTCTCGCGAAGAACTCTTATATAGCCAAACAAACGATACGTACCTGCAACGAGAAATGAGAAATTTATTATTAGTTTGAATATTATTTATTAATTAAACATAGTCAAAGTAAAAATCTCAATAGCCCACGCAAATGCCATAAAATATTAAACAAACTAAAAAGTGCTTGAATGGAGAATCTTTTAGCAACCCAGCGGCAATTGCAACATTTTTGACATGTTGCAAGCGAATACTTTGTGCGATGACAGCATGCCAAAGAGAATTTGACAGCGAAGCAACAATTAATTTTACCCAGTTTAGACGTTTAGTTGCCAAAGTGGCTTAAAAACCTGCGCGACCGCAAAATAGTGAAAATATTGTTAGACCAGACAGACAGACAGACAGACATCACAGTATTGCGTTACGTTGTTTCTTGGGTCAAGAATGCGTTTTGGAGCAAGATATTCTCTTGAGACAGCTAGAACGTCATACAGTCTGCTGGACCACCAGAGTTGCAGCTGCAGGCAGGCAGGCGAGCTGTTGCTGTCAATTGCTGATGTTGCTACTAGTTCGCTTTTTATGGCGACGCACTGTAATTGGCAATGTAGAAAATCTCAGCATAGACAGGCGTGCTTACGCTTCAAATGGCAATACTAGTCAAAGCGTAATTGAACGATGGTAACAACAGCAACAACTATTGATGTGGCAGTCGTTGCACTTGTTGCTCTCATTAATACTGTCAACGAAGCTTAGTAAAATTTCTACGCATACAACAAAACAATTGTTGGCTTCCAGCGAAAAAATGCCACTAACAGTTGCTGACAAAATGTTGCTGCTACAAAGAAAGCAAAATAAAAAAGAGGTCATCTTGCAACAACAATATAAACGTTTAATATAAGCTCTTTGAAGACAACATTTAAGTTTAATATGTTGCTGACCTGTAGTGCAAGAAATTGCTTAAATTAATTATTCAATTTGATCAAATGTTAAATTATCGAAATTATTGCACATTTTCATTATTAAAATGACTGAGCGGACTGGCTTGCCCTACTGGTTATTGCACTGTGGTCCCAGTGGTAGTTGGCTGTTGATGCAACCATTTTGCATGTTCGCGCTGCTGTTGCGCAGGGCATAAAATAAAAATGATCATAAAAATTCAATGCCATCTTAAAGACAAGACAAGACAAGAAGACAAGCCAACTGAAGTGAAGTCTAACTAATGCAAAGTGTACACCATGCAGCAGACAAGATCGCTTAGTTGTTGCAAATAATTTGCATCAGTTGCAACGAGTCAACGGCAACGGTGGCAAGTGCTGAAAGTGCAACAACATGAACTCACACTATGTTAATTAAGAAAGCGCGTTAAAATGCTGCCACCACTTGACGCTGCCAGCACAAACTTCAGACAACGTCACCGGCCGGCAGCACATGATGCTGCTTGCGGGTCTAATTGATGTGCAGTCGGAGTACAAGACATGTTGCAGCATGTTGCAGGAAGAGCGCTATAAAAATTCTAAAGGACAAGATAAAATACTAGCTGCGGTATGTGCGAAATTGTTTTACCCTACATATATTGCATGAGGCGAAGTGGCTAAGACAAAGCTGAATTGCTATTATTAAGTCAGATAATTTTTCAATAATTTTTTAGCTCTACAAAAGCAACAAAAATCCTTTGTGAAACTAACATAACCAAAAATTCAGATATGTATAAAAAAAAATTAAATAACCATTTAAATGCTTCAAATACAAACTTATTTCAGCAACTCCAAAGAGATTTCATAATGAAACTGCATAATCGAAGCCATGAATTAAATGCCAGCAGCCGGCAACAACAGCAACGCTTGTCTGGTAGACTGACCATCAGGCATCCTTAGGCGAAGCTCTAATTATATCAAGAGCAACGACAACAGCAGCCGATGTGAAGACATATTCTGGCAGCTGGCCTTTAAAGCGTTAGAAGTACAAGCCCACAAGTTGCAACTAATTGAGGCAATCGTGTTGCAAATCGAGCAACGGAGGGAGTTAACTTCAAATTTATTTTAATTATTTGCTGTACTTAATGTTACTTGTTCTGCTTTTTGACATTCAGTTTTATTGGTCAAATTAACAAGCAACATGGCTGCTTGTTTAGTTAAGGTTAGAGCAACCGTGATAAAATATTTGGCCAGCCCTCGCAGCAACACAATACGCCCGTCTGCAGCCATGTACTGTTTGTTTGGTGCAATGAACTATGGCAAGGCAACACTTTATTTCCGTCAACAAATTCAAGCGCGCTTGATGAAGTCAAGAGACCGCTTAGAATAATTGCAACGCATTCTAATTGCAACATGTTGCAAGGTAAGTGCGGACACTAGCAATTAATAAATCTTCCTACACAAAAAGGCGCCTACCAAGCAAAAATGCGCATAGACTGTTGCCCACACAGCCACATAAAGGGTGCTCCATTTAAAGGTGTGGATCATCATGGTGCTATAGATTTAGAATGAAAGAACACTACACGAAAGAAAAATGTTTCTCGAAAATGTCAACTGAAAAATTAACAACAACAAAAAAACTACAGTTCTTGAAATTTTTTTTCCATAAATAATCACAAACTAAATATTCAAACTAATTTTATTTGGCAAAAAAAAAAAACGACCACACATCTAAATGGCACATCCTTTATATAAACTAACTTTTGTTCATCGTTGTTTCGTTATTCTAGCCAAAGGGCAAAGGATGCTTGGAATGCAGCGGAACTCCATGCTTAATTATAGACGCCATGCGCTTGAATATATTTTTCATAAACTAGCGAAAAATCAAAGGACTACAAGCAAGCAGAACGTGGGCCGCTGCCAATGCTAGAGTTAGAAACGTGCAGTGTTGTTGGCTAATAAACTTTGGTTGCTACAAGCAGCGAAAGTTGTTAGCAGTGCTATTAGATAGACAATTTTCGACAAACTCTATTCGATTTCAAAGTCAAAGTCACTCTTCGAAAAGCGGACAAGCAACGACGCCTTCTGTTGGTTGGTCTTCTTTTAATTTTTGTATTGTTGAAAAATTCTTTTATTACATTGAAGCATGTTGCATTGCTCTTGTTGTTTGCTGGGTTTCTGTGGTCGTGCCGCATAGGCGCCAGTATAAATTTTCTACTTTTAGGTATACAACACCACCAACTGCCAGCAACAATGTTGTCTTGTCGATGACTGTGCTTACTCGTTTGGGATGAGTTTGGTATAAGGTTGCATTGCATTGAAAATGCATCATCAAATGGCACAACTACTGCAATAGATTGAACACTCGCTGAGTCAGTGAACAGTGCAAGGAATGTGGCAACAACTAACCAACAACAACAACATTGGCAATATAATTCATATGCAATTAATAATTGGTTGCACTCAAGCACGCTGCACATGCGCTGAGCAACAACAGCAACAAAAACAACAACAAAACTGCATTATAACTTTTGTGGCGTGCCTACGATTTGTTATGCCAAACTTGGTCCAACAACATGTTAAGGAGGCGTTTGCATGAGGGGCGTATATTAAACATAAACCATGCCTCGTGTTGCCATGTTTGCCTACCAAAACTGAAAACCCACTTCGCCTATGTCTCAGCCATAGCTGCTGCCTTTAAGTGTGAGTATGAAGCATAGTTTCAGTTAAGGAAGTACCTAACATACTGCATAGCAGATGACTCGACAACAAATATGCCTTCAAAGCATGTTGCGCAGCTTACAATCTTTAGATTAGAGGCCAGGAAGCGTTTGCCATGCAGAAGTATGCTTAATAGATGAAAAGAAAAAAAAATAAGCGAAGAATCCGTTGTTGCTAAAAATATACCAAAAGCATGCTAGACAAGTTCTACGCTCGATAGTTGTGCTAACTCAAAACCTTTAAAGACATCTTTGGCATTAAACAGCTTCCAAACCAGCTAATCGCGCAGATGTATCAGATACTGTTGCAAAGAATGCAGGCTTAAATCTATGAGGCAATAGATTTTTTTTTTGAAATGTGACTTGTTGTGCAAGAATGTTTAATAATAGAATCTACCATTATTACGCTTAGTCAAACACTTAATATGTATCTTCTTACCTTCGATATAACTTCCTAAACACTAAACAAATTTGTTAAGTTTGACAAGTTGCTCAACGATTGAGCCGGAATTGTACGAGTTTATTTTAGAATTTTGACACTCCCTCTCCTCCCTTCTCACTAGTGAATTGGCTAGTCATTTGGAACTAGTGCGTAACTAGCCGCTATGAACTGTTTCATGGCTGACGAATCATCAATGTGAATGCAGTCAAATTGCAGTATAACCTAGAACAATAGTCCAGAAATATTAAATTTCTCACGCCTTATACTCTAAGTGATTTATAGCAATTAATATTTTTCTAATCAGCAGCGGAATATATCGAATTTTAACTCGGCCAATGTCAACGAAATATAATGTATTGCTTGCTTTTCGCAATAAAAAATCATGCAGATGCGAATTCACATCAAACGACGCGCCTCGAAATTTTCACAGCAGGAGTTCAAAAGATTTAACATGCATTCCTCACTGTGCAGGTTTGGCCTTTAACTGGCACAGCACAAATTCAAAATCTTTGGCTTTGTTTCGATTGGACTGAATTGTCTTTTCTTTATAGAAATTACTAATTTTTACACTAACAACATTCGAATGAATGGTTAATTTAACAAACAGTTAAAGGTTTCATAAAAATTAGTTTTGGATTTTCTGTGTTTATCCGCGATTTAACTTTAATATATACTCATATATCTATTAGTCAGCTACTGTACCAAGCAGAATTGTATCAATTAAAATAAAAATAAAGCACATACACAGACGCATTCATCATCCAATTGAACAAAACTTCATTTCGCTTCATGAGCTCAAATTTCAGTAAATTAAATCCGACATATATATGTATATATCTACATATATACTAATAAGAAATGAAACAAATTTTATAAGCATTCCATTTCTCTTGATTTGGGTCAAGTTTGCCTTATTTGTCTGCGTGTCTCGATATTCAATTAGTTTGGCGCTTTGTCCGTCTTAATTAATTTATGGCAATTCGATATTTTTTTCGTTTCTTTTTTTTTTATAAGCAGCAGGTAGTAGAAATCTAATCAAATAATATAGCTGCGCCAAATAGTATATAGAGTGAGAACTGTTTCGCATCAATTAGTAGCATATTCAGTGTTTGTTCACTTGCCACTCGATTGAACAGCGGGAGGTCATGTATCTCTCAACGACTCCAGAGGCTTCCAGTGTTCTGTGTGCTATTGAAAGAATTTCACTTGTTGCATGGTGTTGAAACTATTTTCGTTGCTGTTGAATTTTATATTGAATCGCAGTTGCACTATAAATAGGCCCGTGGGGCATGCCGCATTTGCTTTTGGGTTGGATTTTGTTTTGGCTTTTTTATGTTCGTTTACATCATGTTGAAATTTTGATTGCGACATTCTTCTGAGAGCTGAGAGTTTATTTTGATTTTACAAATTGAGGAAACATGTTCGACATCAGATGTTGACTTTGTATGGACTTTGCACTGTGTCTGTGGTGTTCTTTTGGATTGGTTTGTATTAGTTTGGTGGATCTATTCATTGGTTTGTATAGATTTATTGCAGATGTTTCGTATAATGTTGGAAGTTTCGATTAATTTCTTTGGTGTAACACTTATTTATCTGTGGATTCAAGTCCATCTCAAAAATTTTTAATTTAAAACTTTTGGCCTTTGTTCTCTGATCTTTCAGAATATTTTTGATCCGTATACACATAAAAACTGAATAGAATCTTTTGATAAGCTCAATACTACTGAAAGTGCCATCCAAATTAAGGATATAACACACAAGATTTTGATTCTATTATAATAAAATACTCAAATAAGGTCCAAATTATACCACTTTAAGCAGTCTATACAGACATGTCCAGCTGTGTGACTTTGAGAAAAAAAAAGCTTGGAAACTATAAAAGATAGAGTCTTCTAGTTTCGATGTTTAGTTTCTGCTAATCTCTCTTCAGTTAAGTATTTAAAGGATAGAACTCAAAAAAACTGTCTCTGATTTCTGAGTTTGTCTGGTTAGTTTGTGTATCTCAATGCAATTCTAATAAAATATTCCATATATTGTATAGCGGACCATTTGAAATTGGTAGTCCCACACCGCCATCCTTGTTAGGCCCTGTACCGAAGGTTCAAGAGCCTTTTGGTATGTAACAGGTAGAAATAATGGTCGGAGTCCCCCTTAAAGTTACCCCCATCATGGTCAGGAGCGATAGAGAAGTCGATATAGCCGTGTCCGTCTATCCGTCCGTATGAACGAAAGCATCTCTGAAACGGTAATAGATAGAGACTTCGTTTTTTTTTTTGCATTCGACCAGGACATCGCCGGAATTTTACGAGTTTATTTTAAAACGTTGCCCTCATCCTTCCCATAGATCAAATAAACTTCAAAACGATTATGCTTTTCCTTGATTTTTTTGTTACTAATGGTACAACCCTCGTCACTATATAATTTAATTGAATCATTTCTTACACAGATGTGAAAAGTCTTATTGTGTAATCTATCTGATTTGTTTATTTACTGCGCGAAAAGCCGATTAGTGTTTTATTAACACAATTCATAAAGCGTTTTCTCTTTGTGTTTATATAATTCGGAACATAAAATTTTCAAAAAATATTGTTTTCTTTGCACATGAACACATGAACAATCTACCAAGCCTAGCTGTTCATTCATGCCCTTTTTTGCAATCTAAGGCATTTTTAATTAAATTTGTTTTAGATTTCCCGACTTGTATATCTTTTGTAGCCAAGCCATTAACACGCTAACTGTATTTTGTTAGTTTTAGCCCTATGACTGCATAGTCCTGCTGAGTTTTAGTTCTTTTTTGCATGCAAACATGAAACTCCGAAAAGCTTTTTAATTAAACTAAAAAGCCTGTCAAAGTATCTAACGCGTTAGGCTAACGAAAAGTGTTCTGTTAGGGTTCGAGTTTGAAATTAATGCAGTTTTTTTTTCTTTGTAATGCTTTGAATATGCAAATTTTATGCAATTAGCAACCAAAGAAGCGATAGAAATTTCAAAACATACAGAAAACCAGCTGCGGAAAACGTGCTCAAGTCTAGCGCAGTTGTGCACACATTAACAAAATCTGGCATCTTCATCGAATAACAACTAAAATTCCGCATATGGTTTGTAGATTTTTCTTATTTTGCAATAAAACAAATAAAAAACGAAACTACATGAAAAACGGAAGCCTTCGCCAACTTTGTGCACCTGCAGCAACGCCTGCCACGAATTGTAGGCGTGGCTGTTAAAGCGGGCGCTAACTTGTATATATAGTATTTGTGATCGCACAACATCTGCAACAGCCGGCAATAACATAGTCTAATGACTAAATTTCACATACTGCCTGGTCGCCATCGATGATCGCTTCGCTTCGCTTCGCTTTGGCTTATTTGGTTTATCGCATGTGGAAAAGCATTTTCGTCTGCGTCTGCGTTACTCGAGGAAAACTACTTCGCAATGACGCAGACGCTGGCGACGACGTTAATTTAATTTAATCACGTTTTTGTGATTTTTTTTATTGAATCGAAAGACAAACATACAAACTTTGAACAGCCAAACTAAATGCACCTAGCGAACTGAGTAACTATGTTGAGTGTTGGGCGGTGTGGGGGAGTGTGGCGTATAATAATGTTTGTATCTAAAAAGTTGATGCATACCATACGACAAAAATCGTGAGTGCAAAGGTTAAGTGAGTGTGCCGCATAAGTGGCCGCATTTGGTATTTTTTTTTTTTGTTTTTTTCAGCAATGCAATGTGGCTTATGAGTGTTGTAAGAATTCCAAAAAAAATATGTATATTTTTTTGCTATTGCTTCAGGGAAACATTTGATGGCCGAAAAATGTGTTGTCTCTGCTGCAGACACACCCACTAACACAAAATCTTCGAAATAACAAAAGTGAAGTTGCATACTTTGGCTTTGGAAAAAAAAAAAAACCTTAAATTGTGATTCATTAATTACTTAATATTGTCAAAAATTTTCATTAATTTTATTACAAATTTTATTACAAATTTTCTGAATTAAACAATAAAAAGTAGATACTAGTTTTTGTAGAATCGCATTTCAGATGCTTTTTCAAAATATATATTTCTTCATACTTGTTATTTTCTGTAGGATGAGTACGTATTCCTAGATCCGCCAATGTCTAAACATTTTGCACTTGTAAACCGATTTTGTCGCCTTAGGCAAACTATTTCGACAGCGTTTTTTCATTTCCTGTTTGCAAGTGCAGTTGAACTTTCTTTTGGGAGAGTCGGCTGCAATTTCAGTTTCGGTTTCAACAAGCATTTTTAAAGCATGTAACTACGCCAAAGCTGCATAGCATTTGCTACACCTTTTGTTGCAGGCAGGCCAGATGCAAAGAAAATCACAAATCGAAAACGAAAAGCCATTTGCCAGTAGCAAAATAGCCTTGAATGCAAGTAGACTGCACGACAGTACGGCAAGTTGGCAGACAAGTACTTCGGTACAACGCATCTAATGCGCAACTTTAAGCTGCCAAAGATACAAACCAAACACACAGATGCACAGCCGTCATGCACACAGGCCATTCAACACTTAGCTGACGCCATCATTGGCGTCGCCATGGACATCGATATTGCCATCCGCGCAATTTCTCATCTGCCGTTTTTTATGCAAATTACACTAAATTGAATTTGTCTGATTGCGTTGCGTTTCTTTTCTACGCCTGGTCTGGTGCGTTTAGAGCTCGCATCGATCGATTGATTGTCTTTTGCTGCATTCAATATTTACTTTTTCTTCTCCAACGGATTGCCTGCCTGGTTGGCTGCCTGAGTATCATTACTTTGAAAGCGTATCTGTCTGCGTTGCAAGGATATCTCTTGGCAGTCGAAAATGAAAAATTGTGGCAACTATGCACTTTTGATAGATGCTCGTAAAGAAAATGTTGTTGCGCATCGAACGATATACATACAACAAACACTGACTGGCCTACGTTTATTAATGTTTGTAACTAGTATATATCTCATACCTCCATAGCTGTGTTGTTGTTGTTGTTGTTGTTACTTGTTGCTGTGGCAGATAAATGATTGCACTCGAATTGCATTTCGATGATTGCAAAATTGCGCACACGCAGTGAAAATTATGAATATGGCATCACAGGCAGACATAATCGTTGTACATAGACGTGTACTCAGAGTTGTTGGTCTTCTTGTTGTTGGCTACATTTAATGGCACGTAATTGAAACTGGACGTATTCGAACTGCTTTTGATTCAAAGTTGTCTTGGTTTGGTTTCTTTTTTACAGATACTACGTCGAAAGGTTGCAACTTTGCAGTTTTACACTTGAATACTACTTTTGTTGAAGTTCTGGAGCGACATATAATATAGATTTGAAGACTCAAGCTAAACAAATCTTTATTTGCAAACTTTTTTCTGGCATTCTTTATTTGTCAAACACATTTAACATACTTTCCCACGCGACTGTACTCCAGAACAATAAAATGAGCTCTCAAGATGAAAAACAGAACCCAGCTAATTAACAATAAAAAAAAAAAGTGTTGCGAACTTATTTGCAGGAGTCATGAGTCATTCTTGTGGTATGACGTGCAGTGTTGATCAGCACAATTTTTTTTTGCGCTTTGCAGATATTTTGCCTTGCCGATGATAAGCGCGGCCTTAGCACAAAGTTGGATTGCCAACATTTTCTTTGATTTTTTTTTTTTTTAAATTTTTTTTTTTTAACTTGTTGTATGATTGTTGGTCAAGCTTGCACATTGCTTGTCGAGCTGTCAAAATGCGGCACATATTTCATTCATTTCAGCGTTCGCCTGTTGAGTAATTCATTCGCAAGCAAAAGGCTTCAAAAAAAAAAAAAAAAAAAGAACCAACAAAATGTGGCAACTGTTACCGGCTTTATAAAGCTGTAGTCAGCGTTAAGGAATTTCATGCACAGGAAATGTGGCTTAGAACTTTAGTAAAGAATAAGCATTATCAAACTGAAGATTCAGAACAATTATAAGACTTGTTAAATTTTATTATTTAGCTTGCATGTGCGTCCTACTGTTGAAGTATAGAATTGTGCTTATATGACTTTGTTTCAGAAACTATAAATAAAAATTTGTTTAATGACCATCTAAAGCCCAGTCTTCATAGAAATATCCTTTTGTTTTTTCGTTCTGTTGAATACAAACAGGCTAAGGTCGAACTTTTCACACAAACAGTCACGCGGAAATAATTAGTTACACCCTAAAACTAAATATACGCCGCTACAACTATTTTTATTTTTTTTTCAGGGTATACAAACTAAACCAATGAAAAGCTTAATCGAACAATTTGCAGATAAAAACCGTATCGCAACTAAGATCTACAGCATCGCCATCGACGCAAATTGCCAACTAGGAACTGCCAACTGTATGTCTGTCTGTCTGTCCGTCTGTCTGTCTGTCTGTCTAGTCGCATTCACTCTCACTTTGTACCATTTCATAGCGCACATTTTTCTTTATTGTTCACGACCGAATGAACGTTGTTTAAATGAAGTTGTAAGCAAATTATGGCCATCTTAACAGCCAAAACATTGCAAACACTAACAAAAAACGGCGCCGAACACAAAACAACTCTGCGACAAAAACTGTGCAAAAATTGCCGCGGTTACGTGGCAAACGCGAGACGCAATAAATTTGCTCAAGAAATGGCCAATAAAACGAAACAAAAAATAAAATAGTAAATCAGCAAAAGGCGCGCAACAATTAGAAAAAACTGCAATGCCAAAACACCTAAAAGAAATGAGGCAAAGGATATAATAGGGGACTATGTGATACCCTACAAAGTTTAAACGGAAGAAATGCTTAAACTTTGATCTGCATGTACTCTCCAGATATTTTTTTAGATATAAACTTTAAACAGGGGCGATTTGATTTCATTCTTGGGCGAAGTTGCTTGAAGCCAAATGATTTGTGTATTCGAACGACTGCTGTCAGTCTGTGGAACTCTTTCAAGCTTTTCGTGATGACTTGTGCAACGGATTATTTCGATGTTCGCATCAGCTACCATTCTCCAAAGATGTCTACAGTAGGGATAGAATGATTTTAAAATAGCGTTATAGAGTATAATCTTGAAGTACAAGTTAGGTTTCGAACGTGAACCAAGCTGCTAAATGGACCATTTATCCTTATTTAAAATCTAAGCTCGTAGTCTTGATGTGACGGCGTGTGATGTGACCCAAGATATTTCACAGAATGGGAAAGTTATATGACTCGATTTTTCATAGTTCACCAAAATGTTTGAACTACGCAGTAAAAAATCAAAAGCCTTCAGTTGCTTCTGTAAGAAATACTGTAGCAACAGTGAAACCTTCAGCGCTGTAAAAATGATGTATAGAATAAAGCCCAAACACTACCATAAGCAGTGCTTGCTCTATTATAGCCAAAATCATCATCCTCTTCGCATTTCAAATAGAAAAATCTGTCAGCTAGTACGACCAAAGAAAAACTAGAAAAGAACGAGTATGCTCAAACTAAAATTTGTAATTCTATCTGGAACCGTGTGGAATTTTTTTTATTACGTTTCAAGTTAAACTAAAAAACAATAAAATGTTTTTCGTACAAAGCATAGACTTATACTGGTAACTGTCAACCCGCCCTTCAGCAATTATGCTGAATATTAGTGATTTGAAGAAGAATTAGCAGAAGCTAAGTATTCAAACTTGAACATTGCTGCTCTGGGGTAACATGATAACGCTTATATCCGAGCTAAGATTAGAATATCAATGCTTTTGTAGTCTTTAGACTTAAGTGTATTTAGATTTGCTTTTTTATGCAGAATTTTTGAGGCTATTTGACACAAATTGCTTAGGAATTGTATGGAATTGTTGAGCTCATAACCAGCAGATGTTGAATGGAATAGAAATGTAGAAATGTTCCGCAAAGCATTCAGCATTATCCTTAACAGAGCAGCGTGAATTTGAAACATATCCATAGCCATCTTCGATGCTATTTGGTGGGTTTCCGAAGATTATTATGGGCTCGTTTGATTCAGTTTTCAATACGTTACAAACATTCAAAGAAACTTACAATACTCTACAGTCACAATACGAATGTAGAGTATTTAAACGAGAGCATCGCAGGCACCGTTTTCGATGGCAACAAGTTGAGCGGCCATGTTGAGCGCGCAATAACTGTAAAGTAACAACTGTCTAAATGACATAGTTGCGTGAACGAGCGGCAAAGAGGGGCTTGGAGAAGAATAGCCAACTCGTGCGCATGCGCGCTGATAATTTCTTGTTATCGGGGCGCAATGATCAGGTAAATTATGTCCAAAAGTGGAAATATCTCCCGCAAAAAAAAAAATTACAAAAAAATGTATCTCATTGGTTTTCTTAGCGTTGCGCGTAATTTCGCTTGGATTTTGTATTGGTTGCAAATTTTGTTTTTATTTTTGACAATGAATGCAATTTTTTCGTTGGTTTAAACATTTATTTAACTTTTTTTTCTGTTTATTCGGTTTTTCGTTTGCAGCGCATTTCGCTTAATGACATTTGCGATTTGGCTTCAATCAATTTGCACGCGATTGCGTAGAGCGAATAACTTTGCCGCTATTAGATAAGATGCAATAAAAATACGAGTAAACATTGCAAATAAAAGAAATCATTTCATAAAATTAAATTCAAATATGCTGGCGTCTGGCGTTAAATGTTCGTTCGATGCCAGCAAGATAAGCGACAAAGACACAGAAAGACTGTAACGTATGTGCAGTGCATAATTAATTTCAGATTGAATTGATTATAAGGCTGCATAGTGAGTGCTAAGTTAACACTGGATGACAAATAAAACTATTAAAAAAAAAAAACATTTGAAATAGTTAATCCTTATAGACTTATAAGGCTCAATACGAAATCGAATACACAAAAATTGTATAACCTAAAACAGTGGCGTACCGAAGAGGTAATCTGTGAGGGGTTGATAAAACAATTTAATCGAATTTCACGCAACTGTAGAGCACAAGTTTAGTCTGCTTCGTTTATAAGTGGATGTACTTCATTTATGCTCTGTCGTATGTGCAACTTATAAGGTAGGAGGAACAGTTTAAGAAAAGTCAGTAAGCAGTGGATGAAAACTCTATGTAAAAGCCAAACCGATGAACCTGAGTTGTTTAGTAATACTTTGAATGGTGTGAACCAAGCTGATCAACAAGCTATTAACTCTGTCCGTAAGTTTTGGGAATAATGCAGCATTTTAGTGAAAAAATATCTCTGCAGAAAAATTCAACAATATAAAGTACCGCTCCCTTACAAATCTATATAAACATCACCGAGAACGAAATTTTTCAGATTCAATTTTACTGACCCGACATGCTCTGCTATGCATCTCTTTACGTGTCTCTTACATGTTGACTATGTCACTACGTTTATTTAGTAAGAGACCCGCCTTGTAACAGTACAAGTGGCCTAACAAAGCGCTTCTTCCGGTACCCTTCTTCCTTATGCTCCAGTCATATCTGAATGAACGACATTTCCAGGTGAAAGTCAGAGATAAGCTGTCCAGCATGCATGTTATAAAATCTGGTGTCTCCAAGAAAGCGTGTTGGGCCCGCTACTATACTCGCTTTTCACAGCTGATCTCCTTGTGCCCTGTGCAGACTTAATGGTCACCGACAAAGTACTGCTGACATCATATGCAGACGATGTTGCCTTTTTGTACAACTCAAAATGCGAGTACGAAGCGGCAGATGATGTACAGCAGTATTTCCATATGCTTGAACACTGGGCCCGAATGTGGAATATTAAATTAAAACCAACCAAATGCATCAACGTGTGCTTCTCACTAAGGAGAAGGATCCCTCCATATGTCTGGTTCTCACGCAAGCTAATAATATAAGATACCTTGGGCCGACGCTGGATAACAGGCTAACGTTTTCGCGGCGCACCAAAAATATAGTCAGCCGTTGTCGCCTCAGAATGAGGCAACTCTACTGGCTCATAAATAGACGAAGTATACTGGCCCTGCGCTGCAACAGAGCGGTTTACAACTCTGCTGTTGCCTCCATTTGGAGGTATGGCGTTCAGCTTTGGAGCAATTGTTCCAAGACACATGGAAAGCGCATTCAGGTGTTGCAAAATAAAGCCCTGCGGATGATCAGTGATTGCCCATGGTTCATCCGAAACAGCACACTCCATAGGGACCTTCGCGTGGAAACGATAACAGAGCAAATTGGCCGCCATACCAGTCGGTACAACACAAGGCTGACCGCACACTGCAACAGAGTACCAAACAGGCGGCCGATCAACAGACTGAGAAGACGTAATGTCTTCCTCTAATGCTTCATACAAGAATCCCTTATTGTTAAAATTTAAATATGATTTGATTCGATAAACTTAATTAAGAAAAAAAAATAAAAATTTGGACAAGGGTAAGTGGGCAAAATTTTAAAATAAACTCGTAAAATTCCGGCGAAATCCTAGTCGAATACAAAAAGAATAAAGTCTCTATCTATTACCGTTTCCGAGATCCTTTCATTCATACGGACGTATAGGCGGACAGTCAGACATGGCTATATCGACTCCTCTATCGCTCCTGAACATAATGGGGGTACCTTTGGTGGGTCTGTTACATACATTTGCACAAAACCAATAGGCTCTTATACCTTCGGTACAGAGTCTAATAAAAATTGGCAGAGAAGAACAGTCCGGATTTATCGGTCTTAATGTAAACTTATGAAATATATTTTCTGAGCTATTTTATATGCAGTCGTTTATATTTATATCGTTTATATATTATTGCAATTCAAATGGTTTTCCTCCCCCAAGTTTCCACTAATTTTCAATAATTGATTTTAAAGCTTTTTGTAACTCGATTAACTATTGTAATTCGAATCGCAACGCAAATAAACTCAGCTCGTCTGATCTGATTTCAGTTAGCTAAACAAATTCATTGATTTCAATCCTGAATCGGAAAAAAACAAGACACAAATGAAATAAACAAAACATGATGAGCGGATTAACATAGCAAAACAAATTTAAATTAATAAACAAAAGTCAAAAAGCGTTGAAAACAAAAACAAATACTCGTACATACTTGAATAATGAGTAATGTGATATTCAGAGCAAGTACATACAAAAGTACAGGGTGTGTTCGTCTGTTTGTCGATTCTACAGACTGGCTTAATAATAGAAAATCAGATTGAAAAAAATTTAAACCGCATGCGGTTATCTGATATGTTCGACTCAGCTTAACTCTACTCTACTCGACTCGACTTTGTGTCTGTTTAATTTGTGCACCCTTTGTTGCTGAAACTTCGACCCCTTATTAGTTGGTCTGGCCTGGTCGGGACAAAATCGATGTCTCTAACTATGAAGCCGCCGCTAACTCAGCAAAAAAAAAAAAAAAAAAAAAAATTTATTTAAAAACCGCATTGTTTGGTTTAAAATTTCGCTGCGTGCATAAAATGTATCTCCACATAAAAAATTATAATTAACTCGACTGCAGTTTGCTGTTATTGTCAAGCGTTTATATTGAAATTGAAATTGATTTGATTGAAATGCAACGCAACGCCACTGATGTATCTGGCGGCGGTCAGTTTGAAAGCAATAATAAGTAGATGGCATCTTAAAACGAGGCTGGAAAGCATCACTTGACGCTGACATTGTTGTTGGGTTCTCGATTCCCATGGGTGGTAATTTATACTAGACAACATACCGTTAATTGAGTTCATTCGCATACTTTATTTTGAGCATTTTGCGTAATAACTAAATTAAAATTGATTAAAATCAATCTAGACTCACTTTCAAGTCAGTGAGGTTCATATTTGTGTGTTTGAATAGAAAAAAATTGGTTATTTTTTGTGATTGATTATTTGGAAAAATCGTATGTTAAATGCAGCTTACTGTTAGTTAACAGTTCATTTACATTTATGTTAAAATATATAAAATTTGTTCGATGACGTTTGCAGTTTTATGGTAGCCCTCACTTCAAAAACCTTTCATATTTTCGTGACACTTTTTCGGAATGCTTTTACCGATTAAAATTTATCGATAAATTGCAATGCCTTAGAGTGGATACTTGAATTGGGTTCTCGATATTTCTTTCTTTCAATTTTTCATATTATTTTTTTTTTTTTTTTGCAAAAGTTTATTGAACTCTCTACCCAATTTTAGTTATGTCTCCACTTCAACTAAAATCAATAATCGCATGAATAATTTACAAAGCCAAAAAAAAAAAAAAAGATTTTAAATTTAGCCAAATTTCTTGGGCACAACAGTCAGCAGAGTAAAACAAAATAATAACTCAAACCGACAGTTGAAGTTGCATTTACAGTGGCTCCAAAAGCAGAGGCGTTCTCTTGCAGGTGGACAATTGGACGGACGAACAAATAACTTGGCTGACGAAGAGGCATGTGCAGCATAATAATAACCCTGAAAGTTTACTGACTTCCGTTGATGCGTAATTTTGAGCAACAAGAAAAACTTCAAACAGAAAGTGTCTGTCACTTCTTTTGCTTCTGTTAGTATTTACTTCTTTGCCGGTGATGGCGATGATGCCAAGGCGATAAGCAAATGCGCGCCAATGTGTTTAGTAAGCAAGTCGGTACTCAGAGCTATCACAGCAACAAGCTTGACTCATGCTAAAGACTAGGCCGAGATTGGCATCTTCATCAGATACAATTGCACGTAGGTGGCGCTAGTTCTGCACACTATTTGTTGGCGACAATTTGTTTTTGTACTTGTACACGTTTTTATATCGCATATCATGAAAGTAAGTGGAAGGAAGCAGCATTGCGTGAAAAAGGATGCTATTCTAGTTTTGGCTCCTTAGCAGTGGATGAAGTTTTTACATGTTTTTGTGTTTGTTTGAAGAACTAGAACGTAAGGATGCTCAAGTTCGAAGTGCTTCCATCTTTGCTAAGCCTAATGAAGGAATTTTCATTTTTATATTTTTAGACAAGCCTTATTGCAGAGCAATGTTAGGAAGATCTTTTATATGAAAAAGCAGTCAAGTAGAGAAAAGCAAAAAATAATTTGCTTTGTTGTTATAAATAGGCACACCGCAAAAATTATGACTCACTCGTTGCAAAGCGCAATGCAACTTTGCTATTTAAAGGCATTCATAAAATATCGCGCACGAATTATAATAAAATATTTGAAAAATATAAACTGTAACAAATATTTATTTTAATACAAATGACTAACTGCTTTGTTCTAGCAAATGGCTAAACCCTCTTCCCAAGCGAATAGCAAACATTTTGGCCGATATGAAGAGTTCAAATCTCTATTGAATTCATATAAAATTTTTGCAATTTATCTTTTGAACTGCAACTTTAATCCTTTCAAAATATGTAGCTACATAAAAGCTGACAACACTGGAAATATATGTGCTATGAATTGAAACTAATACCCGATATATATATTATTTCGTACATACCTTAAAAATAATGCAGAGAGTAAACTTGTCGCATTCGAGTCAATCGAATCGAAGACAGCTAATTTAATCTAAATAAGTGGAGCTGAGTAGAACTCACAGCACTGCGTCAGAAGTTTAATGTACTGTAATCCCATAAAATGCAATCATCCAATAAGAATAATAAACGCACTAAGCTTGAAGAGTCGAGACGCCGGCCGGGCTGTGCGGTCAGAAATAGTTCAAGTGGAAGTTGCGTTGCGTTGTTGCATTCAGATTCCGATTGTGGCGACTGTTTGCGCTGATAAAGTTTGCCACATGCGCAGCTGGTTTCTTTTTATTTTTTTTTTATTTAGCCCTGCAGCGACTAAGCGGAAGAAGTGGTTCAAGTCACATAAGAAATCCAAGGAAGATGTACACTTGTCTGGTTCAATGGTTTTTATGACTATGCAATTATTGAGTTTAAGATACACAGATACAATTTTGTATGCATAGCGTATACAAATAAAAATAATAATAAAAATATAGAACAACGCATTCAAGTGGAAAATTTTCTATGATTATAGTTTTTTTCCCCACTTAATTTTTTAATTTCTTTTTCTTTTTTTATACAATTTATTTCTGTATTTAACACTGAACTTTAAATCAATTTTTCATTGCAATAAAATTGCATTCAACTCAATTGGAGATACAATGACCCGGTTTTTTAGACTTTATTCTTTGGGTGTGTGTAAATAGTAAATAGTGCACAAAAAGCGCTTATAACGCCCAAGCGGAAATATTTAGTTCACTGCACAACACATAAATAGTTCGGAAATATTTCGAAATATATATTTTTTCACCCGAGCACGGAGCGGTCAAAACTTGTGCACGTTCAGCATTCAACTGACAACGACGTTGACTAAAATGCAAAGCCACAGGCGACAAAAGTAAAAAAGTAAAAACAAATGCAAAGCCAAATAGAGCGAGCGACTAAAGCAAAGACAAATTTGTAAAAACAAAAACATAACAACACAACACAACAGTAAATGTAAAAGCAAGCATAACAGCAAAGTCAAAGTGGTGAAGCATAACTGAGAGGGTATACAAAAAAAAAAAACAAATAAAGAGCGTAATTGAGAGAAAATACCATATGTGGGTGGTGGAGTTTGTTATTTGCTCCGCGGCAGCCAGTTGGATGCATGTTTAACCCATCTTTGAAACATAAAAATCAATAAACTATTTTTATTAAAAAAAAATATTATTTTAAAGCAAACAAAAAAAATATATATTAGACTTTTCTAGTTTAATTAAAAACAAAAACAAAACAATTTTCTAAAGAGATTTAAAAGCATGAAGGGTACACTTATTTATATGTACTATTAATAAGAATTTGTATAGGCTATGGATAGTCAAGTATGGGTAAAAAAAAAATAAGTTCAGCTGCTCCTTTTAAAGCTGGATAATTTAAATTGATGGACTCTAAAAGTACGCAACAACTATCAGCTGGCAGACAGACGATAATATAAGAAAGAACACTGCGGTTCAGTGGGCTCTACTGCGAGATACCCTCTTTCTAACGTTATGTATGAGTTCTGCTCCTTAATGAATATAAAATGTTTTAGGGAATGTAGCTGCTGCATTATAAGGTGTGTCTTACGGTATGTTATTACGAGATATTATTACTAGATATAAGATTGCAAAAGTTCACCAATTCACCTTACCAATTCACATGACCAATCAGTCCCCTACAGTACCTACAGAAATCTGCAGTCATAAGAGATGTTCGATGGTCTACACGCTTTGCAGTATCGCAACCCGAAGAATTGCAACATAACTCTGAAGCATCAACAAAGACATGAAGAAGAACAATTGAAGCCCATTTCAGAACATAAAATTACTTAAGGGATTAGCTATGTATTGAAAATAGAGTGGTCGGGAAGGGACTTATGCTCCATTAGAAGTTCAGTAAGGCACTAAAAGATTTTGTAGAAAAAAACCGGATCAAAGTTTCCGTAAAAATAAATTTTAATCAATTGAAATTGTTTAACATTCTACTCTCTCGACTGTTTAAAGTAAAAAATCAAAAACATTAACCAAAACTGTGCACATAAGGGTTAATATGATACATTTTTGAGCTAAGCTCAAGTTGCATGTGCAAGTGGTGAGAGTTGGAGAGTTTGTATGAAAAAGAGAGTGTAAAACGTACAAACAAAATGTCTTTGCATGAGAGTTGCAGAGAGCAAGCAAGGGTTGTCACTGCATTGTTTACTATTGTTGTTGTTGTTGCACTTTGGCTTTGCTTTACGCTACTTGGAAAATTCAGCCGGAAAATTCCCACAGCATACAAAAATAGAGAAAACTCGAGAGAGAGTGCGATAGTGCAAGTGTTCGACTTTTCGTTGCTTGGAAAGGAAAATTAAGATAAATAAATTATGCATCGTAACAGTATCTCGCCGGCCGGCCGGCAACCGATTGCTATCGACAACATTTAGGGTGGAACGCGATGTATCTGAAAACTAGGGTAATAGTTCGTTGCATGCGTTTCGCTTGGATTTTATGTCACTTGTAAATTATTGAAATGAAGTCTTTTAGGACTAACTTAATGCAATGAGCGAAATAAAGTTATCTGCAAGGATTAGAAATGACAGAGCGACAGAGTGTCTAAAAATGACTTTAAATGACTTTGTTATTGATTTTAGATAATTACGAGCGAGGCGGGTATGTGAAGTTAGTAAAACTTGTTTTAATAATTTTTGTAACTCGGGTCTCGGGTTTTCAATGATCGCTAAGGAATTAGTTTTAAAAACTATGGCTGTGTCGCGAATATTGCAAAAAGATCTGCTGTACACTTAGTAAGTTGCTCGATAGGTTCCACGAATTTTGAATGAGTTTAGAGAAGATGCTCAAGTTCAATTTTAATCCAAAGAATAACAATTCTTTCGAAAATCTAATTTTAAGTTACGCTTAATACAGCCTTCGTAATACAGTTGAAGAAAAAATTATGAGCTGAGATATAACTAAATTCAATTTCGTCCCAGCTAGATGCTGGCTCTTAAGTTCATTCAACTTGAAGCAGTGCGAATTTCGCAACAATTTTCCACATTCCAGTCCTTCTAAATGGGGAAAACTACAAATGATGAAACGAATGCAATACGACTTCTGGATGAGCTGAGCATCGTGCAACTGGGGGAAAAAAGCGAATAAGCTGAGAGTGTGGGGGTGTTTTCTAATACCGAAAAGACATTACTTTATGCTGAACTGTCACCGGTCGGATTCGGTTCGGTTCGGTTCGAATGAGTGCAAAACTGTTGCGTGTTTTTGGGCATTGAATCATGTTTCATAGCGAAAATTGGTGCACTCGTTCAGTGTGACATGTACTTATGTATAACATCCCTTCTTAGCACTCACAAGCATGCGGGGTGTGTCCATGCAGCTGTATTTGCACACATTCTAAAGAGTATATTATGACTTTCAAGTACAAAGTGCTCCAATTAGAAGCACACTTCAACACGCACGTTTTTCTTCACATGAAATCTTGTCTGTCTATGCAGAAACAAAGGTGTTTAGTGCCTTGAATAATTAAGATCGCATGCGCCCTAATATTGTATACAAAAAAAAAGCCAACAAAATCAACTTCAAAGTAATAATACGTCAACTTCACAATGTGAAGTGTCTGCATTGGAGTACAAAACAAAGTCAAAACAAGACAGTATACAGCGTCTTCGTTGTCTGACAAGCTGACTGCCTCAAGTAAGAATGGCCTGTCGTCTTGTAGTTTATTGCAAACCGTTGACAATGCATTTAAAATAGGCACAGCATGAATGTGGGTGGTTGGTTTCCAGCAATAGATACTGAATAAAATGTGTCTGTGTATTTTTTTTAGCTTCTTTTAAAATATTACTAAAATTCTGTGCTATGAACTGTAGGAGATTCTATATAGTACAATAATAATACAAATTAAGTGTAATGAATACTTTAATGACTGAAAATTTAAATGTCCAAGAGCAAGTGTAAACAGTCTTCAACTTTAAGTTTTCGTATGCCCTTAGTTTTATAATAATTTATTAAAATCGCAACAAAATTTACCTGTATATGGTGACGCCTCCCGAGCGCCTTTCTTCAATTTAGCACTTTTCATTATTTTCAATTTGAAATATGGATAGTAGCTGATTTGTCATGCAGAGTAGGACTGAAGGAAGACAACTGAAACAGTGGGTAGCTGACTCGTTCGTTTGCCTGAATAAACGTGAGACTTAAATTTCATATGTTGTCAGCATTAAAATTTCCAAACGAGCGTCCTCCACTGCAAATGGTGGTATCGCATTACAGCGTTTAAACGCTTCTACGATTTCATTAAAATTCAAACGAAAATGCATCGAAGAAGCAAAGTAAAGACAAAAGCCTTTTGAAATTAACATTTTCGGAATGACAAACATATGTTTCCGCAAAATGTTTGTTTGCTTGTTTTTGGTTATTTATTGTTGGTTTTTTCGATATTTTGTTTGTTTTTTTTTTTTTTTTCTGACCTGGACATATAAATCGCCAACATGTGTTCGCATTGCGCATGCGCGGCGACGACAACAACCGCGCAGCACTTTTCATAATGCATAATTTTTGTTTCTTTGCCATTAGCAGCATGAAATCGCCTTTCGAGGAAGTCGTCGTTGTCATCATAGAGTTTTGTTTTTATTTTTTTTATTTTTCTTGGCAAGTTGCAAGAGCGCATAATTTTGAAAGTCATTTGTAGTAGTCGACAAAATTGTTGTTGCAGTTGCACAGTCGTTTGCCGGCGCTATACATTTTTTTTTTTTTGTTTACTCCTTTGGTGGGTTGCTACTGCTGCAGCTTGTTGATGTACGCGTGGGTGCGTTATATGCGTTTGAAGAAAAAGCAAAAAATAACACTCAAGACGCCTTATGGCGCAATACTTCCTCCTCACCGGCGCCCAGCTGCTCGACCAACACCCACTCAGCGCAACGCTTGCTGTCCGACTTGGAAATGATGTCCAGCTGACTGAGCAACTAAGCCAGCTGAGGCTTACAGTATGGGCGCACTTATTTGCTTGCAGTACGTTTTCGTGTCAGTTAGAGCAGTAAAAGTGTGTTGCGCACTGATTCACTTCAAGTGTTTCACGAGGGTCGCCATGTACTATTATAAGAGAAAAAATTATTTTTTTGTGCAATGTTTATGTTGCGAGCCTCTTCAGGCAACCCTCTTAGTTTCTACTTAGTTTCATTATGTGAATATGAAATATTAAAATATTGTCGCGGAGTTTGTAACGAAATAAAGTAAGCATTGGACATCCTCATAAATTGCATTTGCGGAGGCCTACAAAACACTTGCAATGAACTAATGAAATTATACAATAAGAACTTCCACTCCTAGTGACCGTAGCACAGTAATGAGGTCCAACTGCATACAGAAAGTCAACATAGCATATACGATCGTACAGACAGGATCCTGGTAGAACAAAATTTATAAGAAAATAGGCACAAGAAAAATACAAGGCAGACGGACACCGGTATGTTGTTTCGTCACATTGAGCTGAAACAGACTGGAACGGATCGATGACGGATCTCCTTACTGTCCACATAGTGACAGTTCCACATTCTCTGAAGACTTTCAGAATCGAGGATGGAGGACCCACAACTACCATCATTGGAACCGTTATCACATTTATGGCTGATAATAATGGTTGTCTACTCCGATTGCAACATTCGCAATCTGACTGATAGTAAATCAAAGGTCTAAGCCGAAAAGCTTTAGACTATATCAGAGCACAAAGTTAATATTCTCCCGAAATAACTGTAAATGTATTGGAAAATATCGAAAAACCAGTCGAACTTGCCATCAACTTTGAAGGCAACCATTTGAACGATATCGTTCTTCACGCAGAGTGTGTTCCAACCATGTTTTTAGAAATGTCGGAATTTCTTTAAAACTCAATCAAGCAAGAACTACTGTGGCGCTCTACTAATTGTTTATTTGAAAGCTTTTTGGTCATAAATGGCATTTTTTTTTTCTTTTTTTTAAGTTCATATGAAAAGCAAGTAAGCTGGGATACTAGTACGGTAGCAGCTGCGGTATTTCACAGATTCTCATTGCATATTTCGGATTGACATACTTGCATTTCAATATCAAAAGCCGCGCCTTCGAGGATTGCTTCCAACGCTCTTCATATAGGCTACGAATGGACCACAAGTAGTGGCAGAAGCCCTCATACAAATTGGTAGGAACAGGGTATCTTGTAGTCGAGCAAACTCGACTGCAGCGTTCTTATTTTTTTGTCTTTGTAAAATTTATTTTGTTTTGAATTTTCGTAAATAGGAAAAAAATGTGTGTGCACTCAATTTACTCTTTGCAGCTGGCAATGATGCCACTTGACGCGCTGTCGCTCGCGCACAAAGCACCCGTGTCCGTCCGTCCGTCCGTTTTGCCGTCTGTCCTGGCATTTGTCGTTGTTGCAGATTACAATCTGCAAAATGTTGCAGTAGGCGCCACATACACTCGCAGAGTAGACGCAGACGGCAGTCGGCAATAATTTTCATTATGCGTTGCGACAGTTGCAACGAAAGCGAAACGTTTTGCGGCCAAAACTTTTCTACGCCCACACATACTCGTAGCTCTCTAGTTTGGCTGCTCACGCGTTTGCAGGCCGCTCGTTTGTTCCGTTATAATTGGCAAGCGCCATTTATGGACGCCATTTTCAATTAAAATCGTATCTGCGTTTGCAAATCAAATCGATTTGTGCTGCGAATTTATCGCCGTTCGCGCATTGCGCAAGTGCAACATGGACATGCGACACGTAGACAGAAGCTGTCTCTCTACTTGCTACGCTACGCTTCCTGCTGCTACCGTTGAATACAGTAGCTGTCGTCGCAGCTGTCGCACGCGGCTTAAGTGGTATCTCATTATTATTAGTTTGCAAATTTGCTTTGCATTTAAACATTTTCTATGTAATTTATTTTTTTTTTTTAGCAAAACATATAAAAATTTCATTTTCGCCGTTTCGATTCGTTGCGAATTGCTGCTAAAAATCTAATTAGTAAGGTTGCGCATGCGCAGTTCGAGTTTTGAGCGTTTTTTTTTTTTTTTTGACCGCTTACTTGGCTGCATACTACGCTAGACTTGCTTCTTTGCAGTTCACTGGAACAAAATTTATGGAGCGAAACTTATTTTAGCACAGATTTCTCGGCAATTATTGGAAAAAGTGAAATATCGCTAAATATTTAACGCTTGAAATAATTAATAGCTTAAATAATTCGAGCTGTGTTAAGCGTTGTTAAATTTGCGTGAAATATTTCATCCTCTAAAAATTCCTTAACTTGCAGCAGTTTTTTTTTATCGCTTTTGTGTAGTTTAAAGTACAAAATATCTCAAAAATAAAATCTGCTGCTTGACACTCAATTGTCGCAAGGCAGACAAACTGCCGCAACAGTCGGCTGCCATTAATCACTGTCAGTTAGTGGCGGCGCTCTGTTCGTCACCTCTTTGGAGCGTAAATTCCAGACTCGCCAAGCCAGCAATGTACTTCATTAAAGTGCAAAATTCCACGCCAGACACACTCTTTTAGAATGAGGAAGCAGCACAACGCCTCATTGCATTGTTGCACATGTTTCGCAGCTTGTTTCAATTTTAAATATTTTTATTTTTGGAATTGTTTATTTATTTAGTTGTTTCTTTTTTCTTTTTTCTTTTTTTTTCGCTCGACAACGAGTGCTAATCAATCAATTAAGTTACATTTGCATGCAGCGCATGGCATGTAGTACAATAAAATATAAAGTTATATAAAATGCACATCCGTCCGCCCGTCAAGCAACCCGTCAGTGGCATCTCAGACACACGATGCAATATTGAGGCATTCAAGTTCAATTTAAGTGCGAAAAATAAATTAAATATGCATAAAATATTGCTTCGGTAAAACTAAACCGTTTATACCCTGCTTAAAAACAAAAAAAAAAACATTTTATATGAAAAACTAAATATTTAAAAGCTATATAAGCTATATGAAGCATACTTATACACTTTATGTGGATTACCACGCCTCCTTTCCTGAACCCTATCAGTACAGGGTATATTAAATTGGAACTGAAGTCAGAAACTAACTGTTTAAACACAATGTTGTCATGAATAGACATTGACGAGACTGCATGCTTACTTTTAATTCATCTTTAATCGAGTATTTAGAGAGTACTTCTCTACTTCTTTCAGCCATATTCAAAACAGAAAAAAAAAACAACTTTTTTATCTTTCAAACTATGAAACTTTATTATATTCTCTTATCACTTGATTACTCCACCCGATCCCATTAAGATGTATGCTAAATTTCATCACTGTAACCCAAATGGATGCAAAGATATGTTGAATTTTGTTTATCTCTTATATGGGAGGTGGATCACAGCCTTCTCCGATTTTGACTATACACGGTTACTTCATCCGATCCCATTAACATGTCCCTGTAGCGGCAGTACTATGGAACGTTTTATACAGATGGAAAAAATAATTAAATAAAACTTGAGAGCGCCGGCATTGAAAATTTTAAAGTCGGCCAAATGCCAGACCCAGCAACAATCAGGCTTCTAAATTAATTTTGACCGATTTAACTAAAACAAAGAAAATGCTAACAAAAAGAAGAAGTTTTTCCCAACTTTCCGTGAGTACTAGAGTTGCTTGCATTTCCTACCGCTGCCCATTTTAGTTTTGTGAAGTTTTTTTTTTTTTTTTTCACGCGGACTGTTGTTAGAATGCCTATTAATATCAAGTAGTGCTATAGTCTATTGATTGGTTATTTACACATTCTTCTGGACGTTCTCTAGAAGATGTTCTTCCACTTTTCTCTAACTTCTTCCTCTATAAGGAGATTGATAAATCTGTTGTTTCTCTTCAGGTTGTTGATGCTTTCTTTCTTGAGCTAGTCTTCTGGAGTTGGTTTTAAGAGTCATGTTTTTTTTTTGCATAGCGACATGGTATATGTCACATAGTGCCATTGGTTGGACTTTTGTGCGAGCAGAAAAGCTTAAGACTCTTAGCATAGTTTCCAGTGCTTTTGTGCAAGGCATCCGTGATGCATTCTAGTGCTTGGTTTTGGGCCAATAAGCCTTATCGTTCTAAGGTAAATTTTTGAGTTTTTGTGTATGAGCGATTTTTATTTTTTAGATGGGTTCCATTGTGGGACCTTTTATCTCTTAATGAAGAAAATGACTTTCATGACATTCGCAATGGTACTGAGTCTGGTTTTTATGCCCCATATACGTATTTATTGTAATGTATCGTCCATGGTAGAGCTGAGAATCACTGGCAATATGCTGTTATCTTGGAATTCTTTATACGAAATTCTTGAAGAGCTCGTTTAGCTCCATATGTAGTGTTTAGTAATAAGCATGCGAACAATGAACTGATAATAATTTTTTTCCACTATCTACGAAGGGTATAATAAATGTATATTGCAATTTACACGATATAAGCAAAAGCTACACTAATTGAATGATCAAAATCAGGCACATGGGCGCTATGCTACAACTTAAAAGTATCTTTGTATCTTTGTATCTAAAATTTGCGCAATGAATGAAATGCTTTGTGTTTTTGTTTGTCGCTCCAGTGACGCCTTAAGATGTGTGAAAATTATAAACAATATTAAACAAGCAACATATGCCTCTGAAATTGCACAAAAAAAAACTAAATCTAATTGGGAAAAATCGATATTGAGCAACGACATGGATAGATAAATATGCATGTACAATGTACATCCATTAAAAGCACAAAAACCTGGTGACCTACAAAGAGAGAAGCGCAGGTCCAGTCGCCGATGCGTCCAATCCAAATTGGGCATCAAAGCGAACGCAAATAAAATAAAATATTATTTATTTGCTTCTACTATAATGGGTACATATGTATATGCGTTGCGTTTGGCTTTTCGAGTTGAAAATTTACTTTTCATGTTAAGTTGAAAAAAATGACTACACGCATCTGCATATGGCTGTAGAACAACATGTAGACAGCGGCGCAGATACTTTGAGTGCATTCGCTTTCAGCGCGTTATCGAATATCTCTCAGTCGGTCCGTCTGTCTGTATATGTATGTCGGTCGCACATGTCGCGACATGCCATTTTAGGATTTGTGTCCAAACGAAACAAAAAAAAAAAATACAAAAAAAATAACATGGCGCTCACCGGATTTTTGGACAGCCAGCCAGAAGTCTTCACTTCATTTACGAATGATGACGCCGTCGGCCGCTATAGAAAGCATATAAGCTGCACAAGTGCCGCAGAAATCACGTCTGCCAAAGCTCATTAAAGTCTTTCGTTTTATTTATTTTTTTCGGCAACATCCATTGCTGCCATTAGCCCGTGACAGTACAACATTTCTTTCATCGAACTTAAGTAGAACTTCTGTTTCTTTGGAATTAAAAAAAAGCAGCGAATGCGCTTCCGCATTTTATGCTGCGCAAGGGAAACCGGCCTACATAAACGCTTATCTCGACTTCAAGCAGTCTATATTGATATATGCATACGCAGTCAATTTAGCATTTGACTATTCGCAATTGCAAATGGTACGACTTCAGAGCAAATTGCCGACACTTCTATTGACACAAATGTTGGCGAAAGTGTGTCACGCGAAGTAATCAATATATAAAAAATTAAAATATACAAATGTAGCGCATGTTTGTAATTGATAAATATCATAGACATGCACAGGCAGAGTATGGATATTTTTAAAATACCACCAAAGCTTTTAAAAGTGGTTATGAAGCATCTTGGTAATAATTGTGATGCCATTTTTTGACGCCATCTGTTACAGCAGCTGTTTAAGTCAGTCGAGCACAGTATTGCCTGGTGATTTTTTATAATGAGTGAAAATATTGATCAACGTATTTGTGTGCCAATACATTAAAAATGTTACAAAAGGCTTTTGGTGAATCGGGTCTGTCAACAATGCATATTTACCAGTGGTATACAGCGTTCAAGAATGGTCGGTAGACTAGCAAGCATCCGAAGACTTATTATAACAAATCACCAAGCACTACTGAGGTTGACTGACTTAAAAAGTGGCTCAAACATCGCGCTAAAAATTGACATCCTTATTAACAACAGTGTTACCAGCTTGTTAAACAAATTTACCAGCCTATACTTTCTTGACAGGCTGTAAATCCAACAAAAGCGAAAGCTTCAGCACAGCAGCGTATTATATTGAAGACAATTAAAACCAAAACAGCAAAGAAAATGCATTTTTATGTATTGTACAAAATTTTGCTAGTGGCTATTAAAATTAACTAAATACGAGAGAGATTTAAAATACTTGTAAATAAATAAAGAAAAAAAGTTGGAAAATTATATATCTTGCACATGTTTGTCTTACAAATTGTTGTCGTTAGCGCTGTGTGGCACAGGAAGATCGAACGACCCCACCCAGCTCACTTTCATTTTCGCTTGAAAACCACTTCAAATCTTGAAAGAAAAAAATAAAAAAAGGCGGCGCGATTTTGCATATGAACAACAGTCCAAGCCCAATGACTAATTGGCGTCCATTAGTCAGTCAGTCATAAGGCACAGAAAATTTGCAACTTGTGTCAGTTCGTCAGTCAGTTAGCCACTCACTTACAAGTCCGTTTATGTGTCTGTCAGTTGCAAATAAATATAGGCTGACATACAATAAAATGCCAAAAACATGAAACCACATCTGTCAGATAAATACTTGTGAGTGCCGTTGACTATGTCCAGTACAGTCCAGTGCCAAGAGATACGGACACCTCACCGGGCAAACAAAGTATGTCGCAGCGCCAAATAGTTAAATGTTTTGCCGACAAAGGCGGCAATGAATTTTCCGTTGTGCAACAAACAAAAAAAAAAAAAAAACGTTCCGCTTGGGTGGTCTCGGCGGCAAGAAGGAATGATGACGAAACAAAATATTATACCGCCGCCTGACCCCCATTGAGTCTGGACGCGCCCCTATATTGCTACATTAAGTTCAAGTTGCATGAAATGACTAAATTATTCATTGTCAGGACAGCAGAAAAAAAAAAACAAACTAACTTTAAGGATTTATGAGTGCATGTCGCAGTTTGTTGCACACTTTCGCTGCTGGACCGCACACAGGCGCGCTCATAAATTTGTTGATTCGTGTGGCAGCAACACTAAAGTATTCCACGTTGCACCCTCGCATGTCTAAGGCCAACAATCACAACAATTGCCAATGCTGTAAGCGGTCAAAAGCCATTAGCAACTGCTTGTTTGCGTTCAAAGTTCCTCGCTTGACTGACTGTGACTGCCTCCGCCAACTCACTGACAACTCAAGTTCAATTTACTTTGGTTTGCGAGAAAAAAAAAAGAAATCAATTTTCGCAGCAACACCCACAACAATTTTTCTTTCATGGAGCATAAGTGAAGGTCAGCAGTTGCAACGCTCAATGAATGCCTAGTTGGCACATTGCAACAGCTAAAACGCATCAAAGAAATTTGTAAAAGCCATTAATGCGCCGCTTGACTTGTATCTCAGTCAGTTAGTCTGGCCAGCAGAGTTGCACGCAGTAGACTTCGGTTGCTATTTGATTTTTTTTTTTTTTTTTTTTGCAGGACAGTTTAACTCTTTTATTGTTGAACAACAGAGATAGAAAAATAGGCTTGGCACATTGGATTGTGCCACGCGTATTAATTTCTCAGCTCAGTGCTGTCTGACTGACTTACTAACTTGCAACAGACGACGAAATGCAATGTCAACGAATTTAGCTGCATTTTAAGCATTTTCAGAGGTCGAGAACACAGGTTCGAATGTATGAACAGTAATTAATTAATTTCAGTCAAAATAAATTAAGAGCGTACCCGATTCCCGGCCACTAAGTGGATTTGAAATCGTTAGTCTATACGAACAAGTTTTTCTTATGCATCTTACTCTCCCGATCCCACTAACATGTATAAGAAATTTTATCTCTGTCCCCAACTGATATATTTGAGGCAGCCCTTCTGATTTTGAAAGCCTATGTCCTTCTCTAGTGTGGTCTAAAGCCAGATATTGTGGCTTTAGACCAAAAAGGTCAACGCATTACCAAATATTCACATAACGAAAAATCCTAGAAAAGACTGGTAAATTTAACAAAGATATACATCACCTCTTTGTCGACTGTAAGGACGCCGAGACGAACAAAGTTTTTCGATGCCCTGCCTATCCCGGCGAAGATCGTTCGTCTATGCATGATGACGCTATCAAACACACAACGCGTTGTCAGGGTAGGAAAGAACTTCTTCGAGCACTTTGATACCAAGAGAGGTTTCAGGCAGGGTGATGCGTTGTCATGCGAATTTTTTAATCTCTTTATACAATACACCCTACGCCAGTACCCGTACATGCAGAACATGTCGGGCTAGATCTTCCAAAAGGAAGTGATGATGCTCGCGTACTCGGATGATATTGATGCAATCGGTACGCAGCAATGCGTTCTCGAAGACTGAAAAACAGACTCGGCTCATGGGTCTTGCGGTGAATGAGGACAAGACGAAGTTCTTGGTGTCTTCTCGCACGCCGTCATTGCGTCTTGGACGGTCAGTTACGATGGAGAATTTCAACTTCAATGTTGTAGAAAACTTCGTCTATCTTGGATTCGAAATGACCAGCAACAATAACGTCAGCCTGGAGATCAGACTGGATGATATTTTGCGTTATACAAGCAAATTAGAAGTAAAGCCTTCTATCAGAGGACAAAAATCAAGATCTACAAGAGTACTCTCAGGCCTACTATATGGCGCAGAAGCATGGACTATGATTGAGTGAGAAGAAAAAAACTACGTTGGAAGTCTTTGAGAGAAATATTCTACGCAGAATTTTTGGTTTTTGGATTTCTAGTTTAGAGTCGGCGACGAATTTAGATCCCGTGTGAACCGCGAGCTGTATTAGCTTCAGCAGACATGGTTGACGATGAAATAGAGAACGACCGGGCACGCATTGGAATGATGATGTATGGAGAGATCTCAGCATACTTGGCATTCAAAATAACTGGCGTCAGAGCACACATGACTAAAGCGGCTGGTGCGCCTTCCTGACTTCCGAACGACGGTTAAAGGCCATCTAAATAAGTAGATATCGTTATCGAACTTTCGATAACCACATTGAGCAATGCAGAATTCGATAGAACTTTCGATGACGATATTGTTTGCTCAATTTTAGTCGCCTTAACAGCGTTTAGAGACAGCTCATGGTTGAAGAAGAACAGGATTCTTTTTCTGATATTGCTCAATAATAATTTTATTATATTAACACTGTGGTGACTGCCACGCCTTCATCTGCCTGTTACGTACATCTCGCCTCGGGTATAATGTAAAAAAAAAACTTATTGTATAAGTGGGTTAAGCAGAAATATATTAATGGAATAAGATAATCTCAGCCACCCACAAAACGACTACCCAACTTCCTTATTGTCCGTTAAAATTTGAGAGCTGGAATCAAATGCCTTACATAAGCGTACCATTTTGATAATAACAATCTGTTTCGAAAATTGCAAGTTAAACGAAATTATAGAAATTCGCTTAACACAGGAAATTGTTTGCAATTTGTAGCAGCTTAAACAAAAATAAAAAAAAAATCATCAGCAATATTATTGAGTATTTGAAAAGCATTCATTTCCATAAATACTGATGAGCCACCTAAGTGAAAAGTGATTTTTATGAATGAACACAAAATCGAAATTCGAAATTTCGCTGTAGAAGCCGCACTCAATGAAGGGTACAAGGCAAATGGAACACGTTAATGGGAGCATGCAATATTTTTGTGTACAGGAAATGTTGTCCAAGTTGCTATTTTTCGCGCTGTTGGTCTATGCTTTGTGGTTGCATTTGCCGCGCAGCGCATACTTCAAACAGTAATTGCAATTGTCTGCGGTGCAAAATGAAAGGGAAACTTTTTGCCGCCGAGCAAGTATTGTGAGTGACTGACTGACTGACTGAGTGACTGACAAATAGACAAACTCACTGACTGACAGACAGACAGGCAGACTGACTGACTGACTGAACAAATGAATGCATGAATGAATGACGCATGGACGGACAAACGCATGCAGCAATCCCAATAGACACTGCAGCAACATAAAACGGCAGCCGTGCGCCGTGCTGCCTGCATTTGTAACTGAGTATCTGCTTGCCGCGAGGAGCTCAAATCGTTTGTGAACTTTGGCTTTTGCGTTGGTGTTTTTTGATCTTCAATCGCGGCGGCTCGCGTATTCATTGATTTGCGCATAAATTCGTTTTGCTTTATTGCCAGCGATTTTACTGATGCTGCTGCTGCTCCTGCAGCAATTGTTGCATTGCGTGTCGGCAAAATAAAAATGAGCAATCGCTGAGTAAAGCTAAGTGATTGAAAACATGTTGTATGCATTGCATTGTATGGCATCTATCTATGCGTAGGCGTTTCTCACAATAAATTACAAGTTCAATATACATAGTAACTATGGCTTGTATACACTCTAAGATCAAAAGCGACTGATGCATGGATAAATATATATTTAAAAAAAAAAAAAAAAAAAAAAACAATCTTCTGACTTTAACATTGATGGAGAGAGTGAAAGTGCCACATGTCGTTATGTTGATTTTTTAACATTTCGACAGGTTTAATTGACAAGCAACACACGCTATACGCCATGCAGTTTATCTCTATCACGTTGACCTTTTCACCAGCCAGATAACATCAATAGTCGCAATAGAAGTGGTAGCCATCAATTAAACTTATCGCCTTCAACTGCTAAGTTACTGAATTTTGTCTGCTTATCTCGTGTCTGTCATTGACAGTATAGATAGATATCTACTCAAAAAAAAAAAAAAAAAAAAAAAAACAAGAAAGAACGCCACAGTTGAGTGTACTCGACTTTGAAATACACTGTAATCCTAGTAAGCCTTAATTGTCTAACTAGATCGGTGAGGAATATTTTCTAAGGATTGTCACTACATGGTAAACCAAACCAGAACAAAATGCATTGCTTACAAATACACAGAAAGAGGAAATAATTTGTATAGTGGCTACTACTTCTAGTGGTCAAAATTGATGTTTTTAGCTAAAACAACCAGAAAAACAACGATTTGCAGGATTGGCAAGTACTATCCCTTAGAGAACGGTTGGCACGTGCATTGAAAACTACTGTAGAGCGAATAGCATAAACTAAATATCCATATTTGAAGACAACATCTTTTATAGTCTCCGAATTCTGGATGTTTATGCGGACAGTCGACTTTCGTCCGATTTGATCTTTATTGGAATATTTTATTATGATTGACTTAAAATAAAACAAAGACTGAGAAAGTTGGGCTGATACATACATTTAATACAAGCAATCTGAATGATTAGGAATAAATATCAAAACTTGTAGACTTGTATGTCTTATAGTGTCCAAGTGCTCGTTGTTCGTGCGGACAACCTGACAGACAGACAGACATAATTATATTGATTCGCTTTGATAGTTTATAGGGTGTGCTCTGCCTGTAAACTTAATGCTAATGCGTTAAAGACTTTATATCGATTAAAACTTTTAAAGAAATATTACATTCCGTACTAATGCACAAAATCATTAAATAGGCTTACGATTTTTTTTATTTTTTTTTTATATAAATTGGGGTTTTTTGTGCCAATACAACTGCTTGATGCCACAAGAAATTAGTTGATGACTTGCAAATGCAACTCCGCTCGACCAATAATTTTTTTTTTGTTGTTTTTTTTGAAACAAATGTAAAAGAGTTCTAAAAATAAAAATATCGAAAGTTGCAGACTGCCGTTTCATTTTTTGTACACTGTAGAAAAAATTTGTATAATAGGGTATATTGGCTTTGTGGCTTGTCAATGTAACATTGCGAATGTATACATACTTATATACTGTCCGTCCATCAATACGTTTGTCAAGACTTGTTAAAACTAAGCGCGCAGTATAGACTCCCTATACACTGTTACAACTTCATCTTCAAATTTTAGTAAATTTTTTTTGATATATAATAATTTTTTCTTTGCAATTATTTGGTAACAAAATTCGCGGCAAAGCAAAGCCCTGTATAAAAAAATTATAATATATATGTAGGGTATAAAAAAGTGCAGCATCTCAACTATAGCTCTTACTTGTTATTTTCAACAATATGTTGCATGTCTGTCTAGGTATAACGTGCATATTAATGTCGATAGAAGTAGCGACACGGCGACGACGCTGCTGTTGCATGCAATTGAGGCCACTGTCGATTTTGTGCAATAAAGTGAGAAAAAGTTATTAGCACGAAGAGCATATGAGAAGATACATAAACTCGTACATACTACATACTGCTTTAATCGTATAAATCATGCTGAAGTTTAGCGCGACATGAAATCGCTAAATGACTGCCGCCTGCCGCAAATGGCGGCAAGTTGGCGTCATCGCGATCGGAGCATCTTAGCCCAATTAAGAACAGGTTGCACGATCTGGCCTTTCCTTTCATATACATACATATGTATGTACATTTTTTCATTAGATGTATAGGTCGACATTTTTTACAAAATCCTAAAAATATGAAAATTTTACAAGTTATTAGCTAAAGTTCGACTTATGTCTTTTGAAAGTAAAAAAATATCATTCAAAATGTGAATAATAATCGTTTTTTATTATCACATCTATTAAACAATTGGCAAAGATTTTAAAATAAAAGGAAATATTCTTATTCTTCGATTTATCCTCTACTAAATATCACAGACATGAGCTGTCAATAATTGAAACAGACATACAGCGATGAGCAGCTACTTAGATACTCGGCAAACCCCGAGATCCATGCGTCCTTTTGTGGTGAAACAAAGCCATCTTGCTGTTATATTTATATTTGACTAGAGGCAACCTGATGATGATGAAAACTGTACACCATTTTATACTCGAGTTTCGACGCAACGTGTGATGAAAACCAACCGAAATTTGGGGAATTTCAAGAAATTATTAAATTTTGCGCAATCTCAAGTCACCTGACTGGCAGTAGACGCAGTATTTACTGTGGTCTTGCATACTCCGACAATTCAGTAACCGACGATACTTGATAACACTTTCTGGAGTAAGAAAAATAAGATTTTTATTTCCAGTTCTTAATTATGCTGTACATGCATGTCCTTACATTAGACACAAAAAGTTAGAACTACCAATGGCACGAACTGCGCGAAGGTGTGATGATTCTTTCTGTTATCCAAATCTGTATCCCAATCAATGTCGCTTGATCGAGTTCCGTTTGAAAGAAATAGTTCACTGCCTATTCCCAGGCCACTTGACTTTCAACTAAATAGAACGCTTAACTAAATAAATTAATAATATATTAATACAAAGAAATCACGATTAGTATCACATGCTCCGCCGTTTTAGTTGTTTAAATGAAATTGCAGATTCTACTATATTTGGGTCTCATAAATCAGCAACATGCCTTGGCGAAATGGAATCTGCTGGGTTGTAAAAATTTTATGAGGGCAAACGTGAATATAAAATTTTCTTTGGCATATCTGCCAAGTTTTATATTGGAGTCAAAGTACAAGTATGACAACCTTAGTGTAGAAGGGTATATGCTTGCACAGGTACATGCTACACCAAGGAAACTTGGAAGACTTCTTAAGAAGCAAGAAAAGTAATTTGATATGCGTGGCTTAAAGTAGATCTACTAATTCATAGCAAAGCACTTACTGTCCTCGATATGCCACAGTTCCGAAACGGTTCCAAATATGCACATAGAAAGCTAAACGCAAAGAATCGCTTTAACTAAAGTAGTGTACCACGCAGTCGAGCATGTTATACCGGCAGCATTAAAATGACAAAACAGTTTTATATTTGTTTTAGCATTTACTCATATTAAATGACTGCCCAAAATAGCATTTTTAGATAAACATTCTTTAATAAAATCAGCTTTGAATTGTTCAACTATAAATATAAGACGTAAATCTCAGCGACCAGCAGTCACATTTAGCTGAAGTTCTCAGATACAATGGCAACCAATTGTCAGCTAGTGGTGCTATGCTTAGCGCTAGCAGGACACACTCTTGCTGAGGGTTAGTTAACTTAAAAAAAAAATATCACAGTGGACGATTTTATTTAAGTTCTGCATATATTTCAGTGGCCAATGTGCATGATCCCATGGAACTGGTTGGACATAATTTCCAAACGAAAGCACGCATGAATATGGATATAGCAAACAGTAAGTATACGCCACCCGAAGAAATGGATCCCAATTTCTGGCGCAAACTAGCACAAGAGGAATTGCAAACACGCTTGCGCCGCACACAGCCGGATGCGCGCAAAGCAAAGAATATCATCATGTTTCTGGGCGATGGCATGTCTTTGACAACCGTGGCAGCAGCTAGAATTCATAAGGGCCAACGCAAGGGTAACACTGGTGAGGAGGATGCGCTGAGTTTTGAAAAGTTTCCCTACACTGGCTTAAGCAGAGTGAGTGCTAATGCTCTACTTACTAATGCATCTAAATAAACTAATAAGCTCTTTCGCTTTATTTAAAGACCTACTGCTCCAATGCACAGGTGCCGGACTCCGCCTGCACGGCAACCGCTTATCTGACAGGCGTCAAGACCAATATTGTTAATATCGGTGTCTCGGCAAAGGTGCAATTTAACGACTGTGCTGCCAGCACAAATCCAGCAAATCACGTTACATCACTGGCAGATTGGGCACAAGCAGCAGGCAAATCGACCGGCATTGTAACCACCACCACTCTGACGCATGCCAGTCCGTCTGGTGCGTACGCGCACGTCGCCAATCGCATGTGGGAGTGTGACACTGATGTACGTAACTATGGACAGGATCCAACAAAGTGTACGGATATAGCAACGCAATTGATTACGCAAACGCCCGGACGCAATTTTGAAGTTATGTTTGGTGGTGGTATGGGTAAATTTTTGCCAAAGTCAATTGTGGACTCACATGGCAGCGCTGGTGAGCGTCAGGATGGTAAGAATCTACTAAGTCGTTGGCAAGCATTGCATCCAGGTGGTGTACTTGTGCACAATCGCAAACAGCTGCTCCGCGTAAATGTTACCGCAGTCTCAAGTATTATCGGTTTGTTCGAATCCTGTTTAATGAAATTCCATTTGGATGCTGACGCCGAAAAGCAGCCAACACTCTCCGAACTAACCGAGGTGACCATCAAAAAGCTCAGCCAGAACAAAAATGGCTACTTTGCGTTTATCGAAGGCGGACTGATCGATTATGGTAATCATGCCACAAAGGCTGCCTATGCACTTGACGAAACGTTAGAATTTGAAAAAGCAATTCAATTGGCGCGCAGCATAACTGATGAGGAAGATACATTGATAGTCGTTACTTCCGATCATGGACACACGCTAAGTTTTGCCGGCTATCCGGGTCGCGGTACAAATATTTTGGGTCTTAATCAGCACGATGTCGATTTGAACGGTGTACAATATGCCACACTTAACTATGCTGCTGGTCCCTCACAGTATCTTGATGCTAATGGCAAGCGCATCGATTTAAATGGACGTATTGGTGAACCGAATTTCGTGACTCCCAGTTACATAAATAAGGAACAGGGTGTGCATTCGGGTGAAGATGTTGGCATTTTTGCGTCAGGCCCGCAATCACATCTATTCACTGGTAATATGCAGCAAAATACAATACCACATCTGATGGCCTATGCGACTTGTATTGGTGATGGCGCCAAGCTTTGCGATAGAAAGTAATTCGGAAAGTTTAGCTGAATCTATAAATGCTTTATTGATAAATTAAAAAATATTTTACGAAGTCGCTGATTACGAATCCAATGTCAAAATATACGGCAACAAAGTGAAGATTCCAAAATGGCGGACCCATTTTTTAAACATTTATTTTAGAAGTCGCTGTTTATGAAACTTGTTCCTATAAAACATTTTTGAACTTCATAGAGATAGGTTATTGGATTTTGAACCTATTGACTTCGAATTTGCAACATTAGCCAGCAAACCGATATCGCATCTTTGGCATTTCAAATGCCTCTAAGTAATACTAGTAGCTTCAAAACCAAGCCGCCAACTGTACAAAATTCGAAACACGTTTCCAACGATATTTCAAACTACATATTTTCCACTTTAAATTCCCATCGAATTCGAAGCGCATTCAAACGCGTTTTATGGTACGAGTATGTCTTATCGCTCATGTTATGACACCATCTCCTCCAGCTTATCGATCGCATAAAAAGTGATTTCCGCCAGCACTTCAAAATCATGTTGACGCACATCATAACATCGCCAACGCGAACAACATGATCCACAGAGCAGTACTAGTTTATAACCAACCAACCAACCAACCATTGGCATTTCGAAAGTGTCAATTGAAATGAAATGCGTGATGCAGGCGCGATAAATTCTACACCGAGAAAGAAAGTTTCAAGCTTGGCTCAAGGCTTGTGGCAAGAAGATCCAAGCCGATGCGACTCGCTTAGATGAAGATATCAATGCTTTATGAATTTAATTAAACGCCCTATTTCTAATTTTTGTAGCCCGCTTTTTTTTTTATTTTATTTTTATTTTATGATGCAAAAGCGCGCGCCTGTGTCGATATTCAAAACGTTAATCATTGAATGTGGAAAAGCAGCATTTCACCCGCAGCGCGCGTGAAGTATTTCATGACACTGCGCAGGCGCGCGTGTTTCACGCGCATTTATTTGATTTAGTTTATTAGATACAAGCTACAAGCCGACATTATGAAAGAGAATGAAAGAAAAAGTATCGCACAGCTTGTAACTGATAATTTCTAACGATTTTCTGAAGAATTTCCAACAAATCAATTCATTTTCGGTTAACGGAAAAGTATGTCAACTTGTGCGGCTTTATTCAAATTAAAAAGAAAAAATAATAAAAAAAAATATCTTAATAGAATAAAGCAAATCTTTCTGCTGGCTTTGTGTGGGTTGAAGTTTATCTACAAAAAATTGTGCTATGATTAGAGAAAAAAAATGTTGGCGCCATTTTAAAACGCTGCGCAAAGTTGGGTGTGCCTTTACTTTCTTTCGCAAAAAAAAAAAAAAAATGTCAAAATGGCACCCGCAGCTATTTAAATTTAAAAACGTTCGAAAAAAAAAAATGGCACAACTCACGCATTGCTGGATTTTGCTCTCCAATATTCGAGTTCGACAGTCAAAGGAAAGTGTTTGCTTAATTCAGAGTTTTCAGAGTTTTGACATATCATGCTCGACGCGCAAAGCTTAAGTGAATTATATGGGTCAACATACCTGTAAAGAAAAGATAGTTAAATTAATTAATTAATTGTTATTATTCGATCGCTATATGCATGTATTTCATATTTGTAAATAAGAAAGTAAATGAAAGTCAAAGAAAAATAAACATTCACAGACTACAATTTTTTTGTTTGATATAAAATTATAAAAATTTGGCAGCTGAAAAGTGGTAAAAGTTGAAATACAATTCTTTGAGTACCAAAAAAATGGATGCAAAGGTCTAAAGTCATGCACCGCGCATAGGGATTTTCTCTGCCGCAGTGCTGCCTGCACGCGTACAGTATAAACTTTTAAGTCGCTGTCGTGTCGCTGTTACGCTGTAATGTCGCTGTTGATGCTGTTATCTTTCTGTTAAATTGCACACTAACGCAATGCAAAAATATGACTGTGTGTGTGCCGAACACTGATCTACATCTTTTGCAAACAATTTTCTCATATCTTTGCAACGATTTGAGGTACAGAGTTGAAATTTGATATAATTGGTTATGGTATATGAAGAATTAATCCTATTAATTTTAGTCCAAATCGGAGTGGGCAACACCGCGCCTCTTCAACATATCTTTGCATCCATTTGAGTTACTTGTATGAAATGTATTACACATATTAATGGGATCGGAAAAAGTAATCTAGAAAGTAATTTTGGTTCAAATTGAAGTAGATTAAGCGATGAAATTAAATATACATAGTAATGGGATCGAAGGAAGTTAGATCCATTGGACAAGTAGAAATAGTTTGGCTATATTAGGCGCGGGCGAAGCCGATAATTCAGCTAATATATTATACTACAATGAATGAAATATAAAAAAACAAGAAAGCCTTATCTATAACGACAGAAACTTATACTTTTTACAACCTACACACAAAAGATGTAGGGTATATAAAGTTTTGGCGAATGTGTGTAACAAACAGCAGCAAATGTTGCAAATTGCTATAAAGTAACAAAAGCTGGGATGATAAGCTGCCCATTAGTTCATCAGTCCGACTGTCTGCAAGTAAACAAGTAAGAAAATTACAATCGGGCATAACCGACTGTAAAAGGCCCTGCAGCTTATGCTTCCTTAGCTTATGCAAAACAAAAAGTTAGGAAATTAATAAGAAAAAAATGCTACTGATGAAAAATATTTTGCTCCGCCCACTTCTCACTGCACGAATAAGTGTGCAAAGAAAAGGTAGAACGGAAGTATCATAAATTCAATTGCTTACAAAATCGTCATTAATTATACGATTTTGATGAAGTTTTGTTATTTTGGCTTAGAGAGCCATTATCTCTATACTGGCATACTTAATTTTGTTTGTGCCGAAGAAATTGTTAGCCTTGATGGGGATTCTATGGGAAAGCAGGGAGAGTGGCAAAATTTTAAAGTAAACTTGTAAAATTCCGGCGAAGTTCTAGTTGAATGCAAATAGAACGAAGTCTCTATCTTTTAACGTTTCGGACATACATGGCTTCTCTATCACTCTTGACCATAATGGGGGTAACTTTGAGGGGGGTCTTCGACCATTATTTCTAACTGTTACATACATTTGCACAAAACCAATAGGTACAGTGTCTAAAAAATCTCAGATCTCAGAAACTAAATACTTAAAATTTACGAATTATGATTTCTATTATCCTTGCGCAGTTCAAGTTTATGCAGTTTTTAGGCTGCCACATAAACACTTTCGCCTCTTTAAGGCTGCCAAGCTGGAATTTTTTTTCATATAAATCTATATAAGCAATGCTGCAGAGTATATTAAAATCGTGCACTCACAATTAGTTTTTTTTTTTTAATAATTTACGATATAAACTCTATTAAATCTATAAATACCTGTTTCCCAAATTGATCTAATATTTCCACGCATTCCACGTGTTGAACTGCTTGTTACAATAATAAAAAAAAATGCATTCGAATTTTTACGATAGATACTTTAAAATTTTATGCGTTAAGCGTTTAATTTTAATGGCTTTATTTGCGTCTAATTTCCATAGGCAGCGCTCTGCTTCATTTCAACTCTTTTCACCGGACTGCAAGTTTTTTTTTTTAATTATTCATGCAGTCCATAAAATGTTTTTTGGAATGCAATCTTTCATTTACATAAGAGCTACACGTAGAAATTATTTGTTGTTGTCTTAGAAAAATACACTACATATGTATCACCAATTAGACTTGCAATGGTTACGCCTCTGCACAAGCGCCCTCAACAAAGATTTATTGACATTTCGTTTGCTTTATTACCCAATCAACAGCAACAAAGACATCGGACAAATGAGCTTAGCATTGGCAACTCGTAATTTATTATAGAAATGCTAACAAAAGCGTTAATAATAATAAAAACTTAACACGCTAAAGAAATTAACTCTCATTTTTGCGCTGCTAACATACGAAAGATACAAAGATACACAGCCACAAAAGACAGAGGGACAATATTGTCGTCGTCGTCGTCATTTGGTTTGAATATAATAATCACCTATAGTCAGCTGCTGTTTGCCGCAAATGATTACGCAAACATTTCAAACTGCTTTTCAATTTGAGATTTTTTGGTTTTATTTTATTTTAGTTTTACTTGTAAACACGAAAAAAAAAAAGTTGTATTTATTTTTTAAGTAATGCCAATGTAACATTTTCTGGCACACATTTATTTGATATTTTTCTCAATTTGTGACGCTAATTACTGGAGAAGTTTCAGTTACAATACAAACAATAGCTCAACTCGAGTCGACAAGTGTAAAAACTCATTTTGTATAGAAGTATCTGTTGTTGTGCATATTAAACAACGAATTAGAATCGAGTCAGAGGCAATAATTCCACTTGAACCAGAGATTCATTTAAAATGTTTTTTTACGAGTTCTTTGTGCTTGTTTTCATTTAAATTTTATTGCACATTATTTCACATTATTCATTGTTTTCTCGTCTTTTATGTGTAAATCACATATTTAAGCACACGTCTCGGGATTGAGCTGAAAAAGCTTATTTTTTAAAAGGTGCAGCAGGCGCTTTTAAATATTTATTTTCCAGCGACCAATTAAAGATTTTGAAAAAAAACCTAGAAAAATGGTTTAAGTATTTCTAATGGAAAAAGAATCTAAATTAAACCTTCTTGAAAGAGCAAAGTAACTTTAAATGGTTTTAGAATTTTTGGAAGAGCTAAGCAATATAAATTAGAAATTCGAAGCTATAAAACTTAAAGAGTTAAAAATGTTAAACATTTTATAGACATGCTATACTGAATAATGAAACAGAGAAGGTTTAATTGTGAACAACTAAGATTTAAAAGCCTTACAATGAGGTTGTTTAAGCTTGACATGGTCATTTAAAGCAAGTTTCATATGCATAAAAGGAATTTTGAACTGATAAATTGGCACATTGAAGTGAAAAATTTGATATATGAAACTATTATCTATTAAACAGCGGAAATTCAGCTAGAACAGTGCTCGGCACCGGCCTATATTTTGTGCATATACATACACTTTTAGCTTCGGCAAAGCACCTGCGGTTTTAGCTTTACATATCAAAAAAAAAAAACTCAAATTTTGACATAAAAAACATTTTTTTCTGGCGGCATGATGATGGAACTTATGCAATTTAAGAGAGAGTCGCACTAAGAAAATCAGGCAAAACAAAGAACTTAATCTTATTTTTTTTTTGCCAAAGAAATGTTTGTCCTTCTGGGGGATATAATAGGGAAGGAAGGGGTGGTTCAAAATTTGAAAATAAACTCGTCGAATATCGGCCAAGTCCTGGTCAAATGCAAAAAGAACGAAGTCTCTTTTATTACCGTTTCCTTTAGTTCATATGACTTCTCTGATCATAATGCGGGTAAATTTGGGTGGTATCGGACCATTATTTCTACCTGTTACATATATTTGCACAAGACAATGAGCAAACTAAAGATCTTTTGCTGGCACACTAAACGTATCGTGAAAAAGTACAGAAAAGACATTAATTTAGACAAGAATATCTTCTTCAGCTACATCTATGGGTACAGCTCATGCGCTGCATACCACTACACCATTCACCCTATATATACGCACCGACCATCCTCCATATAAGGCAGAATGGCTAAGCTCTTAGCCTCAGGGCTTAGAAATACACTACACAATCGTCAAACCTCATTCTTTGAATATGAGCCACAAATACAGATGCAACGTTCTCTTTATGGAAAGCTACTCTTAATGCCAAGTGTCAATCAACACGAAAGACTACACTACAGAACATCTATAGAAAAACGGACAGAAGTCTTCGCTCAACCCTTCCACATGAATTCAATTAATGACCTCCAAACTACAGTGGCTTCCTTAAATTCTTAACTGCAGATGAATATGCCAATTGCTACCGTCACACTGACAGAGTTGTCCGACGCTAATAAAGGTCTTAAAACAACAGAGCCCCTGGTCACCATAAAGTCTGCAACGCAACGATAAAAGCTCTGCCAGTATATATATATTTCTAAACCCCAGTTTTCGGCGGCTTGGAAAATAGCAAAGCTAAAAATGATCAATAAATCCGGTAAACCAGAAAGCCATACTGCATCATATCGGTGACCTAGTATACTTCCATCACTCTCCAAAGTGTAACTTTGGGAGTATGAAAGGCTGCATAGCTTGTATTGCAGACTCTCAATGTTAATTGCCAGATCACCAATTCGTTGTAACTATTTGTTCTTTGACAAAGTATGGCATTCCGAACTTCTATCAAAGATTAAGCACAAATTAACTGCGCCATATTATTGGATGCTACGTTCATACCTGAACGAGCGCCAGTTCGTCGTGAAAGTGTCTTTCTAATATTTTCTGTTTTCGCAGGAGTTGCTCTGTTCTTGTGTTCTTGTTTCAACTGCATGCAAAAGAATCAATTCTGGACTTAAAATCGAAAACTTTCTAACTGCTACTGCGTATATCTAAACATGAGTATATCTAGTAGCTATTCTCTTACTAATGACCATCTATAAAAAAAAAATAAATAAAAAAAAAATAATTTTGCTACCACAACCAAAGAGTTTTTGCGCAGTACTCATGCGCAACAAGTTGGCATATGTACATGTTATCACGTTTCCAGGCGCTTCTCCACTTAATTTTCCACAGCTCTGTGCCTACTATAATATTTTTTACTGAAAACGCGCAACTAATTTCGCTTGTAGCAATAGCAACAATAGCATCATTATAGTATTTCGATGCCTATCAGTTTGCAGTGAACTACGTCTAAGACGAGTGACGTCGGGCGGGGTACAGAGTGAGCTATGAAAAAATCGAGTTGGCGACTGAGCGCGATGACTATCTGGAAACACTTAGAGCTACACAAAGAATTCTTTTACTATAAACTTCGGCTTCGATTTCAATTTGCTTTCTCATGCTGCAGTGCGATGCACCCACAATTTGCCACCATCTTCTTTGGCAACAGATCAAAGAGTTCATGTTGCACATATTTTGATGCTGTTCTGTCTGCAATTACATTTAATAAGCTGCTTGAACTTGCATGCTGATGAGTTAAAATCGACTTCCTGATTGAGTAGCTTTTTAGCTTGTCTAACCTTAGACATAAATCATACGCAGTGTTGCGCCCCATGTAAATCGAAAAATAAATCCACAAACAAAACAAAAATCTGCCGACGTGTAACGCCTTTTGTGTTGATTGTTTTATGTCTGCCGTATTAATGTATTTCAAATTCATTTGAATTTGAATTTGAATTACAACAAAATAAAACAAAATTCCGCTGTAAAATGTTTGAAGGTGAAGGCTGCAACTTGGCACTAAAACTGATTGTGTTGCCCTTCGCGCTTGCGCGTTCTATTCTACTCCGTTGACTGCTGCTTATACTACGGCATTCCATTTTTTTTAATGAATTACAAACATGCAAACTGAGCAGAACGCTTTAAGTTGAAAATTTTACTGCAGAACGCACGACTTCGCGCCAAAGTTCAAACTCAAGCGTTGCCGCGCTGAGCTGAGCTGAGTTTAGCTTTCTGTTGATTTAGGCATTTAGTGACATTAGTCACGCTTTACTTTTACGCTGACTTTGTCACGCTGCTGTGCAATTATTTTAATGAACTTTCGAGCTGTTAATGGCATAAGCAAATATTTAGTGGAGATACTCAAGAAAAATGAGTAGCAGTGAGGAAAACTGTGCCGTAATTTATGTACACAGGTCAAAGGCCTCTATTGCCGACTTGAAAAGATTATCCAACTAAACATTTATCGGCGCCAAGTTGTGCATTGAACTCGCTCTTAAATGCTTTAACAATGTCGCCACGCCACGCCACCTATGTTCAAGCGCTAGCTTCTAATTAGCTTAAGGCCTGCCTAATGGCAGGACCCGAAACGCGTGCGCCATACAGTTGCTCTGATCAGTGCAGTAGCGTAGCAAGACATAAATTCAGCTGATTTACTTTGTGCTTAAATTAGGCGACTTCATTATATAGCAAAAAAAAAGAATCATAATTCAAGGAGGGGAGACAGATTGGTATGTGGGCTACCCTTTGTAGTAGTTCGTTATTCAATACTTTATTTGAATTAAAGAAAGTTGTTCTAAATTTCGCATTTCTAGCTAAAATATAACAACAACAAAAATTAACATTCAAAAACTCAGATAGGAGGTGTACCAAGTTCTTGTTTTTAATAGCCAGACAGACGGACATGTCTACATTGACTTGACTTTCTAGAATTTTCAACTTTTTAGAGTATTTGCTATTATTACTATTTATGGTATTTCGGGTTCAATTGGTAGATTTGGTCTTAAAATAAATCACAAACTACTTATTCACCATTTCTAAAATAATCTATACTTCTCTATGTGTATATTTTAGTCTAATTCAAAGAACTTATGCAATCAGTTGGCATAATCTAAACATGTGCATATAGGCTTTTGATCATTAAGCTTACAATTTGTGGCGAAACCAATTTCAAAGGCAGACAGCTGAGCTGTCATGCAACTGCTGCAACACTCTGCTAAGATTATTCAACTACACATTGCAGCATAGAATCGGGAAGCAGGCTGCACTGCTGCACAGCATCAGCATTCAGCTTCAGATTCAGTGTCGCTATGCAAATTTCAAATTCATGATTCTAAATGCGACTTCAATGCTGTGAGCTGTACAGCTTCCAGTTTTCAAGTTTCCAAAGTTAACGCTTTGCCCACTTCAATGTTTATTTTATGCATTTTAACGTGATTTTTCATGGTTTTTAAACGGTTTCTCCACCATCTTCCGTCACGTTGCGCTTAGTCAACCATTTTTGCACGCACGCACTTGAAGTCATTCATGCGTCGAAGAAGGAGTTTGTGTGAAAACTTGCAGAAAGTCTGGAAGCAGTCTGGATCCAATCTGTGTTAAATCGTGATTTGTTTGCATTGGCGCTGGTGCTAGCTGTATTGGCGACAACCGTTATACCTGGCAGTTATATTATTTAAAATTATTTAAAATTTCAAATAAAGAAAAGAGAATAGGGTTGCTAAAGCTGCAAGTGATACTTAGTGGGCAATGTATCTTGAATACACAACGTGGTAGTAGATATGTACATATCAAAGGATTTTGTTAAGATTTACTAACAGGGTTAGATGAATTCCGATCACGTAGAAATTTAATTTTTAAATAAACGCAATCCAATTGAAATTGAGTGAGAGATATATCATCGATACGAATCGATTTAGTTATGTCCATCCATTCATCAGAGAAAAATTCTTTAAGAAGAGAAGACTTAGTGAAATTAAACTTTCGGTATAGACTTCTTATATACAGCACTGTTACAATTTTATATTAAAATGTCCTTAGTTCGAACCATTTGCCCTGTAGTTGATCCAACTATTACAAAGAAACTGGTTTGCTATAAATTTGGACAATCACCGTCTTGCAATACGTTTAAAACGACCGGATTTATGTCAAAACAATTCAAACAAAATTAAAATTCTTAAAAATCCGCACCTGCGACTGTATTTTGCTTCTTAAGCCAAAAAGACCCATGAAAAGCGACGTTTTGCCATCGCTGGAAGAGCTCTGACGCTTGGAAAAAATAAGTTGGAACAAGTCTATTATATAAAAGGCGTATTAATTTAAATAGTTGTCCCATTAGATATTCATAATATTTGACAAACCTACATCACACCTACTCAAACTTCCTCCAGATACAACTAGGACTCTTGATATTGCTGTGGATTGCACTATTCTTCAATGGACTGTATTAAAAAACTGTTCAACCAGAAATCTGCATTTCAGAAGAGTATTTAAGCATCAGTTCCACCGAAGTAAAAAAGTTTTTTAATTTTTTATTTGCACTTTATTTCATTCAACTTTTAAAGGTTCGCAAAAAATAAAATAAATAAAAAAATAATTCCAAAAAACCTGTCCAACCAGAACGAGTTGAAATATTGAATTTATTTTGCGCTTTGGCAAACTTTTGAAGCTAAACTTGTTTTGCGTTAAAATATTTGCTGAAACAGCTGTTAAAACCGTGAATTTATATTTTTTTCCAACTTCTAATTGACAGCTGAGTGTCTAACTTTAAAAAACTATTAAATATAAAAAAATGCCAATTAAGCTACATATTTCTGCGTATTGCTTTAATGTTCACGTTGACTCATCGCATAATGCATTATTTCCGAAACACGCACAACTTACATTGCCAGTTTGTATTACAATAAACTTATTTAATAAATATCTATAATTGCTTCATTCAATTATCAATTATACATAAGTACCTACACAAATACATCGACTATTGAAGGACGTGAGTTTTTTTTATAAGCAGTTACATACAATCTCGTTAGTAATTGTGTTGGCAATGTGATATATTTTATAATTTATAATTATAAAAATTATATTAATTTCTAGCAATTTATTTCCTTGCTTTTGAGTAATGAAAAGTCGTTGACTGCATTTTCAGTGGCAAAAGTTGTTGGGTTTTTTTTCTGTTCTAGAACAATACTCGTAAATACATATTATACTTCCATTGTTAAGACAATAAATTGAGTGAAATTCCATATTCCACATATGGCAGACTTAGCAAATATCAACAAACCGAATTGAATTATGATGAAGTTATTTAAAATTGTCAGTTTTCATTGTCAGACATCAGAAAGAATGCATAATACAATAATAATAATACCTACTATTTTTTTTTTTAAATATTTATTGTAGTTTAAGTATAGAAAAATATAAAACAAGTAGAAAATTCCAGTCGGACATAGCCGACTGTAAGAGACGCTGTACTAGTTAAAGGTCGCCTAACAAATGCAAATGTTTCTCTAGCTTATGACCAAGCAGTGCAAAATAAATTAATAAGCAAAAATTTTACTAACGAAAAGTATTTTGCAATTCCCACTTCTCACTGGGAGGACGGAAGTATCATATGTCGTTCAAATTCAATTGCTTATAAAATAGATCGAATGTAAAAAGAACGAAGTCTCTATCTCTTACCGTTTTCAACATGGACGGACAGACAGACATGCCTATATGACCACTTCTCACTGCACGAATAAGTGCCTTATAAAACATTTTTTTATGTATGAAAAGAAAAAGGGAGGACGAAAGTATCATAGCTCGTTCAAATTTAATTGCTTATAAAATCGTCAAATGCAAAAAAAACGAAGTCTCCATCTATTACCAGACAGACATGCCTATATGACCACTTCTCACTGCATAAATAAGTGCCTTATGTATGCAAAGAAAAGGGAGGACGGAAGTATCATAGCTCGTTCAAATTCAATTGCTTATAAAATCGTCATTTATTATCCGATTTTGAAATTTTAAAATAAACTTGAAAAATTCCGGAGAAGTCCTTATCGATTGCACGAAAACACGAAGTCTTTATCTATTACCGTTTTCGAGATACTTTCGTTCAAACGGACGGACAGACGGACATGACTATATCGACTCCTCTATCAGTTCTGTCCATAATGGTGGTAACTTTGGGGGGTCTCCGACCATTATTTCTACCTGTTACATACATTTGTACCTTCGGTACAGGACCTTAAAACCACATGGACCGAATGTCCATCTGCGAATCGCTGCTGAATCGCAACAAAATCGACCCGTTTCTGAAGCGAATGGTGATGAACAGTGGGCGATAAAAAATGGGTCACTTACGACAACGTGAAGCGCAAACGGTCGTGGATGAAGTGTGGCGAAGCGGCTCAAATGTTTGCCAAGCCCAGATTGACGGTCTGGAAGGTGTTGCTGTGTGTTTGGTGGGATTGACAGGGAATAATCTACTATGAGCTGCTCCCCAAAACGCTCAATTCGGTTCACTACTGTGAACAACGGTCACAGAAGCGGCCATCTTTGGCCAATAGTTGAGGAATTGTGTTCCATCAGGACAACGCCAGACCAGACACTTCGATTGTGACGCGCCAGAAACTCCGGGAGTTCGGATGGGAGGTCCTTATGCATACACCTTATAGTCCGCAGCTGACACAATCGGATTACCATCTCTTCTGTCAATGCTGAACGATTTAGCTTGCGAAAATCGACTGTCTCACTTTTTTGCCAATAGTGAAGCAAGCTTCTATGAGCGGGGCATAAGTCTCAAATAGCTTTAATATATTTCATATTAATACTCATAACAGTCTTCTGAACTAGACTAGTTACAGCGTATCTTCAAGTCGTATGCACTCGATTATTTACTATTTATCTTAAGCCAACTTAACGCCTGCTACTCTGTTTTTTTTCAAATACGCAAAATCTAAATTGATGAACATCAGCTGAGACATACACCTACAAGCTGAAGTATCTTATTGCGTCTTATATATTTGAAGCAGCTTAGCCTTGACTTACGTATGTATATCTCCAAAAGTAGCATTCAAAACAATACAAGTTTTGCCATGTATACCAGATAAATATTTATTAAAAATTTGCCATTTTTAGCGAACTCATATTGTACATAATTTTATTGAAAAACGATTAATTTTCTGGTTTAAATATTTTTTTATGTGTGCACAGATGCCACTCGTGCCTACACAACTTAAGGTGCCAGCGACAGAGGCAAAAGTGTGACCTACCACCAACGTAAAGCCAGCTCAACCGTGTGCCATTTAACTATTAATAAATTATTTCGCATTATGGTCAACGGCTTTTGCCATTTAAAGCGCCAAAGAAAAACTCGATTAAAAACAATGAAGTTCAAAAAACTTTAATGCGGGTTTCTACTACAAAAACTTTTGTGATTTGAGATTTTCTATTTTTTTTATTTTGACCTACATTGACTGACCCAAGTTGACTTTGCTGTCATATATCAGCTTATTATAATTAATCAAAAGTTTTGAAAAATACGTTGCTTTTCACTTTCGTGCAAGAGAACTTTAAGCTTATTCGAAAAATTTAAAAGGCACTCGAAAATGGTAAAAACTTCAGCAATACTTGACCACACCGGAATAAAATCCGATAAATAATCGTTTAGCATTAATTTGTGACGAATATAAAAAAATAAATAAAAGTTTCCCATTCAAGTTCACACTGCATTATATCATTGGAAACCGAGTGTTGCGAGAGGAACCTTTAAAAGTTTATTTAAATGTTTTAGTTTATTTTAATCCTATCAAAATTCAAAAGAACAAATAAATTTCTAGTAGCCAAGGGCGTATCAAGTGGGGGGGGGGGGGTTTTGCTGGTTAGGGTGGCCTTGGTCCCCCTAATTTTTGAAAAGTTCGTTTGCCTACTAAAAAAAAAATTTACAAAGTTAGCTCCCCCTCTCCCCTTTCGAGGCCAGCGGCACCACCCTCCCCCCCTTCGCCGAAAGCTGGATACGCCCTTGCTAGTAGCTATGGCGCTATTATTTTTACTAATGCCGATATTTGTTATATAGTCGATTTTTTTTTTTTTTTTTAATCAAATTTTATGGCAATAAAATGCCATTCATCTGCTGCTTCAAGGCTATTGCATGTTCTTCAACATCAAGTTGCGCTCCCAAACAATTTATAGTTACTCTCGCTTATGAGTATTTAGTCAATTGCTCATTCGATAATACTTATTCTCATTCAATGTATTGAAAGCGAAAGTGTGTCAACGCAACGTAATACGCTGCTGCTGGCTGACACTTAACTCTCGGTTTCAAGTGAAAGAGAAATGCACCAAACTCGTACAACAAAAGAGCGTGAAAAATTCTGATTAACTTAAACACGATCAACACTGAACTGCACTGAGCAGGGCTCAATGAGCTGCTGCTGTCGATTCGAGCCGCGTGATAAATGAAGAAGCAAACACAGTCAGCGGAAGCAGCTGAAACTGAATCCAAAAGATTGAAGCACTGCAAGGGAACTTAAGCGGGTTGTTGAAGTTTTTTTATTTTTTTTTTGTGCTGCTGCTTAGTGAAATGGAATGAATTCGAATTGCAGCAGCGACAGCCACAACAACAGACTATCTGCAAGTTTGTATGTGAAATAACTTTCACTAACATCGATTTGAAACTTAAAACCCAAAACCAACGACAATGATTTACTATCATTGAGCGAGGACTCATATAGATAGTCGTCCGCACAACTGATCGTGAGGAACATAGCTCTAAAAGTTACTGTGATTCACAAAAATAAAAAGATAGAAACTCTCCATTTTGTATATGAAGTGCATAAATAATTTAGAAAAAATATTGTTTTTCATTTCGATTGGTTTGAATATTTAGTGTTCTCAATTCCGTGTGAGATCAAATCGATTTCGAAATAAATGCATCGTTAATCGATAACATTTATTAAAATAGTTAAATACATTCCATTGGAATGTGTGCAACTTGTCATCATGTATTACAGGTTGCTATTGGTATTACCAAAACAAATGCTAAAAAGTGAGAGCGGCAACATCAATCACTCATCACACCATCAAAGATTCTTCTCATTTGCTAATGATATAAGATTATCCTACGCCTCAAGCTGCAAGTATGGGGCAACCGACGGTCCTCGGAAATGCCTGCATATTTTGGTGAAATATCAAATTCAAGCTGAAGAGAAGAATCATACCGGTTATCTACGTCAACGGTGCATCGATGTGCAAATCCAATAAGACGCAATATTTGGGCTTTCTCTGGATATCAAATTTATTCTTCGGGATCACATCAGCAAATAATCTCCCCAACATGAAGATACGGTTTTCTAATTTGGGCTATCGGCGTGTTATATGCTTCACTTTGTTACCATTGTGGAGTGGAGTTCTATTTTCTGCAGCAGGCATAACATGGGGACCTGGTTTGGACACATCCAATAATACATTGGGTGTAGACATTAATTCGTGAGGTTTTTCTAAGAGAGTTCATCCGTATTCATGGTATTTTTTAGCATATGTCATTTGGTTTAAGCGTAAACAACAATTTTTTATATTCATTTCGAAATGTTGAACTTTGTGCCAGATAAAGTGTTTTTGCGGTGAGTTCTTCTTCATTACAGTAACATGAAGAAAAGTGCTACCGAAAGTCATCGTATTTTAGTGAAAATTTATGGTGACCATGCTCTGGCTGAACGAATGTACTAGAAGTAGTTTGCATGGTTTAACATTTCGCCTTAGAAGACAAAGAACGTCCCGGACAGCCAAAAAGATTTGAAGATGAAGAAAATTGGAGGCATTGCTTGTTGAAGATGCGTGCCAAACGCCAAACGAACTTCGAAAAGCTTTGGGAGTTGATCAAGCAACCATTTCCAGACGTTTAAAATAATTGGAATGCATCCAAAAGCTTAGAAATTAGGTGCCGTATGTATTGAAACCTAAAAAACGTCGAACGACGATTCTGCCACAAAAATATGTTTTTTTGCATCGGATTGCCACTGGTAATGTAAAATGGATTCATTACGATAAACCCAAGCGCAAGAAATCGCATGTGAAGCCCGGCCAACCAACAACACCAACGGCAAAGCCGTATATCCATGGCGTCAAGGTAATACTCCGTATTTGGTGGGATGTGTTGTATTATGAGCTCTTGCAATCGGTTCAGACGATCAAAGGCGATCTCTACCGAACACAATTGATTCGTTTGAAGACCAGAATATGCAACCAGACCTGAATCCATGCTTTTCCAACATGACAACGCTCAACCACATGTTGCAGTACCGGTTAAAAACTATTTAGAAACAGTGTGTGGCTAGTTCTCATCCGCTTATAGTCCAGACATGGCTTCCACTGATTACTACTTGTTCAGATCAATGCAAAATGCTCTCACCGAAATATACTTCACTTCAGAACAGGGTAACAAAAATATGCTCGATTCGTTTTAGGCCGCCAAGCTAATTCTTTGGAAAAGAAAGATGGGCAAACATCGTAGCTTCCGTTGGACAATATTTTGAACATTGAATCTTAGTTTTAGAAAATAAAACAAAACAGAGTAACATACAGCTGGATGGACAGACAGACATGGCTAGTCAATTCGTCGTCGAGCTGATCAAATATATATTATATAAAATATGGGCTTTCCAAAACTTCTCTCAATGTGTTACAAGCTTCGTGATACTATACAGAATATATATAAAGAATTATTATAACTGCCGGCTACTCCAGTCGCCAAGAACCATTGTCACAGTTGCCAGCCAAAATTATGCACAAGCATAAGCTGTAATAAGTCAAATGTCTTTCATATTGTCAAAATAGACAGTTTACAGATTCTAAGCTTTGGGTTTTTTAAGTAAATCTAAAAAAAAAAAAAAACTTAGTTTAAGGTCTCAGAGGAAGTCATAAATTGCAGCAACATAAAAATAATTTTGTTTGCTGAAATCTTTGCGTCTACAACTCCATTGAATGCATTTACGTTGACTTCTTAGAAATTCAAATTCATTCAGACGTCGACGACGTTCATTCATGCGTTTTTTGAGCAAAAACTTTCGTAATAAGTTTTACTTTACGACCTTCTTCAGCGCCCACGTTGCAGTTGCAAATGTTTGTGACGATATTAGGTTCAACTAGTGTAAAAAAAAATAGACACTGTAAAAAATTTTTAAGTTCTGTTTCAAAATAGTTTAATTATTTTAAAACAATGAATAGGTTAGAAAAAAGAAATAAGTTAGAAAATAATTGACACTGCGCAGCTAATATATTCTATCAAAATCGGTTGAATATTTTAGGCATATACGATTTTTTATAGCATGTATACAATTAAAAATTCCAAATGTATCTCATATTCAATTGCACATAAGATCTGCGCTTGCGTGCGTAAACATTTGACTGCGTTGGCACAACAACAACAACAACAACAAATCGAAATGAAATGCAACTTTAACATCAGATCGGCATTAAAGCAACAAACAACCCACACTCGCCACTAGGTAAGTAGGCAGTGGAACTTACATTATGCCACGCAAAGAACAGTCGCAGTCGAACAGTCTGTGGCTATAAACCCGACTTTAAGATCTTAACTGAGCGCAACTGAACTCGGTGTTGCTTTCATGTGGCAATTAGAAAACGGAAGGCACGATTCCACACAGACAGATGAGAGACAGCCTCCATAGGGTGTGCGATAATATTTTTTTAATGAATAAGTTCATTTGGCCGTTGAACTTTGCACAAAAACTATTATTGAAAACCAACTTCAAGACGCTGCAAATTCATACTCAATTATTTCACTGAACTTCAACGTCAAATTATGTGAACTCTTAATTAAGCAAATGAAATGTTCAATTAGCGGAAATACTCATAGCTTATGTATATAGCACAAATACTGACCTTTCAGTTTAATTAACGCGAAAAAGAATGAATTCATATCTTATCTCGCTCGAAACTTTTTTTACGAAAAGGTATTAGAAAATATTTAGTGCAACGTGTTTCCTTTTCAGCGATTTAATTTTATTTGTCATTTATTATAAATAAATATTGAAAAAAAAAAAATAAATAAATAAATAAATGCGCATAAAAATGTCACAGCACAATCGATTTGATCACAATCTCACTTGTAGCCTGTGGCGTGTAGCTTCATTTTAAACGTGTTTCACTATTTCTATTTGCGTTTGCCGCATCGATAAAAGAAAATAAATGTAGATCTAGATGAAAATTTTTCGAAAAATCAACAAACAAAAAGCAGCAAAGAAGAGAAGAAAAAAACCACTTGAGAAATATTAAACAAAAAAAAAAAAAATCAAGAAAAAAAAAAGATACTTGTAGAAAGTATCGCATTCAAACCAATATGAATTGACCCAGTCCAAAGCAAATGCTTAACTGTATGTCAAAATATGAGTTACATGATCTCAAATGTACTTGAAGAACTCTACTTAGTTGTCTTGAAAGCAACGAGTAAAACAAGTGAGTGAGTGAGTGCACTCGCGAGCACAGTTATTGATAAAACAAATATAAAATAATATCTTTACTCGTAAAATGTCTGATTTACTCGTATGAATGAATATGTATGCGTATTAACACTAACAGACAGATATATGTATGTACTAATATTTACTTGTGATATATCATTGCATGCAACTGTACGAGTGATGAAGTAAAACTATCTTTAAGCACTTAACTTTGTACTTATGCAGTTTGCTTAAATGATTTGTGCCGAAGAAATTTTTACACTTTATGGAGATTTTGTGGGGAAGGGGGGATAGGTAAAATTTTAAAATGAACTCCATAAATTCCGGGTAAGTCCTAGTGGAATGCAAAAAGAACGATGTCTCTATCTATTAACGTTTCCGAGATTATTTCGTTCACAGGGATGGACAGACGGACATGTCCTAACCATAATGGGGGTAACTTTCTACCTGTTACATACAATTGCACAAAACCTTCGGTACAAGGCCTACAAAAATTTACTTAAAAAAAATATTGTGACACAGTAATAAAACTGGATTCGAGTGCGCTAGACTTCTAGATACCCTGAACAACCCCCATTGAACCTTAAATTTGTATGGGCCATATATTCCTAACTTCATCCGTGTGTGAAATTTTATAAGATGCACAAAATTTGTTGTTTTTCTTATAAAACAAATTTTAAATAGAAACTACTCTTTGCAGTTGCCCGATATAGATGTATATGGAATATTTCATTAGAATTTTAGAGTGAAGACATTAACTATTTGAAGAGTGAATATGAGACATTATATGTATATCCCAACTATCTTTTATAATCTCCATGCTCATAGGCAAGCAGACAGACAGACATGTCTATATCGACTATTAGGGTGCTCTCTCTTAGTGGTCTGAAATAGCTTCTAATGGAATTTTTTTTAGCATTGTCAACAACACCAATTTTTTCATACAAAATTCCAGGAAGGTGGTTGGTTGGTGGCTATCACTTTTAGTGATTCTATCTGCTCCAAAATGGAATATTCTATAAGAACTAATGTAAGTTGGTCGAAATTTTGTGTTTTTAGGAAAACAATATTAACATCTTATCATACAAAAACTCAGAATGAGATGTAGATGCTTGCATGATAAGTGCTAACCAACGCAGGGAGTCAATCAAAAATCCAAAAAAAAAAAATCATGAACAAGCAACGATGTGTGAGCAGGTGCATCACATAGACTGTTTTGGCACAAATCCATTTAAGGTACGAGTGCTACTACACATATATTTCTAGCCTGAGCAACAAAACATGTTGCCAGATGCAATCTGACGTCTTCATCGTAAAGTCTGACATTTTTTAGGCCTAACATACTGTGAACACTGTGACGTAAGAGCGCAATTTGGATTCTTTACAGGCAACTGAAAAAATTTGTGAAGATCGTCCAAAATCGATCGTTGTGCCAGAAAACATCGATGCTGTGTGTGAACTGATAAAGCAGGACTGTCATGTGACATACCGTGAGATTGAGGCATTCCTGGGCATTAGAATGACTAGCAGACATACAATATTACATGAACATTTGGTCGTCAGAAAGTTTTGTTCATGTTGGATACCGCATAATTTGACAATCGCTTAAAAGAAAGCAAGCAAATGCTGAAGAAATTCATGCAAGGTGCGTCAAAAGCCGTCAACTCAATCGTGACAGTTCACGAAACGTGGATATATGCGTATGAGCCCGAAACAAAACAACAGTCGACCGTCTGCGTCTTTCAAGACGAGCAAAATCCAACAAATGATCGCATATTTCTGCTCAAAATCCGGAAATGTTGCGAGCGTGCCGCTTGGGAAAGAAGGACGGTCAATTCTGAATGGTATACAACCATTGCTTTGCCTAAAGTGTTCGATGAACTGAGGAAAACCAACCGACAGACTTCGGCCGTAACAAATGAATTCTTGGACGCTCAAAACATCGAATTGATGCATCATCCGGCGTACAGAATGACTTCTTCCTGTTCCCTCACATCAAAAACGAACTGCGCGGAGAGCGGTTTTTAACTCCCGAAGAAGCTGTTGATGCCTTCAAAATGCATGTTTTGGAGATATCTCTTTTGGAGTGGCAAGAGTGCTTCACAAAATGGTTCGGGCGAATGCAAAAGTGTTTCGATTTTAATGGTGAGTATTTTAAAAAACAATAAAGCGATTTTTTCTCATAAATTACCGTTATTCATGGTTAGGCTAGAAATATATGTAGCAGCCCACGTAATATTACTTCTGGCAAGAACTCACAATGCACAAATGTAATCAAACCAGGCTTGATTTTTTTTTTTTAATTTGTTTCTATTTGACTCACTTTTAGATAAAATACTCGCATGTAGATATTTTTATTTTACAATGCAATGTGACAAATGTGTCATATATCTGGCATCGTCTGAACATGCCTTGAATGAAACCAAACTTGTGATATAAAACTTTATTACAAGTTTATTTTCATATTTAATGACTAAGAACCATTTTACCGCAGACTAAAGAACATGAATTGAATTTTCTTTGAAAATATGCTTCACTTGGCTTAAAAGAGATGTCCTATTCTTTTCATAGTGCCTGCAGAAGGCTCCTAAATTAATTAACAGATTTATTTGAAACTATTAGAGTTAATTTTTTTGATTAAGAAAGTAGGCGTGGCAAGTCAACCTCGATACCTTATTTGTCTGCTAATTTTCAGCTGAATTTTGTGAAAGTAAGCGAACCAAAATGGCTAAATTGACTTCAGCTGATCAAGTATGTATATAGGGATCTTCACCCTGACTTTGTTGTTGTTGGTCATAAAATAAAGATGCCAATTCAACTACAAATGCTGACCCTATAAAAATCAGCTCATAATTTTTTTATATAAGCTTTAGATAAGTTAAAGCGTATCACAAAGTAGTAAATCTTTTCAAACTTTCTCCCTTTAGAACTTCGATTTTTACCTTTAGAACAAATATTATTGCAAAACAGCACACAAAATGGAACAAATCGTAAAAAAGTGCAAACAATTCAATATATTTCAACGCTTATTTGCAGATTTTAATATGATAAGCTGCAGATACAGATACAAATGCAGTTTATCGATACATCTATGTATGTACATATGTCGGTCGGCAACCTTAAAAAGTAAAACAGAACAGCAAAAGTTAAGTACTTTTTACAGTTATTCCAGACGGAATGTTAAATTTAGTGCATGCAGCCAAAAATAAATGTGCAATTGCCGCAAGCCAAACTGCAACGATTCACGAAGCCAAAATAAGTAAATAAATAAATTCAAAGAACTGTAAAACGTTTCAAAATTTAGCACGTCGGGGAAATGACCGCTTAAACATGCGAAAATGCGTGCAAAAAGTATATCTGGCAAAGAAAAGATACAAAAAAGAAGAACCCAAAGGAGCAACGAAGGCAAGAAAATTTAAGCCGTTGGCGCAGACGCAGGCGCAAACGCAGATACAGATACAACAGCATCAAAGTCAGCAGCTCAGAATGTTTGTACGTCTGCGCTGTCTGACTGAGTCATCGCGAGGGATTTGCGAAAAGTTCATTGCGCCGTACACAACGCATGGCATACCTTAACTGACAGTAAGAAGAAGAGAAGAAAAAAATTCAACTTACCGAAAAAGTCCTCCCAGCGTTCTGATGTATCCGAATCCGATTCTATATCCATATTGGTGCTTTAGATGCTGCCGAATGTGCAGAAGAAATCGATGATGATGATGATGATGATGAAGATGATAATGTTGCCGGTCGGTTCAAATTGTTTTATTTAGTAATGTTGCTGCTGCAATGCCTTTTTTGGCCGTTTGACTATTTACAGCAATAACACAGCAGCTACACAGTGAAATATCTAACTATCTTACGCGCTTCACTTGATAGCTGCCTACTAGCTTAGTTGCGTTTCTTAAAGCTTGGAAAATTCCAATAAGGCGCGTATAAACCACTTTTTTTCTGTTTGTTGTTTTTTTTTTCTTTCGAATGCTGTTTTCCCAGCGCAGATACTGTATCTAGTAGATACTTTTTGTTTTTTATATTCTACTGCCGCTGTTTCTCACTGACTTTGGCACTTTAAACGCTGACTAAATGCGTTGCTGATAAATTATTGCAATTGTAGTTGTTTTTATTGCTGTTTTTGCACTGTGGTGCCATTGTAATACCAGCAGCGATGTCGTCGTCGTTGCGATGTCGCTTAAGTATATCATGATTTCATACCGCGCCAACTTTAAGTTGGCTATGTCTAATCAATTATTTTGCTGTTTTATACTTTATTGTCGATAAGATAAACTTTCATATACAAAACTATATATACATGCATGCATAGGTGTATCTATCTGTCTTGCGAATTATTTTAGGTTTGCACTTTATCTTATCGTCTGCATTTATGGCATTTAATGTTGGTTGGCTATGTATCTCGTGTGTATCCAAACCAAATAAAATAATACCCGTCCAACTTTTTAGACGCTGTATTTAGAATTATTCATCACACACTCATTAAACAGCTGATAAAACAGAGACACCACATACGAAAGAGCGCATTAAATCGTATCGTAATCTTTGATACCGCACAGTTTGCGCCAGTACGCTTATAATTCTCAGAAAATGTCGATGACTAAACCGGTCTGAGAAATTGTTGTTATTGTTGTTATTATTGTTGTTGTTTTTGTTGTTGCTAACGTGCAAAATTAAATTCAAATCAAATTCAAAAAAAGCACAACACAAAACAAATTTAAAACAACAAAAAATAAATAAAACCAAAATCAAAAGCAAACGTGTATCTTTCAAGTTTATTTCACTTTTTATCTTTTGTAACGAATCGATTTTTTTTTTTTCATTCTTTTTGATCTGATTGAATTAAATTGATAATTATATTGCTTTCAATTCACTTGTTACGCCACACACACACACATACACACGCCAACACAATTAGGTGCGTTTTTCCAGTTTCCAAAATGACCTCAACAACACTTTTTTGTCGATCGATAGTGTGAATGCAATTTTCATGAACTTCGTGAAAAACGCAAGAAAAAACGGCGCGCGCGCAAACGTTCTACACACAACGCCTATCCAATTCGAAATAAAAGAAGATCAGCGATCAGCAACCCGCTGCAGTTGTTGTTTGTTTGTTGTTGTTTTTTTGCGATACGGTTATGTGGATTTGTAGCCGTTTCAATTAAACCGTTCTAGACTAGTCTAATAACGCGTACATCCGCTGATCATGCTGCAGTTGAGTGTACTCGACTTCGAATTACTCTATTGTATATATAAAAATGTTAATACTTCCAAAGCGCAATGGCTTCCTCGCTTATTTAATTGAACACATTCAATGATCATGTTCCACTGCATAAAAATTTTATCTTAAAAGTGTTTAGTATTTATTGCATAGCTTTGCATTTTGGGTACTAATTGTTGCAGTTACATATATATTTAGTAAAAAGAATTTTTCATGCATAAAAAATATTAAAAAACAATTTCACTTTAGTATGTAAAAAGTAACAAGTTTGTAAAAAAATTAATGCTTTATTTAAGCCAGAGTTGCATATAGCAAATTTAGATATTCACAAATTTCATTTAAAAGTGACAAAAAGTGCGTTTCTAGTATGTATATGGCATTAATAACATATTTAAAGTTAATCATTTACATTTTTTTTTTTAAAAGGCCGTTAAAATTTTCTAAGATCGATAAATTTTTACTACATTCGATAGCAATCACATATCCGGTTATGCGTTTCCGTTTACTGGTCATCTGCCGATATATACATTCAGCCATTATATCGGTAACACTTATCGATTAATCGATTTCTTTAACTGAAAATTCAGTTTGAACTTAATTAGAGCCAAATTAAAAATGTGTCCAAACTATTCGAAAAAATCAAAATTTGTTTATAGAAAAGAGAAAATAACATATGTGTCGCGTGCACCGCTAGACAAAAACTTTATTATTTTACAATTCATTTTGACAAATATGAATCACGTTTCAAAAAAAAACGTTTTTAACAATTTGGCTCAAATCGGAATTTTGAATGAACGATCTATTGACTATGATACTACTATTCGACATTGTTTTTTTTTTTTTTTTTTTAATTTTTTACTTTTTAGGCCCTGTACCGAAGGTACAAGAGCCTATTGGGTTTGTGCAAATGTATGTAACAGGTAGAAATAATGGTCGGAGACCCCCCAAAGTTACCCCCATTATGGTCAGGAGTGATAGAGGAGTCGATATAGACATGTCCGTCTGTCCGACCGTCCGTCTGTATGAACGAAAGGATCTCGGAAACGGTAATAGATAGAGACTTCGTGTTTTTTGCATTCGACTAGGACTGCTCCGGAATTTCACAAGTTTATTTTAAAAACTTGCCCCTCTCCCCCCTTCCCCATAAAATCACCCCTAAGGGTAAAAATTTCTTCGGCTCAAAAAAAAGTAAGTATGCCAGTATAGAGATATTGTCCTTCTTAGCCAAAATCCGAAAAGTTCATCAAAATCGGATAATAAATGACGATTTTATAAGCAATTGAATTTGAACGACCCCCCTTTTCGTTTCATACATAAAAACATGTTTTAAAACGCACTTAGTCGTGCAGTGAGAAGTGGTCATGTGTTTGGTCATAAGCTCGGGAAACATTTAATGTGTTTGTTAGGCGAACTGAACTGGTACAGGGCCTCTTACAGTCGGTTACGCCCGACTGAAATTTCCTTACTTGTTAGCAATTAATTTTGTCATAAAAAAATATAAATAAAGAGATATGATCGTTTGCAGAAGTTTACATTGTGAGCAAAAAAGTTGACTGCCAATCAGTTGGGAAGGCCCAAGCAGCGCACAACGTCCGCTAGGACATGTATCTTTTGGTTAGCCTCAGAACAGCCGTTTGGATATAAGCTAACTCTAATAAGGCGACAAACACCCCATTATGGCCTTTTCAGACGCAAGAAAAAGGTGCAAGAAAGACGTGAGCTTAAGGATGTTGCGAGGTTATGTGACTGAAATAAAGCTCGAAAATTTTATCAAATATTCAACCGTCTAACAGATGGGTTTAAGCCCGAAGTAACTTTCTGTAAGGACGAAAATGGAAATCTGTTAAAGTAGCGACGACGAACCGCGAGCTGTATGAGCTGGGCCCAAGCTTGATTGGTGGACTACAAAATAGAAGACGACTGGGCACGCCTTGGAATGACCAGGTATGGAGAGATCTCAGCATACTTCGCACAAGACTACAGCAGCGAAAGACGGTTAAAGGTCATCTAAGTAAGTGTTAAAAAATATAAAATATAATAATAGAGTATTAAGGCAATCTGTCCGTCTGTCTGTGTATCTTCAACAATACATACTAGATATATATTATTAAAATAAGCAGATAAATAATTTAATGATAGATCATGTGAAGGGCATTCAATATTCGTTTGCAATGATTTTTTTTTTTTTATTTTTAATTTGCGAACTGTCTGTTTCAACAGCTAAATTAAACATCAAATGCTTGGGTGCGAATTCTTTACCATAATTAAATTCGAAGATTTTTTTGCTGTCAACATAATTTAAGGAAAGCAAAGAATTGATCGGATTCGCTGATAAGTTAGAAGCGCTTTGCTAACGCTGACTACAAACTATCAAAAATATTTTAGCACGTTTATACGTCAGCTATTTGGTAATAAAAATAGTGTGTTTATACGGCAGTTAGCATTAAAGACGAATATAAAAAATGAATGCTATTCAGCAGCTAGATAACTTGAGAGTGTGTAGTAATTAAGACGGTCGCGTTTCGAATGCCAGTTTAAACCATCAAAAGAGATTTTAATAATACATATTCGTAAAAACAATAAAATCAAAGGCTTTTAGAAACCAAAAAAAAAAAAATATGATTATTTATTCAATTTATTCAAAATGATCCAACAAAATATTGACAGCAGCTTTGAATCTAATCAAGAATAAATATATTTCTTTCGAAACATTCTTGCCATTTCCTTGGGTACTTAATATACAGGGTATATAAGCTGTACCGACCATTGTAAATTAATATTTTTTTTGCGATAAGAATATCTTGGAATTAATATGTTTCATTGGAATGATTTTTTACGACACTGGAGTACATTGTCGTCAGACATTGCTTTCAATTGAAAACGCATCAAATATTGCCACCAATCTGTGTATACTTGTATACGCTCCATGACCTTTTACATTGCATTGGCACACTATTTAAAATTTTGCATACGCTACGAATGTCAGGTTCAAGTTGACAGTGTTGCATAAATTTATTGCCATGCGTTTTTGATTCTTAATCACTTTTTAACAATCAATTGTTGCAAGTGCATCATGCAATATGCAATATGTAGATACAATATAAACAAGACGCATACTCATTGAGTTTGCTTGCATGTTTCTTCAATATTTTATTGTTGTCTTAAATATTAATGATTTTTTGACAGTTTTCTCTTGAAATAAATTGAGCAGACATCGAGTGAACAATTAATGAACTTGACATATATTTTATTTTTAATTGAAATGCATTTAAAAGGATTCAATCAATGGGTTAAATTGAATATGCATGACTGATGAATGCAGCATTCGTTCAGCAAAATGTACTTCAATCGAGATGCCTTTTTCAATTGCGTTTTTTATGAAACAATTTTCTAAGAGTTGTTCTTCAACACTTTAATATTTGTTTGTAAGCATTTTGCTGGATCAGCAGAAAGTTGAAACCAGCCAAGTCGAGTCAACCAGCCAACACATTCAACGCGCAACGGCAGCGAGTTCAATTTCTGAATTTGTCTCGTGTCGAAGCGACTCAGTTTGAATTCAGTCGCGATAGCAAGTGAACGGACTTAAAACTGTGATATATGTCGCGCAGTAGTGCAGTGTTTTGTAAATTGTAACTCAAAGCATAACTTAAGAAGTTTTGCAGTATAAATTTAGGAAATTAAATAAAAAAAAATATTACTTTCGATTTTACTATTCGAACAGAAAATTATTTGCGACAGGTAAGTGAGCGATTTTTAGAAGTAGCACAACTGTCTCGCGTACCGGCAAGTTATTTATCTAAAATTTTCCTCTTGTCCATTTATATTGATTCGAAGTATTTGAATGTGTGTAGGTTTGCCGCTGTGAAACAAACAAATCTTGTTCGCCAAACCTACATCATTTGAAATCGAATCGTATTACTTAAATAACTTTAGATCTTGATGGAAAATATGTGTCATGCGAATTGAACTGCGACCATTTAGTCATTTCATTTTGAGATTGTTTGCATGGGTTAAATGCTGCAATTCATTTGTCAATAGTTCAAAAATATTAAATGAAAATAGCTACGCAGTGCTTATACCAGAAGTATCTCAATTACATATGTGTAAAACAATAAAACGAGGATATATTAAATTTGCTGAAATCTCTTAATATATATAACATAGCAAAGAGGATAACGGAGACAAATTAAAATAAACAAATTTCTTCCTGATCATATCCGTGCAGCTGGCCTGTATATCAGTGTGAGAGATAAAAGCGTCGCACTGCCGTCCTCCAACAAATGTGCTATATTTGTTATTTTCAATAACAGTGAAAAATGACAAATAGCAGTTACAATAAATTAGCGCTATTATCTGTTAAATCAATGCCTTTTCAATTAATGTTAATGATTACAGTACTTGAACAGAGAATAGCAGTGATTTGACAAAAAATAGCAGTGTGTTAAAAGAAAATAGCAGTATTTCTTTTTTTTTTTTTTTTGATATTTTTTTGACATTCGAATACTAGATTTCTTTGAGAAGTCATATATTCTATTCTGCATCTTTTATTATTTTTATTTGATTAGAATTGACGTATTCTAGTTAAGTTAACAGCAACAACACTAATTTTCACAGTGGCTATCCCTACTAGTTCATTTATCTCGACGTCTATGCAAATATTTTATAAAGTTTGGCGTAAGAAACAACAGACTAACCACCTACGGCATACGGTTAAAGAGAAAGTACCGCTATTTTATTTAAATCAATGCTCTTCACAGAAAATGGTAGTGATTTAACAGTGATTTAATAGAATATAGCAGTATTTTTTAACTGCTTTATGCTATTTTTCACAATGATTGAAAATAACATATAATATTTTGTCCATATTTAAAAACTCACGAGTCATAAGTCACGACACATGCAACAATCATCTCTAGTATCAGCGTACAACAAGCGACGAAAGTATTTTGCATATCGCTTATAATTCTCTGCCAAAAGTTGCCGATGCCAACTACACATTCTCTAAGATCAAGTTCAAGAAGAAACAACTACAAATGCAGCCTATACTGACACTCAGACTGAAAACTGGAAGCGCCAGCTGCTACTTTTTTTTCACAAACTACACCTCCCAAAAAAAAAAAAAAAAATGGAAAACGCTTGCGCCGCAAGGCAATTCGTGGGTGCAGATAAATTTTGCATGATAAAAAAAACGTAGCGAAAATTGACAAGCGATGAATGGAGTAGCCCGAGTTGTAAGGGAAAAGCGAGCGCAACGCAGTCGCTCGAAATCTAGGCTAATATTTTTGAACATGCGGCACGATTTATGTGCGCGCATTTCTCCCATAATCGATCATCAGTTTAAGCATTTTCTGTTTATAAAAGATACACAGATACTTTTATTGCATTTAGAAAGCTTAATGTGCCGCAAAACTATGCAATTCGCACAACTGCTCCGCTTTGCATGATCATTATACGCCGCTGAAATGATATTAGGCAGCTGTATAAATAAATTCCTCGAACACCTTCACAATTTGCATACAGTTGCAGATACATTCCGTACGTAGATTAAATACGGCAATTAAATATATGTGTAAACGTTTTATATCTAATAACAAAATACGCATGGCATGGCGCTGTTGTCAATGTTTATTATTTTATATGGAATTGCATCATTAACCCTGAACTTGAGGCAACAAATATTTACTATTGAGACTTTATGTCATTTTCAGTGCAGTAGTTTTTGTTAATAGCAAACGTGTTGTAGTGGGTTTCAATGTGTTACTTTAATATTTTTTTGTGCACACTTCATTAAACTATTTGTAACAGGGTATATTCGATTTGTTTATTTGTTATATTTATATAAAAGCGATGGTGATTTATATTGATGATAGGCACGACGAGTCGAGTCCAACTAGCCATGTTCGTCCTTTCATCATGCTGCCTGGAGAAGTAACTTCTTTAAGCAACTAAAATAAACCTTTAACGCAGTGATACAATAAAAGTTGTTAGATGTATCTATTGAATTTTTATAGTATGGCTTGACTTGGTTCTCCTATATTTTCTTAGCTTATAAAAAACAGGTTTTGTGCAGGTTATAGAATAGTCGAGCAACTGAATTATTTCGCTTACTATTGCAGTTTTGATTTGAAATAGTGCGCGTGTGCTACATAGATATTGCTTACAAATCGCAGCAGTTAGTCCACCTCAGCGAATTAATATTTGAATAATATTTTTATTTTAATGTAGAGCTTTGGCATTTTAATGATGTAACAACTATAAATGTTTAATATTTTTATTTTATTTCCATTATCAAGCGCCTCAAATTATTTTAAGGAATGCAGTAACAAATTTGTGAAGTATGCAGATTTTGAGCTTTTATTAATTTGCTGTTGAGAATCGGATTTCGTTGAGTTTGCTAAACTAAAATATTTTAAATATTTCAAACTATTATCAATGCAATATGAACAATGATGCCAGACTTCTTAAGGCTTATAGTTTGAAATAGCATTACTAGTTGGTCAGAAAGTCTTTAACGCATCGATAGCATGCTCAGAGGCGTCATTGGTAGTTTTTTTTTTCTCTATATACATACATTTCCTTCCATTTAGTCCTGTGTTTTTACCATTTCTTTTTTTTAATATTTCCAAATTATAGTTTTTTCTTCACTTCATCAAAATCACCTTTGACTATGGTAAATCTGCTAAATCTGGGGAATTTCTCAAAAAGCGGTCGTTTCTGCTGCAAATCAATATCGAATCTGTCCAAAAGCTCTGAATAATATTAATATGTGAATGGCACTGAATGCAGCCAAAACTACTGTTGACCCTCCTCGGCCTTTTTTTGTTGCACATTTACCCATAGAAATCCACTGCCTTGGTTATTCATTAGCCGCAGGTATGGTGTTTTGTCTACGGTGACGAGACAGCTCAAAAACTCGTTCGGATTGATGCACAGGAATCACTGATAATATGGAGACGTCGCTTCTCTAACCTTTTTTGAAGGCGAAGATGGCCACAATGTCACCGATAGAGAAGCTAATGATAGCTTTATTGTAGGGCCAGCAGTTTATAAATAGATTGACTCAGTTATTCAAAAACAGCAAAACAAAGACTGAAGAGTACCCACAAACTCTTATGCAAGTTTTGTTCTTCTAAATGCATGCCCAACGTTTGGACTTTTATTGTTTTTTAACCTATTTCTAAAATGAAAACCCATTGTTTGCATCAATCAACGTGGAATAAGACATGAAAAAAGCTGCAGCCATATTCAAATGTACTAATAGGACGTTATTAGTGAACAAATATTCACACTACAACAATTTTTATACCCTGTTATACCCTAAGTGATCAACATTAAAAGTCGAATCGATATATACATATCCGTCTGTCAGTCTGGCTGTACTATAGCAGATAAATATAACCTTCAAATTTGCATATTTAGATTCTTTTATTTATTCTTCAGACAACTTATATTCAATGGATGTGTTCGAGATGACAATGGGTTTCTAATTAGTGGTAATAAAGGGTAACCAGACACGAATGAGAGATCCGAAGAGAATAGACGTAGTATGTAATCTTGATCAGCATCAAAAATTGAGTTAATATAGACATATCTATCTATCCATCTGTTCCCTTCTTCTTGGATTTTTGCATGAAAAAGTTTTGTTGTTTTTGTTCGCCTTTCTAGTTTTTTTTTTTTTAACGATAAACAATTTATTGTGGTTTAGCTTACAGACATCCCCGTAACTACCGATTGGCTTGTAAATGAGTATTTTTTTCTAGACTTAGCTGTGATATTTTTCTATAATTAAACACCCTGTATTACTTGAAAAAACTTCTAAACACATATTAAATAGTACATACTACTAAAAGGTTAACCAGATTCTTTGTAACAAAGCCGCTTCATTAGATCGATTACAAATAACTTGCTCATCTGCTTCAACTGTTGCGCATGCGCAAATTCTAAACTGAAATGTTTATTTGATCTTCGTTCATCTTTATTATAAATCAATATATATATTAAAATTCCACTAAATTGTTATAGGAAATGAGAGTGTTTTGTTGACTGTTCCGACAAGTGTAACATAAATCTTCCATCAGACATATACGCAAACAAACAGTTGAAAGACCTGTTGAAGGTGAATGTGTAAAAAATAAATTAAAAACAATATCAGAACACAGCGAAGCATAACCACAAACTACTCTAACGTCTGGACGACTTAAATTCCAATTCCAAGCATCATGTTTTGGCGCCACTGATGTCATAAAAGCCGTCTAGTCTGACTCTGTACTGACTCAAACTCAAAAGTTCAATTTGAACGCATCACGCATACGACACGTTGGCCAAACAGCAGCCGCCCTTCTGTCCGTCTGTCGAAATCAAGCAACAAACAAGCAAACACAGGTTTTTTGCACGTTTAATTAACATGAAAAGTATATATTTTTTTTTTTTTTTTTTGTTGCTTTTTAATATTTGAGAGTTTAATGTATCATTTAATTGTTAGAGCACATTCGCCTCGCTGCCAACACAAATGGTCAATATTTGCCATATAAGTTGCTATGGTGCGGTCAAACTAAGTAAATAAATGTAAAAAATTAAATAAATAATAAAAATTTTAAGTTGTTGCTAAGGTTACAAATATATAATAGCGTTGAGCAGCATATTTAATGAATTAATTGTTTAAAACTCAAAGAAAGTTAATTTCGCAGCATTGTGTTAGCCGATGACATCCCATTCGATAGATCTATCTTACTATACTTATTGCTGTGTAGGGTAAAATAAAAACAAAATAATTGCCGCTGGCCAATTTATTTTTTATGGCAGCATAGTTTTGTTAGATTTCGGCGCTGTCTTTTCGCGGATGTTTACTATTTATTATTAGTTTATTGCTTAATTAACATAAGCGCGCACCTAATTGAAGCTTTAGACACATTTCAATATACTGTCTTACATATACAAATTGTATATCGCATAATATTTGTATATTGGCTTGAAAAGCCGCTGGGCAGTCATATATCTTTTGCTTTAAATATTGACGTCAATATTTGACATTATCGTCATAAATCATGCTTTGCTCTACAAATAATTATTTCTTTATACATATATGGTACCAACCAAAAATAAATAACTCAATCGAAATAAGTTTACTGACCTCAGACACTGAAATTTATTTTTAATAGTTTAACAATTTTTTTTGTTGACAAAATTTTTGCGAAAATTCATAGCGAAGCTAGCAACGGAGATCTAATAAAGTATATATGTATTTGTGATCATTTTGTATATATCTGTCTATCTGAAACAAAGTTTCTTTGTATATATGTATAATGCTTAAAAAACTAAAATGACTGAGAGTACAAGTCTTTCACGGTATTTGTAACTTTTATACCTTTTTTGAGACACTAATAGAATTTTTTTTATTGCACTCTAATATTGTTTATAAACATTTTTTGCATTTATCACAGATATATCATGCAAATCTCATTACTGCAAGGCTTAGCTCATATTCTAAATAAAGACAATATTAAACAAAAGTTTGATTGTTCATAATTACAAACATACACGCAAGCAATCAATTAACAACATTTTGTACCCGCAGGGCACATTTATGCAAATCATATAAATTTCTAAATAGAGTTATTAAATTCTTGACTTACTGACGACCAGCTGTGTGCAAACTTCAATATATCACATAGCACACTCCCTCACACAATTAATCGACCGCAAATTGACTCGATTCACCTTTAGCTTTTCACAGCGCCACAGCCAATATGCGGCCTCGTGACATGTGTATTTAAACGTTTTCTCGATAAACAATATTATTCAATAACGTCTGTCTCACTTGCAGTTCGTCATAGCTCATTGATACAAAAAAGTACGTTAGTCCGTCCGTCCGTCTGCCTGTCTTACCATTTATAACTACGAGTATTTGAAAATGTGACGCCCACGCGCAGCTTCCAGCTTGTTTGCTGACTTGTTTACTCGACATTATTTAAACGCTTCGACAAACATATTTATTGTGGCTTTAATGCAATTTAGTTGCATTCAGTGTTATATCAATTTGCTTTTTGTTTCACCATGGCGCCTTCAACGCATTCAACAAAACGTTTCCACTAATTGAATGCAGCAGAACAATATTTGCGCTGACAACAATTTAATTGCAATTATTTTATGACTCGAATATATTTTTCTAATGACGTCACTTTAATGCATAAATTTGTCATATCATGGCTGACTAAGTGTGTAAAAAATTTGCTTAGCAAAATATTTGCATAGAAATATTGAATTATTTTTATCGACAAATGTCAAAATTAGTAAATCAAACAAAAGCTGTCGAACAATCCAAGCGGATCTTGTACGTCTTGTACGCAAGCATATGACGTCACACAGCAGCTAATAGTGGTGAGCATCGATCTGTCTAACTATCTATCTATCTATCTATCTATCTATCTATCTATCTATCTACCTATCTATCTATCTATTTATCTATCTATCTATCTATCTATATGTCCGTCTGTCTATCTATCTATTCTTTATATCGAAAAAATTTATTTGATACAGGAAGTCTAGTGCCCTGTCGGTCATCTGGGTGAAGCCGCTTGTGGCGTCTCTGCTTGTGTTGATAGCAAGAGTTATGAGTGTGTTAACAAAGGCATTCATTTTACCCTAACCTGTGCAGATTTTTTAAATAGTCTTCAACCGTTGTTCGGTCATGTCCGCACGTAGAATCTTTAGACAGTTGTTGGTAATCGCAAGTGTGCGGAGGTCTCTCCACACCTGATCAATGTAACGAGTGCCCGCCCATCTTCTATTTCGTCGGCCACCAAATCTAGTTTGGGCTCTCCACGAAAACCATGCATACTGGAGCTCTTTCGTCTATTTTAATAAGATGAACCGCGCCGTGCAGTCGCTAAAATTTTATATCAACCTTAAAAACTTCATAAAATTTTGCGAAGATTCATTCTCTCGAAGTCTTCCAATAATACCTCTTCATCAGATTCAATTACAGTCCATGCTTCTGCGTCTTATAGATTTTAATTTTCATCGTTCGAGAAAGGGTTATACTTGCTGACACAAAAAAGTATCATCTAATAGCAAGCGTGATGGTTGCTTATTTCAAATCCAAATAGACAAAGTTCTACAACAACACTAAAGCTGAAATTCTGCATCATCACAGACCATTCAAGACGCTATGACGACGTGCAATAAGATAAGTTCTTCAAGTACTTCATCTTGTCCTCATTTACCGCTAAACCCATGAGCCAAATCTGTTTTTCAAATCTCTGTGTTCCGATGACATAAGATTTACTCGAAACCTTCATTGGTATTAAAGTGCATGGAGAATTCGATTTAGAACACTGCTTTGAGGTTCTCCAGCGCGAATGAATTGTATCATCGAATGTACGCATTTCACCGATACCTGAAAATAGCGTCAAAATAAAGAAAAAAAATTAAGGACAAGGAAGAATCTAATGATTTTTTAAATCAGACCTGTAAGCCAAATAAGTTGCAAAGCTTGTTGTACATCTAAGAAACAGTGGAACTGTTGCGCTTTTCTTCAAGAGTATTGTGTACACCGCTGTATGCAACTGCTTTGGTTTGCCCTGTTGGTGTCTAAAATCAATCTTACAATTAGGAATGACACTTCGTTCATTCAATATAGATAAAATTCTATCAAGAAATATTCTTTCAAAAATCTTTGAATATAGGCAGCAGACATAGATCTATAAGTTCCAATCGGACTTAAATACCAACGTGGTTACAGCACAATCAACTGCGATAGACAATGACAGATGTGCAAAATTGAGATAAATTGGAGTACCCGAGAATATACTACTTTTACAGGTAATCCCTTGATAGCCATCGTAATCTTCAGCTTTTTGTGGCTTCAAAGTCTTAAAGAGACGAATTGTCGTGTCCGTCTTTGCGTCCGATTGTATGAGAGAAAGCTTTACTAAATAAAATTCATAGAAAACCTTAAAATAAAATATGAAAAAAAAATCAATTTAATGATGATGGAGCCATTATTTGTCTACTTTCCCAAAATATTTTCTAAACGTATGCCAATTCGATAATTCAACAATAACAAAAGTTCGATTTATATTACATGCCATCGATTGTAAACTGTCATCGATATAAATTAGTTCTAACAAAACAAACGTTGCACATCTCTAAGTGATATATCTACATATACATATATGCATATGAAGCTATCAAAACAGATTGATTCCCACTGAACTTGTTTATGCTGGGTGTTTTGCTTTTTTAAGGCCAATTAACAGTTTACACTTAACACTCGAACTCGCCCCCCTTTTCAAATTCGCATATGCAATAGTTTTTGTTGTTTTTTAGCAACTACTGCTAAAACGCCTCTAACCGTTAGCTCTGCACCAGTAGTTTTGCTTGATCAATAGTATTTAAATTTTCTTTTCCAAATATTTACATATAGAATTATGAAAATAATGCTAAATATTAGCTGTGAATCGCTTTTAAGAAAGTCAACAAAGTAAAACAATTGCAAATGCATTCATAATTTATTTATTCAATTTAAATATTGCATCAGAAATTTTCTATCGGCTTCATTCTCGCTTTTTTTAATGGAACATCTAAAGGCACTTTAGCACAGATTACGATTAATTGTTAATTAATCATCAGCAATTAATAATAAATCTTTGAACGTATCAGTTTACATATGTAAATGTTTATCTATCTATTATATAGAACTAATTTCTATTAAGTAGTTGAAAAAAACATATATAAAAAAAATTAGCTGCTAAAAATATGTATATTCTGGTAAAAATGTGCCATGTATCTATATGGCCTGATCTATAAAAAAAGATGGCTTAACATTCTTTATCACACATCACCAGAACTGTTTAACCGGTTCAAAATCAGTTTGCTTTCCTATATAAAGAATATTTCCTTTCCATATAAAAAAAATTACAGCAAAAGTAACAAGTTTCTGCTTAAAATTTTTAGTTAAACTTTATGATAAACTGATGAATTGTTCACGCATTGTTGGAAGGGTACAAAGTATACAAATAAATTATAATATAAAACACTAGACATAATTAATTTATGATGACAGATCATCGCACAGTGACTGAACATACACAAACTGGCAAAACAAAAACAACAAAAATAATCACTTAATTAACCTTTTCAATATAATGAATGAAATAATATTTTTGTTCTGCCGCATAAAATTAAAGTTTCAAATATTCAAATATTAAAATTCAAAAGATAAAAAAAATGTAAAGAATGCTGCAGACGAGTGTGCACGACTATGAAATACGCTGTAATCTTGTGACACACAGATATTTTTGAGTGTGCTATATACATATCAAACAGTATATATGTGTGATACTTTATTTTGTTTGACATAAGATACATGCAATTTGTTGTTTCGAGCTAAATTATTTATCATTATTTTTTTGTATTATTTAAATATATTCATATTTGTTATTAGATCATTCTTTTGAAAACTCATCTGTCATGCAACAACAGACAACCGCGAACATATATAAGTGACAAGCAACATCAGTTCGAGTATTTCTCATCACCACCATCAGAGTCTAAAATATCATTAAAATAGTTTGCATTTGGCAATGACAATGAATCTTTCAACAACACAAACAATAAATCGAAAGAAAAAGTATCTACAGCTAAATTAAGACTACAAGAAAATATTTACGAAACAGAAACAGAAACAGAAACAGAAAAAAAAGTGATCGACGACAAGTTAAAAAGTAAAAGTGTATCTTGCATCTAGGCTACTATACTAAAATTTAATTCAATTCTGTACGACATGTGACTTAATTTTGGCAAAAATTAATTGCCAATTGCACTTGACGGCCTGCTTCGCTTGCGACTGACTGTCTGTTAGTCTTCGCCATATAGTAGTCGTCCTCTTCCGAATCGTCAATAATTTTAAAAATAAATATGCTGCAATTTAAATGTTTTTATTGTTGTTGAATTAATTGCTTCGACTTTCAGCGTTTCTTAGTAGCTCGTTTGTTGGCGTATTTGTTTGTTGTTTTTTTTTTTTTTTCTTTGTTTTACTAAAATTCAGTAGCTTATGGCGTACATTTAAATAATAAATTTATATTTATTGGACAGCGAATTACCATAAATACTATTTAATAGCGTGTCATTTTGTGAACTATATACTGGATTGTGATATATTTACATATATTTTTCTAATCAAAAATTTATATACGTTGTGGGTTCTCCCAACACATCATCCCAAATTTACATATTTGACTTTTAAAAATCGATATATATAAAAATGAATGTTGGTTGGTTGGTTTATTTGTTCGTTACTTGTGCCTTTGTCGAATTACTATGAAACTTTACTGAAAAGTTCTGCACACGCCTGCGGAGATTATCAGTACATATATGTCCCATTCGGTATGTAGCGCAGATCACGATCAAGATTTTTAAAAATTTTTATAGCAATATAATTTTCACAAGTTTAAAAAATTTGATATGAGTTTAATGTGATAGGTTTTGTTGTGTAATGCTGGGTGATTGTGATAGCAGGTAGTCTAAGGTTTAAGTCACGGGAGGTTAAGCGCCCTGGGAGAGAGAATAGCTGAGATGTTTATGGCTATAGAAGCTAACAGCAGGTATTATTAAACCAAACAATCTACAGTCACTAGCTACATTTTGTGATGTGGTCTCTTAGAAGTGATAAACAAAAGATTTTGTAGCAGAGCAGGCTGGATCTACTAAAACTTATAGCATGGCATGCTAAATCCAATATTGTAAAATTTGGTTTCCAAAAAATAAGTATCATTCTCGGCGGTAACTCACCTTTACAAAAGAAAGACAAATTCATGCTGACCTAGAAAAAGTAATTTAAAGGCTAGGGAAAATGCGAAGTTATTAAAAGTTTTGAATAGATTTTATAAAAAATCGAGAAGATCTTAAAAAACTGAGAAATAATTGGTTGGAACAAAAGTATTTTCGTGCTCTATTTTTCAATTAGATTTGAAAGGTGTGAGTGTCTAATACTAAGCTCTTTTGACAGAATTGCGCTTAGACAATTCAGTTGTGAGCTACAGCGCGTCGAACATGGAGGACTTCTAAGGAAGAAATTCGACATGTTTTTCATTTTTACTACCTGAAAGGCAAAAACGCATCGCAAGCGGCCAAAACAAATTGTGATGTTTACGGGGCTGATCTGTGTTTCACTCGATTCGGTTCTGGTGTGGAGGAAGGGAAAGATGCACCACGCACCGAAAAACATGTCGACAAAAAAGTCGATAAAATCAAGTAAGTGATCGAGATAGACCGCCATAGTAGCAGCCGTAAAATCGCCCGGGAGCTGAATATCAGTCATATGACCGTTCAAAGGCATTGGAAGAAGCTTGGCTACACAAAAATACTCAATATTTGATTGCCACACGAATTGACATAAGAAAAACCTTATGGACCGAATTTCCATCTGCAACAAAATCGACCCGTTTCTGAACGAATGGTGATGACAACGTGAAACGCAAACGGTCGTGTGTGAAGGGTGGCGAAGCGGCTCAAATGGTTGCCAAGCCCAGATTGATGGTCAGGAAGGTTTTGCTGTGTGTTTGGTGGGATTGACAGGGAATCGTCTACTATGAGCTGCTGCCCTATGGCCTAGCGCTCAATTCGGTCCTCTACTATGAACAACTGGACCGCTTGAAGACAGCAATCGCCCAATAGTAGAGGTATTGTGTACCATCAGAACAACGCCACACACCACACACGTCGATTGTTACGCGCTAGAAGCACCGGGAGTTCGGATGGGAGGTCCTTATGCATCCAACTTATAGACCGGACCTGGCACCATCGGATTATCATCTCTTCCTGTCAATGTCGAACGATTTAGCTGGCGAGAATTTGGACTCAAAAGAGGCTTACGAAAATCGACTGTCTCACTTTGAGTGGGGCATAATAAAGTTGGAATCTCGTTGGCAACTTATTTGAACTATTTGAACTAGATCCGATGATTATAAGAACGACTTATTATTCCAACGTAATATTCTATCACTTAAATCTGTTAACGAAACATTACTGGCTACAGCAACATATTTTAAACGATTGATGTTAATTTTGAACCAACTAGTGAGATAATTTCTCTAAAACTATTCGATGCAGATAGTTAAGCTTTGCTATACCTGATTAGTACTTGGAAATATATATTCCACTAGCAGCTGTCTGCTATAGATAGCCTGGAATGTTAGTTACAGATATATAATCCTAGATAAGGGCGAACAAATTTTTTAAGACACGGAACTAATCAAGACCTGTAAATAAAATTTGAGTCCCTGTTTGTTATGTAAAATAACGGCTTTTTAATAAAGCCATAAACCATATACATATGTACCTATCTGTCCGGCTAATCTCCGCAACGGGTAGACGTTTTTTGAAGGGACTTACACTGCCTTATAGCTAATCTTATAAGGAGAATTTTTATTTAAAAAAACGGGTTTTGTAAAAATGTTATCCGAAATTATGTTTTATAGCTACTATCGTTGATGAAATACTGTTTCTCTCTAAAAGCAGTTAAAAAATTGTATTCTTGTTTTTAATTTAACGCATCTCAACATACAATTTGATGAGAGACATACAAACTTATTCAAGTATTCTTATAACTCATTAACTACCAGTCATCATTACTTTGTTAAGAAAATTTAAGAAGTAAGTCTTATAATTAAATTTTATATTACTTTCAGCGAACCGGTCGTCTAAAAGCTAGTTAAGAATATATTTTTATACGTTGATTCTACTCAAACTTCTCTCAGTTACTATGGTGTTTATTATTTCTTCCTTAATTGAAATTCCAAGAAGGAACCAACACACATTGTCATGCAAATCAAATCAAATCAACCAAATTCGCCCTAAGCCATTGTAAAATAGATTGTTCATACATATGTCTTGCCGGCTCTCGCCAGATAATCGTATTGTTGTGATCTATTCTGGCGATAAGCCGGCATCGTTATTGTCATTAGCCGTATTTAGTGCTCGATTTTGCATGGCATAGTGTAGCGTAGTGTGGGTTGTTGTTGTCTGCAATGAGTCTGAAGCGGCTTTAAGATAAGCGTCAGTCAGGCCGACAACCGGACCAGACCAGTCATAAAATATTCGTCATACATTTTTTTGCTCTGGTTTTCTTCTAAACCAAAATTGCGAAATGAAAGTCGCAGCCAGTTGAAAGCGCTTTGTAGCAACAGTTTACAACAATTGAATGAATTCTTAATTTTATTAGCTTCAACAATCAACTGGCATAGACAACTTTGGCATACAGATTTTTTTTTTCATTCTTTATATTTTTGTGGTGATTCGCCATAGTCGCCAAAAAAGAATTATTTTATTATCGTATTATGGTGAATTTATATGCGCTAGCATGACGAATAGAACGGTAAATCGCACAAATTTATAATTAATTCCAACAAATTTATTGTTTTTTTTTTTTGTTTAACTTATTAAGTATTTAAATAGAAACTCAACACATTAGCAAAAAGAAGAGAAAATTGGAAAATAGTAAAAACCTAAAATAAACAAACAAAACTGACTCATTGACCGCATTCAGTTTAAGATTATTCATAAAAAGATTACAAAATTTGTAGGGTTATATAGAGAAACATTTGTTTATAAATAAAACACTTAAGGAGAGAAAAATATTACTAAAAAGCAATGCAACAAACAAATTTGGTGCAAATATGACATGACACAGTACGCTGCCGATCGTTTGCTGCTACGCCGCTGCTACAAAACGTGTTATCTATCATTCGCTGCTGTGTTTTATTTTTATAATTCTCACTGAGTTTATGTTGCTATCGACAGTAGTCGTTGCCGTTTTACGTTGTGAAATGCGGGAGTTGAAGATTGGGTTGTTCTTGCTTTGTGCATGATGGCGTTGTTCGCCCAACCTTATATGTTACGACTAATCGAACAGCCGTGAAAACATCTGATCCCGTCATTTTGAAATTAATGCCATCAGTGTGACCATCACATAAATAGTAGGAATTTTAGTTTTTTTTTTATGGGAAAATACAGTTTGAAAAATTATCAAGTCTATAATATAATAAACGAAATAAGTGGTGAGTGGCTGGCTGTGTAGCAGAAGCGTGTCGAATTGTATACCCAATTCTTTTATCCAAAAAAAAAAGCTAAATCAAGAAAAAATTGCGCGGTATATATTAAATTATTTTATTATTAAAATCAGAACTGTCGGTCCAATTTTTGAGTACATTTTCGACTGTGTGCAGCCCTATCTCGGCTATGGTATCGCGAATGTTATTCTTCAAAGCTTGAATTGTCTCTGGTTTGTTGGCGTAACACTTATCTTTGACGGCTACCCACAATTAATAGTCCAACGGTGTCTAATCGCAGCTCCTTGGTGGCCAAACGACATCAGAATTTCGACTGATAATTCGATCTTCAAAAATAGTGCGCAAAAGATCGATTGTAACATTGGTTGTGTGGCACGGAGCGCCATCCTGTTAAAACCAAATGTCACCAAATGATCCTCATCTTCAATTGTTGTGAACAAAAATTCACTTAACATGGCCCGATAGTGCTCACCATTGACTGTGACCGTCTTTCTTCAAATAAAAATGGTCCAATTATGCCTTTCGATCAAAATCCACACCAAACAGTCACTCGTGATGGGTGCATCGGCATCAGCCGTGCCCTAAATACAACAATTTTGCTTATTGACATAGCCACCAAGATGAAAATGTGCTTCATCTGAAAAGATGATTTTTTTCACAAAATCAGCATAGCATATTTCTGGCATTAAGGAGCTAAACCATGCTGCTCGCCTTTGCCTTGAGTTGCCTAACTACCTCAGTTATGTGGCGCTGAAACGTTAGACGCCAAATACTTGTGAGCATCCTTCTGGGCAAAGAGTTCTCCATGTAAGAACACCCCAGTGTTTTTTCTAAGTATGTATGTGACTGATACACACTTGTCTGGGTTTATAGCAATATTTCATCTACAGGCTCAGTTCTTAAATCTTCTTAAATACATACATACATACATCTGGAGGAGATTTGTAGCACTGTATACGCATTTGTCACTGGCCAGAACTGCAGTGTCATCTGCAACAAGTAAATTGCTGGGGACAGAGATTGTTATGTTGTCTACTGAGGGCATGTCATGCGTATACAGGCTGTAAAAAGTTGGCCCTAACACGCTACCCTGAGGTACATTAGCTCTGACTCTCTTTACTTGAGAGGACAGGCTGTCCTGAACAACTTTGAAAGAGCGCGCTTGAAGCTGAATTTGGGTATGAAAATATTTTTGGTTTACTTGTTATTTTAGCAGAAAACATCAAATTTGGTGTATTTTACCACAATTTTAACAAAAAATTTATAACCTCCCTTTTTGGATTTTTGTGTGGAGAGCATTTTTTTGTGGTTTAGTTCATCTTGAAACGACAAACTTGGTATTACACTAATTCCAATAAACACGGGTCCTAAAGAAATAAATCACCCATACAGGATCAGGATACAGGGAATCTCGAAGTCGAGCCGTCTCGACTGCAGCGATATTTCTTGTTTTACTTTAAATAAATTATCAAAATGTAATCTTGGTATCTAACAGTGAACCGTTGTCAAGAATTGCCGAATGTTTCATGTTTTAGCATCGGCCATTTATTCAACATCTGAATGCTTCAAAGTCTGCCAAAGCCAGACTATTTAAAAAACAAAATGTTGCGATAAATACGTGATTGTACAAATATTACTATATAACCAAATAAGATACATAGTCGTTCATTTTTGAAGTAAAACTTTCTAGTGTGACTTGGTAGTGAATGTGAGTGAAAGAGACCTATTTCTTTCGATTCATCGTGCTCATCATAAGTATATATGTATATACTTTAATGGATGTCCGACGCGTCCTGCTCTATGCTACAAAACGTGTAGTCATTTGAAGACAATATATATGTACATATTTGTATTGTCATACGAAGCGATCGATAGATAGATCCAATAAATAGATGCAATATTTAAGTATAAACAAAAGTCAAACAATTACAAACTCAAAAGATTCCTTTTAAGTTTTAACAATCACATTCACAAGAGCATTCTTTTTTATGCAAATAAATCTTATAATTAAATGTGTAAATCTTGTTTTGCCAAAAAGCTATACTATATCCCAATAATTATTATATAAATTAATTAATATTCATTTAAACATGTGGGTTTGAAGTGTGCGCAAACTACAAAAGGCAAAAACAAGTAAATCAAAAAAATTAAACAAAGAACAAATCAATTGAAGCGTCAAGAGATTAATTTCTCAAACAACATTTATATGCGCTACAAAAAAAATTAAACTATTTTATTGAGCAAGTGAGTACCTTTCATTCAAAACGCTTTGATTGACTTGCTGGATGCCAAATGCGATAAACACCTCAAAATAGATTCGCATAGCATTTGAAAATGCGCAAAATATACATAAATACGCCAGAAGCAAATATTATAAAAATAATTAACAATCGATTTCCGCGTGATCTGAACGCACAATAGAATAGAATTATGAAGATGTTTCACATACGAATTTCTGCAATTCCCCACAATAATAACGAAAACTTTGACGTACAAAATTTTTTCGATGAGTGAAATTGATATATTTTTAGCAATGACTGAACTTGAAAATATTATGATTGGATATTTTCTTTTTTCTTTTCGATAAAGTTCTATTAAGGGCAATATACAAATAAAAGCTGCATTGCGACTAGATTTCATGGCGATTGCTATTGGCTTTTTAAACGTATTTGTAAAAATTTTAAAATTGGTGTAAATTGCCACCCAAAAAGTTCTCCAATTGCAATTAAATGATTTACAAATAATTTACGTCACAATAAACAAGAAAACAAAACGCAAAACAAATAAATTCTAATTGTTGATTTATTTTGTATTGATTTCAGACCCGGAAACTATTTTGTTAAATAAATTACAAGTCAGACAACGAAAATAAACCAATTGTCAAAATGTCAAATTTCTTAAGAAGACAAATAAGCAGTGGAATGCGAATCGAAGTAGTAACAATTCCTGAACATGATATAGCACAGATGTTTTATTGATTTTTTCAGTGCATAGTTATTAAATAAATAAAATGTTATTTTAATGGAATCATCTCTGAATAATAATTCATGTTCAATGTCAGCGAAAAAAAATGTGTTGAAATTGCATTAAAGTGTTGAATAGGTCGGTAGAAACGATATTTAATACTCTACACTGGCCACTAAAAAAAAAACAGTACAAACCAAGAAGTGAATATTGGATTTCAGTGCTAGTTGTGACAGAAAACATATCAGTCATGCTATCGAAATGGTATTCAAACCATCGAAGTAATATAATCTAAACAAAACCGTATCAATTTATTAGTTCAAATTTAACAATCTCCCAATGAAGTGTAGCAAGCAATTTATATCATACATACAAAACCAAACAAATTCTTTAAAGTTATTCAATTGACTACAGTTCAAAGTCGAAGTTTCACTTCCATTGCCATAAATTTGAATATGTATACATATTCTTCCCAATGTCGTCATAGATCGAACCAACCGAGTGCACCTGAACCATTTGCAGTCCCAAAGTCAAACAAAATCAACCCAACCTTGAGCTCAAAAAAAAATTAAATGATTGTTCGTCCGAAATAATTTCTGCGAAATATTTTGCATTCCTACCAATTTAATTTCCGTGTAAAGATGCCAAAGAATTCAAGAATATAATTTCGCTGGAATAAAATCAATCGCTCGGCTTGCTGTGCGAATGGTCGAGATGTAAAGTGCATTTGGCATTGCAAACCAACTATTCCAGGTATTTTAAGCATTTCTACAAAAATCTTCTGCACATCATTGAACATGAACTATTACGCAATAATAAAAACATTGACCCATTTACTAACCAAATATTTAGTAAGTATATTGGTCTGCTGAAGTACAAAATTATTTCTACAATAAAATTTGTTATTTATTACTGAGTATTCTTTACGTAATTATGTATAAATTATGGCGTATAAATAAACAATAAATGCAAAGTATATTAAATGTTTCTATAAGTAAATGTGCATACAGCTGGCAGCTCGTAAATATTTTCTTCGCCTATTGAAATGGGAATTCCACATATTTTTATATTGTTTTAGTTTTATATTGAAATTAAGCTCAATGTGGAATTTCTTTAAAAAAAAATTTCTTTAGGGTAGGGTAGGAAGAATTAACATAGTTAGAAAGACCTGTATGAGGAATCAAACAAATGTTAACGTGAAAGACGCCCACCCATTCCAGCAATACCCTAGCGAAAACCTAGGCATAATGAACAACTTTATCAGAAGATTTAAAGTAGGGCTCAGCACTAAAGAAGACTGGGAAATATCTACTACAATATCAAACCAGGGGCAATTAGCTGGTATACAGTTGGCTCCCTAACAGATGAAGGAACTGGCGCAGGAGTTTTCGAATTCACTAGTATCTTTCAGGCAGAAATATATATGCGATAGAAAGCTGTGCTCAATTCAATTTAAATAGGGAGTGCAAGAACCAAAAAATCGCCATCTTCTCCTGTGATCAAATCTGAACTGGTCATGGAATGCATGCATGGTAAGCTACAAAACATAGGAAAATTACTCTGTACTGGGTACCCGGACATGCGGGCATACCACAAAACGAGCAAGCAGACGACTTAGTCAGAAGAGGAGCAGCGTCCCCCTTGCCATTCTGCGGGCTTGGACCAGAAACAATGTGAATCCTGGTAAAAGAGAAAAAAAATAAAGCAAGAGACTTTTTCTGGGAAAAGTGTGAAGGTTTAAAACAGAGCAAAAAGCTGTTAGGCCCTTATAACAAGAGGAGATCGGAAATTAAAAGAAACGATCTAAGAATGATTTCGGGCTTTCTGACTGAACACTGTAGACTTAGAAGACACTTATGTAAAATTGTAGTCGAGAGTGATAGCTTCTGATAGATTTTGTTTAGAAGATGACAAAACTTCGGAGCATATCTTGGGAGACTGGCCAGCTTTGGCCCAAACCAGGCACATGGTCCTAATGGGACCACTAAAAGCTATGGACAGTGTATATAAACAAGAAGAACTTAAAGCCTTATGAAAATAGAGCCTTCAAGTTTCCTATTCCCTCTTCAGATAGGTAGTGCTTAATGAACTTGTTTTCTTGTTATAAAAGCATTGAATCTCAAATTTGGTGTATCTTACTTAAATTCTAATGAAATATTGCATATAGGTCCATATGACAGACCATGAGAAAATTTTATATTCTAGTCATATCTGTCCGTAAAGGGCGACTTCTTTCTTCAAGCAGTTCAGAACAAGTGTGAACAGTAACACTTCATCCATTAAATATTGAGCAAACTTACATAGTCCTACTAATATTATAAATGCGAAAGTTTGTATGTGTGGATGTATGGATGTTCCTCTCTTACGGCTAAACCGCTCAACCAATTCGTCTGAATTTTGGAATAGAGATAGATGGGATGATGGAAAAGAACATAGGCTATATTTTGACAAAATCGGAGGGGCGTTGCCCCTCCCCCCATATAAGCGACAATCAAAATTTGTCATATCTTTGCATCCATTTAAGGTAAAGAGATGAAATCTGGTATACATGTTAAGAGGATCATGAGAAGTAAACGGGTTAAGTTTGATCAAAATTAGAGGAGCGGTACACCACACCCCCGTATAGTTTCACAAATGAGGCAAAATTAGAAAAGTAATTAGATATGCTACTTTTTATCGGAAGATCCGCGGATGAAGTGGCGGGTAAAAGCTAGTCATCTATACTCGTATAAGAGCAAATATAAATATTTAAAAGAATAACCCATACCCATATTTTTTTTATATCCGTTATTTTTCTTTTTGAACTGGCGCTAACACTGATATGTATTAATAAAGAAGTTATTATTGGTATTTATAAGCAATTATGCCATTTATTATTATTACCATATATTTTTATTACCCACTTTATAGAAATCTAAATGAAATATTTTACTATTCCAATAACATACAATGTGCGTGCGTTTATTGTTGGTCCGCATATTAAATGGGTTTGTTCGGTGAATAGACATTCCAAAGTACTTATGTCATGCGATAAAATTTTTATTAAAGATACGAATGGCTACCATTTAATATTGAGAATTATTCGACATTTTAGACAATTGAAAGAGTGATAAACTTGGCAAAGTATATTACTAGTATGCGGAAGATATATATTGATATAAAAATATTGAATTGAAATATTGTTAATTGACTCTATATGGCAATTATTGTCTTTGTGATAATAGCTAAAGTATTTCAAGTTCAATTGTTGAAAAGTAGCACAAAACTGATAAGACAAATATTACGTTAAAGTTAATTGAACTACACTGTAACTTGTTACTTAGTGCTGACAGTGTATAGGCTATTAGATAAATGTATTTCAGAGAGAAAAAATATAAAAATAAAGTGTTTCAGTCAAAATCTCAGTTAGGAGGGACAGTCCCCTTTAACAGAGGGATTGGCACGTCTATTGAATATAACCTATCTAAAGAGGGAATTTATTCACCTATCTGTCTATCGATCTATCTATATATAGTAACTATATATGTATACCAAACCCTGTTAAAGACAGATCAGACAGATAGGAACTCATAAAATCTGGTCAAATTGTTATATTATTTTGTTAAAATTTTGTTTATTATTAAAGATGTGTATTATAAGCTAAATTTTCGTTGCTAGATTGCATCACACTCGTTCGAAACATGTTGAATCATACGCTAACTACTCGCAAGTTCTTCAATAACTTAATACGATGTTGTCCAGTGGTTTGCATGTGGGTGTCTAAGTAAATATTGCAAATAGATACAATTAAATCAATGACGACATGCTATTAAAAAACAATACATCATCATTTGTAATCACAGTCGTAAAGTCTGGTCGGTCCATTGCTTAAATACAAATGTAGTTTAAATTAGTCATTAGTTGGTTTGCATTCGTTTCGTATTGTTTTTAAAAGTGGGAGACTTTATCGCTTAGCGGAAATATAATCTATTGACACTGCTCGGACTATATTGATATATGCTGAGCTCATGATTTACGCAAAAGATATCAAATTATGCATTTCTTTTGTAGCAGATCAGTCGTAAAGTTTGATCTTAAGATCATAAAAATGGCGACACTTCGACTTAGCGTGTCTGATAACTTTATTTTGAATTTGTTGTCTTCATTCGTCGTTCGCATATGTCGTCATATAACTTCAAAGTGGCGTAGTTCTGTTGTTGACAAGTCTGTTAAAAAAAAAAAATAAACATGATTTTTCAGTTTTGCTTACAAATGGAATATTTTTTTCTTTAGTGCTACATAAATCATTAAAGAACAAGAAAGAACTCTATAGATGAGTGTGCTGAACTTCGAGATACTCTTTGCTTATAATATGAGGTATGAAATCCACATTTCTAGTAGGCTTGGCTTCTCCATAAAGTTGGTCTTTCTGTTCTTTCGATTCCGAGTTTATTTATGTTTCCTATTTGCTGGCATACACGCTACATTGCGACTGCAAAAACTTAATATACCCATTCAGCTCAAGTGTATAGATTATACAAAAGGAAGTTGCTCACTCAATTCAAAATTTGAAACTTGGCAAATTTTTTATTGATTATTTTGACTGACTTTTATTGGCTTTGTTGTTGTATTTTATGATCCTTTGCTTATATTACAGCGACTGAAATTCGAACATTTTTTTAATTAAGACCACACACTGTACTGAACTATTATGATCTGAAGATTCTAGAGTTAATATTGTTACACTGAAACGGAAATGAGAAATAGCTATAGATTTTGATAAAATTTATTTATGAATCATAAAATAGTTAAATATTTCTGCTTTCCTATCGACTTATATATGTATATAGAAACACTTGCGTCTAATTGCTTTGACTCATGCAGAATTCTGCGAATTTAATTAAAATTATTCACTCTTATGTAAATAGACTTTCAACAATGTATGTCGACAATTCATACTGTAAGCCACAATGTTTGGAAGCGTTTCGGTTCAACTAAATAAACATTTTTAAGATTGGTGATTCATAAACCACAAACTTAGGCGCATTCCAATTTGTTCGAACACGTTTCATGCGTAAATTTGATAAACAAAAAAAAAACTTTTTGTAAAACTTTTGCAAAATAAACAGGAACTAGGAAATTGAAAATAGAGAATGACGATTGTTCTATTAAACAACTTTATATGGTATAAAAAAAAACTGCTGAAACATCTTCAAAGCATTTGTGTACAAAACTTCATGAGCACTTAAAAATTGCAATGTTTATAAGAAAGAATACAAATGGATTATAAGTTGACATTTATCGATGTCAATATTCGTTAAGGTATTTTAAAAGGCGGTTAGGTTGGGAGGGCGCAATATTTTTTTTTATAGAACTTCGTTCATGTCGTTAGCAATGGTGGAAATGCATATGAAACTGAGTTGGATGCCATATAAGGTAACATAAATCTGCAGCGTACGAGATAGTTTCAACTACGGAAAAACTATAGAAACCAAGTAAATTGCTTCAGATCAAAAAAAAATTAAACAAAAACAATAACGAATCTTGACAGTAAGCGCGATTATAAATCTTACAGTGATTAGAAAACGCAAAAAAAAACAGTGAAGGGTCATCAATATCATCCTAATTAAAACCCAATGAAGAGAGCAAAGTGAATAATGGAAATGAATTAAAAAATCGGCAACAAAGATATGGCCAAAACCAACGAGAAAAACGCAAAAAATCAACTAGAACAAGTATGAACACTTAAGCATCAAATAGAACTCCATACGGTACAGGATCTATGCAAGGAATGTAGTCCTAATATGTATGTCAAAGATCAATTGTTGTACTAACTCACTCGACCTATTTCTTTTAATCGGCTCTATTTTTTTTCATAACCATTTTTCTTTATATTCCCATAAGAAGCAATAAAACAGCCACCCAAAATAAAAGAAGAACTATTATTTCTGGCAGTTGCACATAGTCCTTGCCTATACGGCGCTGGTTGAACTTAATAGTCATTTACAACTTCATTTCCTAGCAATATTTTCAGAATGTGCACACGGCGAGAGCCAAGTGAAAAAACTTTCAAAGCGTTTGGCTCACGGAAGTGTTTTGTGATTTTCGAGAGCGTGCTAACGCTTCTCTGATTTAATATAGCTTTGTCTGTAGAATGTTTAGCGGCTTTCCATTTTTCCCCTAGTCTTAATATGCTTTTGGTTCAAATTTGGTCTCGAATATGTGGCAGCCATAACAATACTTCCATTTAGATGCAATATTGCTGAGTCAATATCAATATTTGATGTTAGTAATAGGTCGAGGTTCATGTTTTTAATTAATTTTTGTCGAAACATGTTCTAAAGAGGAGTATGAAGAGAAGTAGTGAGGGATCCGACGACAATTCTAGAGCTATTGTGATGTTTACAATGTGATTATGCACGAAACGATCTCGGAAATGGTAATAGAGACTTCGTTCTTTTTGCATTCGACTGCATACGACTTCGCCGGAATTTCACGAGTTTATTTTAAAATTTTCAAGGGTAAAAATTTTTTCGTCTCAAAAAAAATTATAGAAACAACAACAACAAAATATAGAAACAACGTCTCTCTTAGCCAAAATCCCAAAACTTCATCAAAATCGGATAATAAATGTCGATTTTATAAGCAATTGAATTTGAACGACGTATGATACTTCGGTCCTCACTTTTCTTTGCATACATAAAAAAATGTTTTATAAGGCACTAGTGAGAATTGGGAGGAGCAAAATACCATTTTTTCTTATTAATTTCATAATTTTTTGTTTTGCACTGCTTGGTCATAAGCTAGTGAAATATTTGTGTTTGTTAGGCACCTGTACTGGTAGAGCGTCTTTTACAGTCGGTTATGCCAGATTGAAATTTACTTATTTGTTAGGTCATGTTCCGAAGGTTTTGTGCAAATGTATGTAACAGATAAAAATAATGGTCGGAGACCCCCCCAAAGTTACCAACATTATGGTCATGAGTGATAGAGGAGTCGATATAGCCATGTCCGTCTATCCGTCCGTCCGTCCGTCCGTCTGTATGAACGAAAGGATCTCGGAAACGGTAATAGATAGAGACTTCGTGTTTTTTGAATTCGACTAAGAATGCTCCGGAATTTTACAGGTTTATTTTAAAATTTGATCTTTCGAAATAAGTATTTTTCAAGTAATAGACAAGACTCATCCCAACCTACCCGATATACTCCTACAAGTACATTTTATATACTCATACTCCTATATAAAAGTTTTACAACAAAATATTTAATTATGCTCCTTTAAAAATAGCAACAAAAATTTCAAAAGAATGTCTAATTTAATTTTCAATGTCAAAGACAAAATTTTACTTTATTTTTTTAATTTTTATTTATACATTTTAATAAAATATCGCATGTCAAATCTAATTGAACAGAAAACACCAAACGAGTAACAAGCAGCAGCACTTCTGCTGTCAAATAAATTCATTCAAGAAATTAATATAGATTAGGCATGTGTTCGATATGGACATCTAGGGACTACTGTTTGCAGTCATACGGTATTAAAAAATAATCTTTTAAGGTCACAAGCTAACAAATTTGTCATCGAACCGAAAAAGAAATGCAATAAATTTCAACGACAGTTTGTGACATATTTGAAATTAATCGGCAATATATACTATAAATTGAATATAAAATTGTTTGAGTCTATTTTCCGAAACAAAACAAAAGAAATTAAGCCAAAATGTTTGCAATAGAGTATGCTAGACAATGAAATACGCTTTAGCAAGTCAGAGGTCTTTTCATGACTTTAAATTAGAGCTTTCTAACATAGAAGTATAGGCTTAGGTATTTCAGGCACGTGTCTGATTAAATATTAGACAAGCCTCAGTGTCGGACAGAAAAAAACTGGTTTAAAACTTTGATGTCGAATGGGAATAAATATGCTTTATAGAAGCTGCCACACATATTGTTTATAGAGTATAAATGCATATTTAAATTTAATATAAAAAACAAATTTTATGAATTTTTATTTTTATTTTTTTGCATTTTTAAATAATTTTTAAATATTATACAATATGAGATCATAAATTGAAAAATTCTAAAATGTAGAAAGAAGCAATTCAACTTTTCACTGGGCGTTGAAATCATTATTATTAACAAATTCATTAAATTAATTATACAAAATAAATAAAAATAAAAGAATTTTTTGCAAACTTTTGGCAAACCAGAAAAAAAAATTTAATGGTATAAGAGCATAAAATTGTGTCAAATATTCTGACTACCATAAGATATATGTACATGTATGTATGTCATATAACGCAACGAATTTCAAATTGTTCAGTTTTGTTAGATTATGAAATACCTAAACTACTAAAAGAAAAACCTTGAACTCAACTTCGATCTGATTATATCTTATCAACTTCCACAAACGAAAACACAGGAGATAACTAATTTCTAAAGTGAAAACAAAGAACTTTTAATGCAAAACATTTTTTGAGAACTCGCAAAAATAATACGCAAAATAAGAAGAACAACAACACCAGTGACATCGAGTATAATATATGTATGTGCTGACTATAACAACATTATAATACGATGTCGTCATGGATTTTACCAAAGTTCAACGTGAAAACATTCTAAAAAAATATATAAAAACGCAACACGAACTAGTATCTGAATCTGCGCGTTTCTATTCCCAATGAATGTATCTCTCGCTGAGGATCTTTAATTTGAACTGTTTGCGAGAATGTGTGGCGCTGTTTGCAATACAAAAACAGTAAAAATCTAGTTGGACAGTTTGAAGTAACCGCGTCACACGCTTAGAATCGCAAATTTGATGTAAATTTTTAAACAGTGCAGAGTTCTGTTAAGGCGCTGTAAATTAAAAGGCGCCGTTATTCTTTTTCTCCTAATCTTTTAGTTAAGCAAACAGGACCGGCCCCCAATTCTGTTAATGTGTAAAATAGCGAATACTCTTACGAGTATATATAGGCAGTTCCATCAAACAATTGAACGAATATAATTTAAAAAAAAAAATACAAATTTCAAACCAATTAAAAAAAAAAGTTAAACATGTTCGACTTTCATATAACTTGTACCCCGTTGAACCTTTAATTTGTATACGGGAAATATAGCTATCTGAATGTTTTTCTTAATAAAACCCAAGAAGTGGGCTGCTCATACGGACAACCAGACAGACTATCTATCATGCCTTTATAATCTCGATAAATAAATTTAGTTTTCTATAATACTTGTACAGTTAGTTAGCTACTTACTCTCTTCTTCAATGTTATTTCAACTAATTCGCAATACTCATTCAAAGTTAACCAGAATGGCCCATTTACAGACCACTTAACATTATTTTATTAAACTACTCAGTCAGATCTAACAGCAACAGTAGCAGCAGCAGCAGCAGCAGCAACGACTGCGTCGCCAACAGTTTTGCTGTTTTGTGAATTTCTTTCTGAATTCATTCCAAAACGAGCCGCGAACGGAGTAACGCGAAAATAAGAAATTGTCTTCAAAATTTTATTTAATAATATTTCTGGAACTTTGCTTGAATTTTTGCTAAAACTGTTGTGAATTATACAAGACGAAATATTTTATTGAACAAGTGTTAATAAATGTTAGTATTAATAAATAAAAAAAAATATATTATAATGAAAAACAAAAATAAAAAAAATATATTTTAAAGAAGCGAATTTTTCAATGTGTTTAATAAAATTTTATTTGTGATGTTTTTAAAAGAAAAACTGTGTACAATTAAATTTTATATTTCATTTAAATTAAATTAATTGGCTTTGATTGATATGCTTTTTGCGATGCTTCTTTTGATTTTAGAAGAAATAAATATTTATAAAAGCTAAAATAAAAAAAGTTATAGTACAATATTGAACTCTAAAAAAAATTAATTTGTAATTCTATAAACAAAATATTTTTAAAGTTTGGAACACCTTTTCTTACACTTCATTATTTTCTTGTGTAAAAAATAAATAACTTTAAATTTAATCAATTGCTGTGTTTAAAAAGTGTTTAAATTTGTCAAAAAAAAAAAAGATTATATTAAAATTATTATAAAAGATTAATTATTTTTCTTACTGACAAAAAAAAAATATTTATTCAAACAATTTGCCAAACAATTTGTTTAATTAACTCAAAATAAATATTTATTATGCGATAATTAATTTGAAAGCTTTAAATGATTCAACGTCTATTTATACCATTAAATATTCAATAATGAAGTCAATAAAAATTAAACAAAAAAAATATTCTACTCTTTAATAGAATATTAATTTGAAAACCAGAAAATCTTTTTGCAAAAAATTTATTATTTATGATTTGATTAAAATCACTTGTGTTAAGCGATAACCAGTTTATACCATAAAGTTTATGCTTTCATATAAAAAATTAAAGAAAAAGAGACCAGAAAATAAAATAATTTAACGACAGGTTGTGCCCCCAAAATGTATATCGAAAAGAAACGCGAAGCGTATCTAATAACAAAAGTTTAAATGACAATGTCTGACTTATTACTATGAATTGTTGTTGTTCTTTTCGACATATAATTCTGCTTAAACTGCTTCTTGTGTCCATTTGCAAAAAGAACAAAATCAAGTTTAAACTACTGACGTCATCAAAAAACGAGCGTTAAAAAGAAATAAGCTTACAGGAAATTTGATGACATTAAATTAAAAAAAACAAGAGCATACAAATTTATATAAGCATGCGTGACGTTTTTTTTTTTTCTATACCCTACACATTATATAGAGGATCATGAAAAGAGTAACAGCATATGCCACTTGTAACATGTAAAAGCTTCATGAGTTGCTATATTTTGAATTATGAAAGTTACTAAATCCTTGCAGGAGATCACGTAATTATTATGCATCTAACTGTATATCCATTTTTAATAAGTTTCGAAATATTTAAGCTCCTAAAATGCTAAGTAATTAACCAATTATTTTTTCACACCATTTTTTATCTCTGGCAAATAATTTTGATATGTACTGATAAGACAAGCGATTAGCTTTCAGATATTGCATGGTCTGTACCTACATATGTAGAAATATATAAATAATTTCATTGCAAAAATAGCGTAATCTCAATTTTTTTAACGCACTGAAACCAGTTTATAATATTTTGCATTAATAGATAAATTTTATTCGTTCCTATATTTGTATTTTAAGCAAACACACATGATGAGTCTCAAGCGCGTCCAAATAGGACTGGTGGCGCTAGTCTTACTGCTAGGCGTAGCCACCGCCTTTGACCACACATTGAAATTGGATTTTCCGGGTCCATATTGTGCACAACGTAACACTTGTTGCAAGGACAGACATGACGGTTGTGCGCTGCCCATTGCTGGTAAGTTATAAGCATGAAACATTTTAACTGGCTATTACTATATACGATTTTTCACCATCAGATACCCTTTGCTATTGCGATGAATTCTGTGATCGTGATAATTCGCCTGATTGCTGTCCGGATTATCGTTCGGTGTGTTTCGGTGAGCTAGATCCGATTGTCAGCTGTTTACACAACGGCGTCTACTTCAACAAATTTAATACTACGACCGACAACTGCAATGAATGTCGCTGCCTCGAAGGCGGCAAAGTTGTATGCGACACTGAGCTCTGTGTCACCGACGACGACATCATACACAATATCAACTCGATACATCAGCTCGGCTGGTCAGCGCGCAAATATGGTGAATTTTGGGGCCACAAATACAGCGAGGGCCTGACAAAGCGCCTAGGTACTAAAGAACCTACGTATCGCGTTAAGGCTATGACTCGACTCTCCAACAAGGCATCTGAATTGCCGCGTTCGTTTAACGCAGTTGAAAAGTGGTCTGAATACATAACGCAGGTACCAGATCAAGGCTGGTGCGGTTCATCATGGGTATTGTCTACTACATCGGTTGCCTCCGATCGTTACGCCATACAGAGTCAGGGTAAGGAAGTCGTACAGCTCTCGCCACAAAATATACTCTCGTGCACACGCAGACAGCAGGGCTGCGATGGTGGTCATCTGGATGCAGCATGGCGTTATCTGCACAAGCAGGGTGTTGTCGATGAGATGTGCTATCCGTATATACAACGCCGCGACTCTTGCAAAATTCATCACAATCACAAATCGCTAAGAGCCAACGGTTGTCGTCCTGTGTCCGGTGTAGACCGTGACAGCTTCTATACGGTCGGTCCAGCCTATTCGCTCAACAAGGAAACCGATATTATGTCTGAGATCTTAAAGTCTGGTCCAGTGCAAGCCACCATGCGTGTCTACAGAGATTTCTTCTCGTATTCAGGCGGCGTCTACAAACAGACGGCAGCCAGTCGTGGTGCTCCTACAGGATTCCATTCAGTCAAGTTGGTCGGCTGGGGCGAGGAACACAATGGCGTCAAATATTGGGTAAGTTATCATGTCGTTTCGTTTTCGTTTAGTGTTGCTAGTCTCACTGTTAATCGCATCGTTCTTCTTTTACTTTCCAGATTGCTGCCAATTCATGGGGTCCTTGGTGGGGCGAGCATGGCTACTTCCGTATTCTGCGCGGTTCGAATGAATGTGGCATCGAGGAATATGTGCTGGCAGCCTGGCCACATGTCTACAACTATTTCCTAACTAAGTCAGTTCCGTAAATGAAACAAACTCGATAAACGATAAGAATTTTAAAACAACAAGAAAAATCTCGTATTCTATAACATTTCCCAATAACAGTCTAACATTTTGTTTAAATTAGGCGCTATAGCTATCGATCTATGTATCTGTGAGTATCTGTGTCTATAATTATGTATAAATGTATACTACTTTAGGTTTCAAACTAAAATTACGAATAGCTTTAAGTGGCGTGCCTAACTTCGTAGCAAGACACTGAAACATGTTTGTTTGTTCAACTGACCCCCCACCACCCGTTTGTGTTTCAATACTTTTTTTATACATTTAGGTAATTTTGTGTAAAAAAAAAAAAACATGAACAATAATTTATAAACGCGCAAACATTATCATGTGATTTACTTTAAACGATTTTAGTTTTTTGTTTATTTTATTTAAATGTGCCTTAAAAAGATTTTTTTAATTATCTCATAAAAATGCAAATAAGTTCGTAACTTACAATCAAAACTGCCTGTTTTTAGTTCAACTATAACCGCCAATTGATAACTGCCAAAAACAATAATATCACAATATATTTTTTTAAATGTTGCTCAATGGGGCACGGAAAAAGTCCAAACATTTAATTAACCAGTCCAGTAATTTAATTTGTGTATTCCGCGACGAAGTTCTCTGTTGTTTATACTCATAGAAGTGATGTAAAAGCAAAAATCAACTGTATACCATATAAGTTAAACGATTATCAAAATAAAATAGGTTAAACAAGTAATTTATGTTGAATTTTTTTATATGTATTAAAGCCTTGCTTCGATTAATCTATTGCAACTGGTTTAGAGATATTCTTTATTCATTTATATATAATTCTAATTCATTCACTTTGAATAATTAAATGAAATGTTAATTCATTGCATTCGAAATATTCATTCATACATTCGAATGTTTGGAAGTCTCAAATACATTCATTTTCCGATCGCTTGTGACATTAATAGGAAGACTTTCTGCTGCTGAAAAATTTTTACGGGTGCTCGCTAGCACAAGAAGTAGGAAAGTTTTCTTGAAAGGAGATTAATGCAGTTGAAATGAGCCAGCAATTTGCAAAAAAAAAAGTTGTATGAAAGTAAAGTAATTTGCATTTTGTTTGTTGAATTATTTATACTATATACGAAAGGGCGGGATTGCATGGAGAACATTCGAATATACCTCTATCAATTATTCAAGGCATTCAAAGAAATAAGAAGGAATATGCATTTTTAAGACACATTCAATCAATTTACATTTTGATATCACACTTTCATTAAAAATTATTTTAGTATGAATGGTCACATGCATGAAGGACAAAAAATAAAAAAAAAAATTTACATATGTAATTAAGTGCTCCTTCAGAAGACTTACCGCGTTTTCTAAATTTATATCTACTCTGTTTGCATACCAAGGAAACGTGTGCCCGGTCGTCCACTAATCAATACGAGCTGTAGCTATCTCCTACATTTGAATGAGGTACGCTACCACTAAAATTTTATGCGCTGAACTATGGCAGCCTCTTCAAAGGACGTTTCATCTGAGTCCAGCACGGTCCACACTTCTGCGTCATACAGGAGTACTGGGTGTATCAGCGTCTTGTAGATCTTGATTTAAAGTTATTTGATGCCAAAATAGCATCTATTTTAAAGCGTGATACAGCGCGATCGCACCTTCAGAAACACAGACACCTGACTTTCACTCAACTGGCCCTAATATCATTATTTTTTAATCTAAACCAAATGCTATACGTCTATTGAGCTGTTTTATTTAACAATTGAGTAGTTTATCTATTTCTTAAAAAAGAAACTTTATATTAAAATTGTTTTCTCTTAACTTTATTATAATAATATATAATCATCATCATTATACGTATCGCATCATTATATTCGTACTAATAATCATAATAATAATAATAATTCATAAAAATCATTTCACTTTGTGGTTAATTTCATCTTTGTAAATATTATAAACTTTGCATCATTTAGGATTCCATTTCATCAACAATTTATTTTATATGTTTTATTATTTGCCAACTAATATTTTAATACTACACAATATTTAAATCATACAAATAATTTCAAGAATGTATAAACTTTGCACTTAAGTATGTCGTACGAAAAGAACAATAGCCGAGAGATATACAAGTATATTTGTATGTTGATATAATTTTGAGAGCTTGCTATTGATTGTAGTGGAGCTTATTCAATTGAAGAGATTTATATTAGTTTGGAATTTTTGTTTTTTGATTTTGTTTTTTGCAAGGTAAAAAAAATACACTACGTGAGAATATTTTGCCTTATGAATGTTACAAATTTTAAAAAATATTGCATTATACATACATAGATATTTTTAAAAAATATATATATAAGCTACAATGCAACTAGTTTTGTGGAACTTGGATAGACATGGTCGCTCGTGCATGCACAATATTAAGTGTCGGATATGAAACATAAACCAAGTGCGAAAGCCAGCCTGTTTAAAAGCAAATGTTAACTAATTTATCGAAATGCCTGCAAATGACACTTCCAAAGCGGCATCATTGGACTCAACGCGGCTGCGTATATGCGCAATTGTGTTCTTATAGTGCATTTCGATTTGTTTGGTCTCCTCGCTGGGCTCCAGATTGGGTAATTCTTCGTTGACTTTGGCGATAAGCTGTAAGTTTTATAATTGAGTGATATAGAAATATGCGTTCTAGAATTTGCAGTATGCACTTTTGGCTTACTTGATTTAGCATTGCTACCGTAATAAGTGAATTGCCGCGCTCAAAGTAGAATAAGTAATGATTAAGCAGCTCTACATAGAGCTGCACCTGCACACCGGTGTCCAAGCACTGCGAAGCAATGCGTGCGCCCTTCTTAAGACAGTCCAGTGTGCGTTTCTCGTCACGCATTTCTTCGCCGTTTTGCCTGAGTTTTAAGATTTTTGGACAACACATATTTTAGTAACAGTACAATTTTAAGGTTACTCGCACACTTACTTGCCACTCCAGAAGAGTGCCGCACATGCAACCACACCACGGCATTGGTCGGGTTTTTTGAGCAACTTAGACGCAGCTAAAGCACAATTCGTACGCAAAGGCTCCGCGTTCTCCTCGCCGAAACACGACATTTGCTCAAATGTGGACATTATTAGTGTAATTGCCGCCAGCTGCGCCTTTGAATCCGATATCTCATCCTCGTACAGAGAGAATGCTTGCGTCATAAATTCATAGGCAACTGTTTCGTGATTCGAGTAACGTATCTCGCCAATAACCAGCGCCCCCTGTAAGTATAATCGTAAGGCCAACTCCGGCAGATCGGCTTTGGTCAGCGCCGCAATCGTGCTGTGGCAGTATTGTAAAATTTTCTGGCACTTTTTGTCCCAATGCTCATCCTCTTCTGATATAGCCTTATATTTGAAAGCCAACTGATAGGCAGCGAATACTAGCGGCGGTAGCACATGTTTCAGTCGCTGCGCACCACCATTACCAAGATGTTTGCGCGCCGTTTGCATTATCTTGTATTGCATATCAGGCTCATCGGATTTCATAAGATGTATAAAACTGAAATACTTTTTAATTAAAAACCCACTTCAAATAACTTGTACAAACTATTTACCGCGCAACTACACCCTGTTCCTCAGCAAACTCCTCAGGGTCGATAGTGTTTGCATTGTTGGCAACCGCCGGCACATCCTTACTGGTCTCCTCATCCTTAATTAATGGCATTATAGTTGTCAATATGCTGTCAACCTCATCTGCAGTTGGTATCACCGTTTCATTTTCTAATATATTCATAATCAAATAAAGCGCCAATGATTTTCGCGACGTATAATCGAATTTCTCTAGCAACGGACAGAAGTTCTTCAGCTGTATTATAATTAAGGCGTTATTGTAGAAATCTACGCAAATACGCAGCAGCCGAGATAGTTCCTGATTTACCGAAAGCAAGTGAGAAATACTGAAAGGATGTGAAACACATTTGATAAGCACAGTTCAGATCTCAGAGTAAACATTTAAGCATATACACACTTGTTCATTTTCATGCGTTCGAGAATTTGTGCTGTAGTGCCCAGAACCTTATCGACATAATCAACACGATCCGCATACACCTTCTGCGCTAGACTTAGTAACGCAACCTGCAGTGAAATCGTATCCTCCAACGGCATATCCGTGCGTATTTGCACAATGTTTGCGACTTGTACGCTGAACACCTCAAAGAGCTCCACTTCGTCTGGAATTATCGCATCAATTGCACCGCCGCTAGTCTATAAGGGTAAACAACAAAGTACACATTAATGATGCTAATTGAATATGACCAACATGATAGAACCCACCTTGCCGCTACGTTGATTGTAGGCTGCTAGCCGATCGATAAGCGATATGATTATGTTTTTAACATTAACGCCCGTCTCAAGTTGGGCGCACGATTTGAGAAAGGGATCTAGTGTTTTGAGGTGAAACTCATCGGGAAACACCTGTATAATGCACTCCATGAGGTATTCTTGCGCAATGGGGTCCCGACAACTAACAACTTGTTCTAGTATGCCGGGCAGTATAAGGCGTTGATACGTCTCGAGCGTTGCCGATTCTAACTGTGACAGACGTACCAAATTAGTACCAACCAATATCTTCAACTCCTCGCGTTCTTTTTCCCGACGCGTTTTCTCGCTCGAGTGGCCCTGATGCTGCATGCGTACCCAAAGTTTGTTCATCTCAGCAAAATTTGTTAACACAAAGTCAATTGCGTCGTAGACAGTGCCTTCGTGTTCATTCTCTGCGACAAGTACGTCGGGCAGTATATTGCGTGTGCATTGCAACAGGTAGTTCCGCAAGAATAGACCACGTAATGGATGCTGTACACCACGGCACATCTCGACGAGATCCTTAAGTATGCTGCGCTTTAACGTCGAATCATTTTTAATATACACAATGCCCACAGTAATAAGCAAATAAAGGCGTGGCACTATCGTGTGTGAGTATTGAACCAACTCGTACAGATCAGTCTCCTTGCTGCTCTTCTCACTCAGATATAGTTCCAGGTGGCATAGTTCGTCGGTAATGGCCATATCTGTACATTAAGAATGGACAAATATTAATAGTAATATGTATTTTTTTAATTAAGTACATACAAGCTACTCACACAACTCGTAATAGTTCTTTGGCGAGAGCATCGATGTACGCAGCTCACTGAGCATGGTACTAGCACACTTTAATGCATCCAACATACGTTCCTTATCCAGAAAGTGATTCATCTGGAATGCTTGTTTACGCGCTAGCCCTACTGCTTCGGCTAGCAATTTTTCCTGATCGTCCAAACCATTGGGCATGGTCTAAGATAAAATTATAAACATAAAGAGACAGAGAGAAAGATTAGACTTGGTGCGCTGTGTGCGACTTCAATATTTAAATGTCAGCATATGATAATGAATACACAATGTGTACACTCACAAAGCGTCACAAACAACAGAGATAAGTGAGGTTTTAGTCAAGAGTGACTGCAAATGGGAAGTGGGTGTCAATTAAATAAAATGATAACGATGATGAGAGACAAACAAACATTGTTATTCGTAAGCATATATATACATATATATTAGAGACAAATGAAACGCATAACTATTCAAATGCGACAACAGAAACACCTGCAGAAACCGCAAACAAAAGCAACCGCATTCTACGCTGCTGGTGCACGTCACCGCTGCTGACGGCAATAACTAATACAATATAATTAAATAGTGTACGAAGTGTAAGACTACGATGTTAGTGGGCATTGGGGTATTTACCCGCATATGTTCACCGGTGGCAGTGTGTTGGCCACTGTAAGCGGCTGAGCTCCAAGGATACATTTATTCAAGCTGCTGCTTATGCAATGTGACGCCGTTACGCCTCTAATTGTAACACAATAAATGCACGCCCACTATTCAGTGCTGCAGTTTTTACTATGCTTAGTTGATCTAAACGGAATGATTACTGTTCGCAGAGTCAAAAGCGAACTGACCCGCTACGCATCAAGAATCAATGGGCGAATTGGGCGCAGTCAGCGTTTTTTTCTTTTCGTTTGTGAAGTGATATTTTCACTTGTGTTTTGCTGGACTTTTCGTGTTTGCGGCTTCTTGATTTCACGCCAGTCAATGTGTCATACTTACCATAACGTTCTTGTTTCTTTTGTGGCTGTGAGGAATTCCACCGAAAATTAGCGAATAACTAAATAGTAAAAATTATGATAAAAAAACACAAAATTTCATGTAAATTCACTACTAAACCAAAAAAGCAGTGGTCCACAAACATGCGGCGCGTTGCGTTTTTTACAACAAATTGTGTTTTTGGTATTTTATAGTATGTCATTTATTTTTAGTACATATATGATTTTTTTGTCCGAATCACTGTATTTAATGATCCGCAGTAGTGTAGTTTTTTTCATATTTTGCGCACAGATGGTTTTTTTTGAGCCGCCCGGCTGATCAACGCTTACGTATCTTGATTTCGATATGAATTTGTTTTCTCATTGATTTGATTGATTTAATACAATTGTTAAACAGCTGTGGCTTAATGGCAAAATGGATCTACCTATCCATCTCATGACTTCCGAGCTGGAGATGAGACCGCTCGAGATAAGCAAGCAGAAAGAAGCTGTTATTGATTTATATGCGAACAAAATAGGAAAGATCCAACATAAATCCGTTTATTGCTTTATGACATATACCAGGCGACCATTTCCCGAATGAATCGAATCGAAATACTACTGTAACGCGCCGAAGCATGGACCGTGATTGAGTCTTTGAGAAAAAGATACTTCGGCAAAATTTTTGGACCTGTTAGAGATGGCGACGAGTTTAAGAAATGTTGTCGAAGTGTCACTATTTTGGTTTTGTAGCACCTCCTTTTGGTCTTTCCTTTTCAACGCTATTATGAAACAAAGAATATCTATTTCTCTTTTTGGCATGTATATTTTTTCAAATGGATAAATTTTCAAATAAAACAAGCGCATAAAAGTCCAAAGAACGATTGTAAATATTTTGAGTACTTACTGTAGAATCCGCCAATTACCAAAGTGTCTACTCAGCTTCAAACTGTCTTAATTTTCGTGTCGTCGCGTATTACATTTTATTGGTGTTATTTAGGAGCAAAGCGAGTTTTCGTGGTTGCGCGAAAACGAGAACAAGTTTATATATTTTTTCGCAACATTCTGCTGCATTATGGGTAAAAAGCGTGCTCAATCCTTAATAGATTCGGACTCCAGTGATACCGACTCGGAGACCAATCTTGAGTCTGTAAGTATATATCCTCCGTCAAAACTTTTATTGTCCGAAGTGCTCAATATCGATTATTATAATTTGCATATATAACGTGATTTACAGGACCTTCTATCGCTTGCCAACAAAAGAAAAAAACCCGCAAGTACTTCCAAAGCTGCATCAAACTCCGATTCTGACTCGGATTGGGGTCAAAAAAATAAGTCGGCAACTCCTGCCACCAAGAAACGAAAGCGCACTAAAAAGGTTAGTCATAGCAGCTCATCCAGTTCTGAAGAGAATTGGGATGATGATCAGAACGAAAACGGCGATGTTGCAGACGATAAACTGGAAAATTCGGGACCACAAACGGGGTCCGCTAACCACAGTGAACAAGAGGAAGGCGAGGTATCGGACAGCGGCTCAGATGATAATGGCAGCAAAAAGTCTGAAAAGTTAGGTTCAGCATCATCTTCTGGTTCATCCAGTGATTCGTCTTCATCGTCAAGTTCTGATTCGGAATTTGACGATGGCTACGACGATGATCTCATGGGAGATGAGGAGGATCGAAAACGATTAAACGGACTGTCGGAGAAAGAACGTGAAACAGAGATTTTCAAACGTATTGAACAGCGTGATATAATGCGCACTCGTTGGGAAATTGAGCGGAAGTTGAAATTAGCGCGACGCGGGGAAAAGCCTGAAAAGTCGAAATCTAGTGAGGGCCGCAGGAAAAAGAAGGAAAAAAATAAACTAGCGAAAACTAAAGCGAAAGAAGTAGCAATGCATACTGCAACTTCTCCGTTGCCAGCGGTGTCAGCCTCAAACGACACAAAAGTTTTAATAGCAGATGCATATACTCCTGCCGAAAACCCTGCACCAGTCATAATAAACCGCGAGCCACCAACAGCCTCATTGAGTAGGAGCAGCAGTCCAGATAAAAGTGCTGATGAGCAGAGCTTTAGCGGTAGCGGCGTTGCCGATTACTTTGACCATAAGGAACGTTCGAAAGAACGGAAGAAAAATGTAGAGATGAACAGGACCGATGATAAGCGAAGCAACGCCATGGCGCTGTTGAAAGCAAAACGCGAGGGAAAGGCAAAAAGAGGTAAAATTTTGGTTTGTCTTACATTTCTTGGAAATAATTTGTATATGTTGATCCATTTGCAGAAGAGGAAGAAGCTAAACGACAGGCGGAACGTGACCGCGACGAAGATAAGGAGGAACTTGAAAGTGTTTCTGGTTGTAAATCGGCTGTGAAGTTGAAAGCTTCCGAAATCTATTCCGATGACTCCGGCAGCAGCGACTGGGATGAAGATGAGAAGCCATCTGGAAAGCGTTCTCGATCGAGCAGCAGTAAGGCTTCCAGCGAATCTGAGGATGAGGAGAAAACAACAAAAAGTCCTATATTTATTAGCACACGAGATGAACTCAACAAGTTGCGTCTTTCCAGATTTAAAATGGAACGTTTTGTCAATTTACCTATTTTTGAAACCACGGTAGTCAACTGCTTTGTGCGAATCAGTATTGGTAATAACGGTCAAAAGCCGGTGTACCGTGTTGCGGAAATCGTGGGAGTAGTCGAAACAGCTAAAATTTATACCTTGGGTACAACACGCACAAATCGGGGTCTTCGGTTAAAGCATGGAACGCAAGAACGTGTGTTTAGGCTGGAATTTATATCTAATCAAGAGTTCACAGACAGTGAGTTCCAAAAGTGGCGCGATATATGTTCGCAGCAAAATGTTATAATGCCAACAATTGACTTGATCGAAAAAAAGCAAAAGGATATTAAAAGTGCATTAAATTACGAGTATAAAGATGAAGATGTTGACAAGATAGTGGAAGAGAAAAATCGCTTTCGGAATAGGCCAACGAACTACGCTATGCGAAAGACATGCCTAATGAAGGAGCGTGATGCAGCAATGTTGCGCGGTGATTACGACATAGCGCAAGACCTTGGTCAACAAATAGAAGAACTGGAGAGTCGAGCCTCTGAGTTGGATAAGAAGCGATCAAGCAGTATAAGTCTGATTTCATACATAAATGACCGAAATCGAAAGCGAAACGTAGAGGACGCAGAAAAGGCTATAATGGAGGAAGTACGAGCAAACAAAGGACTAAAAATAATGGATCCCTTCACAAGACGCATCACTCAACCCCGAATGGGATTTAAATCAGAAAAAAAAGACGAGGAACCGGTTTTACAAGCGCCACTTCCTCCACCACCACCCGGAAAAAAGAAATCGAATGAAGCAACTACTTCAAGAGGCGGTGACAAAGACTATAGCCTATACTCTTTACATGATTTCGATATAGACTTAGACGTGGCGCTGCCAGGTTAGTAGAAATATAGTTTTTAAATTATTCTTTAAAAACTAATACTTTTCACAAACGCGTCTAAATATTTTATATCACTTGAAAATGATCAGTGGGGTATTCCAGTATTGAGAAATTTCAGAATGAGAACCCGTATTCACAGATATACAGACAGACATTGATAGATCGACGCATATTGTAGAGCAAATCAAGAAAGAATTTACTTTATGAGTTGTTCATCTTAGGTGATGTTTTATTGAAAAGTTTTATAATATTATTCACACTAGCTGTAAAAATTATAAAAAGTGCGTTGATTTGTATGGGGACTATGGGGACAACGAGATGGGCGTTGACTCTATCAACTGTACTTTTGATGACGAATAACGATATATACAACTTTTTGGATCTACAACGTATGTTTTAAATGTTATCACTTACAGAAACGTAATATCATAGGGTATAAGGATATGGGTACAAGATATAAATATTACCGACTTACTAGCTGCATTTAATATATGCGCAACAGCTCTCAAAATTTATAAACCTTATAATATTCTTTTGCCAACATAATATTACTCAATGCTGTGCAGTCTAGATCTCGAATAATATTATTAGTTTTTAAATTTCATAATGTTTCATATTACAAATTTAATTATTTTTTATCTTACAGTTAATACAGCCAATGTATTGCCGAAGCCTGTGCAGAAAACTTCCGAGAATGTACCGAAGCGTTCGCTTAACCTCGAAGACTACAAGAAAAAAAGGGGTCTTATTTAGTTACTTGCAATTATAACAGTAACGTGGAACGTAAGGCCTAGGTACGTCATAAGTCGGTCTAAGTTTAATCATTCATAAATTAATTGCCACCATAATAAACACAAAGTACTCAATACTAATATTTATAAATTTATATATATTTTTATGTATAATGTATCCGATTATATTTTAAACAGAACAGGTAATTGCAACATTGCATAAATATCCACAGAGAAATTTGCAATATTTAACTTTTTCAATCTGGGAATAATAATTTTGAAGTCCTTAATCGTATATTGACTTTAGTGTTTTGCTGTATTGTTAAAAATAAAAGCCAAATTGAATCCTTTGTATACATTTTGTAAAGCTACAATAGATTGAGATATATATATATATATATATATATATACAGGATACATATTACAATTTATTTCTGTAATCCTTTGTACTGTCTTCTCTATGTAAAGAAAGAAATGAAGAACATTGAAGGGCAACGCCTGGTTGTGCCAATGGAAATTCTTGATTATATACATGCGAACCAATTTTGAAAAGCGCGCTATATATCATTTGGATAAGTTACATCTTTAGTTGAGATGTTTGACTATTTTTTACACGGAACACCATATTTTTCATATTTCTTGATTTTCGCTTCTAAACCATTTTTGAGGTAAGTCAAGGCAAACTATAAAATTTTTATATAAACAAATATGACAAACGAAAGCGAATAATGAAATTTGAAGATACGACACAGGCGAACGGACATGTCTAGATCAATTCGCATTCTCTTGCTGATCATAATTATACGTTCTAAATACGATGTTTTAGTTAATATTGGTTTGCTGGTTCAATATGTTCCATTAATTTAACAAATGAAAAAAAAAAATTTTTTTTTCATCGCCAAGGGATTAAGCTATCCAACAGTTTTAGTTACATCTTCCGCCTTTATGCTTAGCCCAAAACAACCATTTATGCTTACGATCGATAATGGATGTTGAGTTGAAAGAGCCTGTTAGCCTTTCGAACCAAACCAACGTCTATAAAAATTCATTACCATTCCTGTACATGTACCATTTGTCATTAATATTTTTTTTAATTGAAACTCAGAAAATCATGGAGAGCTATTTCCTCTAACGTAGCTTATGAAATTCTCAGTATATGAAGTCTTAGTGAATGTGTGTTCAATGAGGATAAATATTTATATTTTATTAGATTAGAAATGAGTTTTTATGGTTTTCTTTGAGTTGCAGTTGTTGTAGCTATTCATACGCCTTTCAAAAGAAAAATTAATGGGATGCTCTCAAACATAGACATAGAATGTAGTCGGGTACAGAAATTTATTATAAAAAAAATTTTTATTTCTGTAAATGAGTGCTATCGGAATTACATGTATCTTTTTTTCAAAACAGAGTGGAAATTTTTCAACTTTTGAAGACAGATTCTAATGTAACATAATAAACTTGTGCAAAATATCGCAAAAGTGAGTTATAATGTTTAGAAAATAATTTTGTATCATTTTACGTTTAAAGCAGCACACATTAATGTCTATGCAAGATTATTGAATAAGTTAATAAGTTATTATTTATAATGTTCTACATTACTTTTAGTTTGATTTGTAATAAAGTTTATTAAAAAATATGTAAATGACTATTTTGCTGGAACTGGGAGCTTTGGAAAACTACACCAGTAAAGACACAAAAGAAGTGCACCACGCTAACGATTTATTGAACGTGATTTTCGCATATGCAGCTAGAAAATCCGTAACTTTAAGAGGATAGGTGCAAATATACGGCTCGAAAAATAGAAGGCTGACATCACTACAATTCATGAAATACGATGGATAGGACAGGGCTGCTCTAAAAACACATCAAGCTGCCATAGGAGTAAGCACGAATATGAATATAGCTGTCAATTCTCCTATTCTCAAATAAAAACTTAGTACCATACACTAAACAAAAGCCTTTGATTACGATAGCAAGCGTGGGCATATACACTCAAATCGTAAGTGGAATCGCAACACACAACACTAAGGGGTATCTAAAAGTCGAGGTGTCTTGACTGTAGTGTTCTTTCTGTTTTTTATTGAGTTTAATTGTGGCAATAAAAATGTTGTTTAATTAAATTTGTTCGATTTTATGTTGTACTTTTTGTTACTCCTCTTTTTCAATTAATTGGCGACAGCAAAACATAATTCGATGATATAAATGCATCGTTTTCTTCAGTTTTTTTTTTTTCAAATGCGATTGAATAATAATTTTAATATGATATTGGATAAATTGTTATAAAAAGTTGAGCTCTTGCATTATCTGCTAAGCAATACAAATTGTAGCGTATTTAAGCTTCGGTTTGTTAACGGATCTCTTGTTTTATTCTGTGCGTGCCACTGCCACATTAACTAATAATAAAGATATAATCTGTGTCGTTGTACACGTTCCTATATACATACATATGCAACATTAGTATTGAATTTTCTGCATCCCATTGCAGATCAAGTCTAATGAGATTGAAATCTAATCTTAATGCTGATTGCATGGGGTTCCTTTCACTCTTCGGCCACTTCCAGCATCTTTGGTGCTTATTAAATGCATACACAATGTTATGGATGGCCACGCGGCGAGTTCATTGTGCCATTAAGAATGCTTCCGCGCTCAAATGCTAACAATGGATCAAACACCCAAATTGTATGCTCGGATATACATATGAGATGGCGATCTAAATGTACATTACGAGTAATTATGAATAAATCACATCTCTTTTGGAATGTGTGAAACGATATTTGGGATACCGACCGACGTCCACTTTGAAACATATTGTTCACAAATGTTTTTGATTTAAAATGATTGTAGTCAGTTGGGAGAGAGTCACGATCGAGACTTTATCTGAAATTTTTTGCCAGAAGCACGTTCAAATTTTTGTGCAGCGGCGGCGGAGTAGAACAGTGCCATTGTCATACAACCAGAATTCATTCAGATTGAATCAAATGCTTTTGAATAGATGCAGTTAAGCGATGCGTTGCACATGGATATGTACAGAGCGGGCGTGAGGAGGACAGCTGCTGGCAGAGCCACTTAGATTGTATTGTGATTAGATTAGCCCCGAGATAATTAAACTTGTCTACGTCCATGTGGTCGCCAAACAGGGTTTTGAGCTGCGCAGTTCAGCAAGTGACAATTGATTCGGTCTCCAGCGATGCGTGCAAGATGCCAAGTTCGCCCTCTCTCACGCAATCTTTAGCTAAGCTGTCTGTTTCAATTCGATCGTCACTCTCATCAAGAGTCGAGCAGTCAGAGTCAGTTCAGTTTAGAACGCCGGAATCAACAGTTCAAAGTTTATTTGAAGCGCCTGTGACCGTACTTTGTCGCCGCTGGTTGGTCGGTCAATCGAAATTTCGCTCGTCTTTTCACAATTTTTTAGTTAATTAAATTGCGACTCGCGAGTATACACAGCAACTACTACTGTGCGACTTTCAGTTCAATTGAAGGCAAACATCTGTCGAATTACACAAATAGATTAAAAAGACATTTAATTAATAATGTATCACTTTAAAAGTGAACTCGTATTCGGCCTTATGCTCGTATGGCTTGGAAAATTTACTCAATCCGAATTAAATTTTGGTAACGACTTGGAAAACAATAAAAACTTTAAGAGTATTCCGACTACGATCAAAACATTTGAAAACGATACAGTGCTTCTGCCGTGTTCCCTCAATAGTAAGTTAAAGATCCGGGCTAATCAACTGGAACATTTCTGTGTAATAAGTGATTTTTATGCACTATGTACAGATTATGAGATGCTTCAGTGATTGTAAACTTTTTAAGTGACCAAGTGTAGGGTTACACAGGTGTAGAGCTTGTTATTTCTATCATTTGGACCTAAAAAACAAAAAGCTATAAGTTTGTGCGAGTGTATGTAACAGGCAGAAATAGGTGTGGCATATCTCATGCAGAGTATAAACAAATATATCGAGAGTCAAGGAAAAACGCTTAGTTCTCGGATAGTATATGAGATAAATTCAACATACTTAGGTCCATCTCTGCCCATCTCTCAAGTATCTACAATCTTCAAACTTAGCATAATCTGAACCTACCTGAACTATAACTTACAATAATTCTTAAATATAGTCACTAGTCCTCTAGATGGAGCTTATTGTAAATCAGCGCCCCCACAGACTACATCATTGCCCTGGGAGGTATTCTCATGAGGTGAGTGGGATTACATAGCTGGTTCAGAGATCTTGCGAGTGGGTGCGGTTGTGAATTTAGGTTGTCGATGTAGACATATCCATCTGTTTGGCTTTCCGTATAATTAGCTAGCTTCTAGAACTTGGAGGCTATATATAGCGCTCTCTTTAGTCCGATATCTGATCGCTCCAATATATGTATATTATACGAGCGTTTGTACAAGGTATTTAACTGTCAGGCAAGCGCAAGCGTTTTAGTCTTTAATTGAATTATATCGCAATAGTTCTTGACATTGTCGTACGGCATATGACTTCTGTCTGCACTTGGAACCTATGAAGTCGCATAAAGAAGTATAAATACAAATTGACTCAAATTGTGTCAAATGAGTTTACAAAAGAAATCGTTTGATACAAAGGCAACAAAAGCGACAGCAATCGAATTAATTCTATTCATCCCACATAAGCGATAGCAACCAAACTTGTGCACGGATAAACTGCGGCGTTCCGAAATCGGAGCGATTTTTTGCAGCTCATCTATTTAACATTGAATTGTTGCTTATTTTCTTCAGCACCCTTTCACTATGTGCGCTGGCATCGCGATGATACTCCCCTGGTGGATTCTAGACATCCGGAAATTCTCCCGCCGGAGCGAATTTTACTATGGGCCAATGGCAGCCTGCAGGTGTCGAATGTTCAGGCCGAGGATACTGGAGATTATTATTGCGAGATTATGTCTAGTGTCAGCCACTCTGTGCAAGTGCATGCTATCGAGGTACAATACTCGCCTACAGTATTGTCTGACCCAAGTGGTATTCTGGAACTACCGCTTGGTGCTGTTTTTGAAATGGTGTGTGCGGCCAAGGGTGTGCCACAGCCGGCTATTACCTGGCGCATGAACGGAGAAACTGTTAACAAGTACAGTGTTGGCAACAAACAGAGCTATTTGTTCGAGATCAAATCTCGCAGCATGGCAGGTCCTATCGATTGCTTGGCTAGTAACGGAGTGGGGCAGCCTGCTGTTTCAGGTGTCTATCTACATGTGCTATGTAAGTTGCTTTGATTATATATAATACACAGCTACTAGCTATAATTTATATACGTATTTTTTTTTTTTTGCGGTTTAAGTTTCACCCGAGGTGCGGGCGGCTCAGAATGTTGTTTACACAAAAGTAGGCATGCGCACACATCTGGAATGTAATGTCGAAGCAGCACCGATCGCAACTGTTCAATGGTTTCATCATGGCGTTCTTGTTCCGATGGATGTCCATGTCAGTAGCCACGAAACAGAAATGCAGTCGAATCGTTCCATTGTGCATTATGTAACCGAAAGTCGGCATGTCCTGACCATCAAGAAGGTACGTGACGCTGACATGGGCCAGTACGAGTGCCGCGCCCTAAATAAGATCGGTTTCACCAGTGTCACAATTGAGCTTACCGGACGCCCCATGCCGTGCATCTTTAAAATCAACCCTGGGATTCAGAGTTCCACGTCGCATGTTCTCGTTTGGCAGACAGAGAGTCTACTACCCGTTATGGAGTTTAAACTTAAATTCCGCCAGATTCCATCAGGTTGGCCACGAACGAAATTATTCTAACCGTGATCAAACTTAAATTTGCTTTATTTCTAGGAAATCTGACAAAGCAAGTGCACAAAAAAACCAACTGGACAGAGCTGACAATACCCGCGGAATTAACAATCGGTAAAATGGAGAAAATCGGTTAGATGTACCCACTTAAATTCAACTATTCGTCTTTATAGGACCAATCTACATCACATCGTATACATTACACGGGCTACAGCCGGCAAGCTTGTTTGAGGTTGCCGTACTAGCGAGAAATAGTTTCGGTTGGAGTGACAACAGTAAAATTGTTCGATTCGCAACCGGTGGGGAAGGTAGTTTCTACATTTTGTAATCATTTTTCGAGCCATTACATTTTTTCTAAAATTTTTATCTTTAGTTGAGTTGCCAAACTACTCGACAGAATCGGAACTACAGTATGACGCAAGCGAGGAATCGGACGCCTTCAATGAAGTCACAGAGCACAATCATATTTCTATTGCGAGTATGGTTCGAGGAAATGGCTGTTTGGGAAACAACTCTAGATATTCCAGTTTCCACGGAACAGCTGCCTTAGTTTTAGTTGTCATGTACATTTTTCATAAATTGTCCATATTTTAGAGTATGGAAATGGGTAAATGGGATGATAAAATAAAATTTTATAATTACTAGTTCTACATTGCCGACATATTAGGGAAACTTCGATATCAGTAACTCTGTGCATGGGGTATAACATTTAAAATATTTGCGTTTAAAAATTATTTTTTGAAACCTATAACTTTGGACCTATTTATAACTTATACGAGTCCATGACAAACGTGACGTTACAGCCTTGTCAGTGTGTATTTACTAAATCCGTTAGATAACTGATTTATCTCTCTATTTAAAAAATTTACCCACAATTGACCTCTAAGTGGACAAGCCAATTGACCATCCAAGTGGTCAAGTTTATTGACCCTCCAAGGGATCAAGTTCAATAATCCACAGGGTGACAAGTCTTCCATCTAGGGAGTTCCAGGTCTCAAGAGGTCAATAGCCTTGGTCAAAGGAGATTTTTTAGTTCAGCGACATAAATGGTAGATTCCAGTCATTGGGCAAGCGTTCATCAGACCATATCTTGCATAAACTCTTCGTCGGCAGTCTTGAATAACTAATAATTGTTCATATCAAAACACAGCTTAGCATGGTATGTTAGCATGGGAGGGGGTTATCTGAAGTATGAGTATCGAAATATTTAAATTGTGACTTTTCAGCCTTCAATATGTCAGAATGACGGAGGCGGACATGTCGATATCGCCTCCTTCTGCACAAACTTATTATGTATACCTTTTTTCGCTATGGGATCATTAAAATAATTGATATACGACTCTAAAAAAAAACTTTCAAAAAAGTCGCATCGGAACAACATCGCTTCTCTTTCGACGCTATTATTTCCCTCATCACCACGAAGTAGGTTAGAGAAGTGACTCTTCAAATTCTCAGTGGTCTGTGATCATCTGCAACCTGATTTCCCTTTTTTGTCCTTTCAGTCATCTATGTTAACAAATATTTAAATAGATCTGTCAAATGACTAAGCTTTAGGAGAATTTTTCATAAAACCTTAAAACCTTTTTTCTACGAAAATGGAGGATTTTCTGTGAAAAATGATTCCAAACTTATTGTTCAAAAAGAACTTTTAGAAACAATCTAGTGCTGAAAGTTGAAAAAACCCTCGCTTTTTGTATTTCAAGCATATGTCAATAGATGAAAAACCTATAAGATTATTCGTAATGCTTCACTTTCTCCACGATTTTCGCTAGAGCAAATTTTTTTATATACTGCTAAGGCAATTCGTATTGGTTAATTAAAACACTTTCAAATTGAAATTTCCGTTAAAATACAAAATTAGCAATAACAGATGGCGCTACTTTTACACAGCTGATGCGTTAAAATTACCGAATAGCAGATGGCGCTAATACCGTTACCGTTACTTAGCTTAGAATTTCCGTTAACAGATGGCGTAGATTGCATCTGTAGTGGTAAGGTGTCCAAAGTGTTCGAAAAAGCTCCCGCTTCTAGGAAAAGACGCGGCTCCGGGGCAAAAAGGGTAAAGCTTTTTCGAGCTTTTGCACACTTTGGACACTTTACCACTACAGGTGCAAAGTACTGCTCACTCCTGTTGGCGGGCCTCGGCTGTACAGATGGAACAAGCTGCACGCAGCTAGATGACGCTCCTGTCATGACTGTTAACGGGCTGTTAACGACAGCGCCTGAACATTTTCAGTTCAGTTTACATTTGAAACGCATCGATAACGGTACGGTAAAGGCACAGCGGACAATACCTAATAATAATAATTGTTTAAGTTATTCATTCAAAATCAATTGGGGCTCCGTTCGTTTCGGTTCTGTATGTTGTGTGGTGTTTGGTGTTACGTAGAGTGCAGGCGAAAACGGAGCCAAATAATAATAAACTATTTAGCGAAAATATATTCGCGTTATTCCTGAATACTTTATCCTTTAGAGTTTTGTTTTGTTTTTATTGTAGCCATGTATTTTTTGTGGTTTGGTTGGTTTGAGTTTTCGAGTTTATACTGCGAGTTGCTGCAGCACACTTGGAGCATTCGGAACCTGTTTGTTTGTCTGCTCTTGGACGCGCAAAGTCAGGCAGGCTGAAATTGTAAATAGCACAGATTAAAAAGATACATTCTTAGTGCGTCAGCTGTACCAATATGTACTCCGGAACGTACCATTACACTGTACCTATGCACTTATGTACATAGCTATGTATCTACTTTTCTTCTGCCCCTTTCCATCCTCATTCGGTTCGGCTTGCTAACAGACGAAGCTGTGATTCATGAAGAACAAATCTATAAAAAAATTCGATAAGTGTTTATTTGTTGAAGTACAATTTGAAGTTTAAGAATTGTTTATATACGCGCATACATTGGTGTGTATTGTATATACATATATACATATACCGTTATATGCAATCAAATATTTGTTCTAATATATATTCAACCCAATTTTTCGAATGCAATTTCTTTAATTTGCTATTATATGTAAATTAAGAATTAATATGTATATATATGAAGCAAAAGCAGAATTGTGTGTTTAGCAATGCACTTCTAATATCTAAAAATAAATACAAGAAACAAATTTGCATGCATGCCCATTCTATATACATGCTGGTACCTACTATGTATGTAAGTACATACCTACTATGTATCATAAACAACAACACTAAAATTGAGCGCCAAATGCAAACCAACAACAAAATGGCCAGCAAGAAAAGCGCAACGAAAATGAAAGCGAAATTCTCAACGCCAACAGCAGCAATACATAGCAGTGCAGTGCAGACGCTGATGTGGGGGAAACTAGTGGAACGTCGGCGGCATCATTGGTGTCAGTTGCTAAGGCAGCTGACTGCACCAAAAGAATTTCAACACTTACAAAAACAAGAAAACACAAAAACAAATACAAATGTTAAAAAATAAATTCAGTTGTTTACTTTAAAATCTTCCTGCCGACCGAGCCCCCCTCTCCAGCCGTTTAGCTTGGTTTGACTTGTTCCAACTCAATTTGTGCAGCCTGCATCCAAACTTTGTATAAGTTTTTCAAATGCTTTAGCAAACAGTTACGCGACAAATAGACGGCATGCAAATTCACTACAAAGATGCAGTGTACAATAGATACATCGCAGTCGCAGATACAAATGCTACAAACTTTTTTAAATATCATTGCAGCTGTATGTATGTACGTACATATGCATGTAAAGTATTTACTATCTTAATTTATATGCAAATCGCCCTCTATATATCCGCCCGCGTCTACGAAGCAGACTGGGCCCGGCCTAACCCCGCCTCAATACGCCATAATGCTTCGTTGCTGGCAAATATTGAAAATGAATTCAGCGTCATCAGTACAAAAATTAGCTAAGCGTTCTGTGATTTTCGCTTTTCGCATACTGATCATAATATCTTATATAATGTTTACCATTTATCTCGTAGCGTTAATTTCATTTGCTTTTCGCTTCTAATCTAATCGCAATCCTCATACCGCTAAAAACCCCGTCACATTCCTTTCGACGACGATATTATTTGTTTGCCTATAGATATATTATCTCATTCGCAAGCAACAACTATGTACATATTATATAGATACTATGTATGCAAAGTAGTTGAAAAGTACATTAAAGAATGAAAACGTGTCTATGTACCTAAGACAATACGTATATAGATTAGAATGGTTAATAATTTGAAGTAATTTGCTAAAACGCGATGACGACGTGCGAGTAGACACCAAATACTTTGTCTTGTCCTCATTTACCGTTAGACCCATGCGCCGAAACTGTTTTTCAATCTCTGAGAACGCTTTGATGACTCGCCGTTTCTGTGTTCCGATGATATCGATGTCATCGGCATAAGCGAGCAGCATCACTTCCCTTTGGAAGATCGAGCCCGACATACTCTATATATAAGGGCACTGGCGTAGGATGTATTCCATTAGAAGTTTGAAAAAATCGCACGACAGCGCTTCACCTGGCCTGCAAACTCTCATGGTATCACATGGTTTAAAGAGTTTCTTTCTTACAATGCTTTTTGTGTGTGTGATAGCGTCATCATGCAAAGACGAACGATCTTTGACGGGTTACCTAGTGCAGACAGGACGTCGAAAAGCTTTGAATTTCGAATCGGCGTGTCGAAAGCGGCTTCATAGTTGACAAACAAATATGGTGTGTGTCTTTGTGTAATTTACGCGTCTTTTCCAGGATTTGTCTTAATGTGAATATTTGGTCACTGGTCGACCTTTTTGGTCTGAAGCCGCACAGATATTGTTCTACCAGTGTATCTGTATATGGCTTCAGCCTATTACACAATACGCGCGACAGAATCTTACAGCCAATGGAAAGAAAACTTATTCCGCGGTAGTTGGCGCAAACAGCAGAGCCTTCTTTCTTAAAGATAGGGCAAAGAACACTGAGATTCCATTCGTTGGGTATACGTTCATTAGATCATAACTTGCATACAAGTTGGTGCATACTTCTAACCAATTCTTCGTTTTTAAATTCGCCGGTCTTAAATAACTCAGTTGGCAGCCCATCAGAGCCTGCCGCTTTGTTATTTTTCAGCTTTTTAAAAATCGAATCGACCTCGTTATAGTCCTCGGGCTCAACAATAGTGCCATCTTTAACTGGTGGTTCCGGTGTCATTTCTCTATCGGCTGAATGTTAGAAAAATTACTTCTCCACAATCTCAGTGACTTCTGTGCAGCTGTAACCAGATTTCCACTTCCTTCTTTACAGCTAGTTTCTCCGGGTTTAAAACCTTCGGTCAGACGCTTGAACTTTTGATAAAATTTTCGAACCTCATTTCTGTTACATACATGACTCACGGCTTTTGTCCTTTTTTTTTTTTTTGAATCTGAAAAAATCGTTTCTCCTTTCTCCATTTCTCTCGATATCGCTTTGTAACAGCTCGCATTGTTCCCAACTGCAGAGTTCGCCACTAGGAGGCCGCGACACTCATAGTCGTACCAATTATTAGTCACAGATTTTGCATAACCAAAGACCTCCTTGGCAGCCCTATCCATGGAGCGGGTGATATGTTTCCACTGCTCACATATATGTATCTGGAGAAGACGCAGAGGTTTTCTGGAGCAGTCGGGACAACGTGTTTGAGAGGGTTTCAGCGGTCTGTTCTGATTGCAGCTTGCCGACGTCTAGCTTTCTTTGCATTTTGGGATGTGCGGCGTGCACCACGCTGAGCCTAAAGCGTACCCTTGGCTGCGAAGAGATAATGGTCCGAGTCGATGTTGGGACCATGCTCGATGCGTGCCTGCCGTCAATCACAACATGATGACTTTACATACCCTTGTAGATGTTGAGTTGTTGAAATCTGGCACTGTTAATAATAGCGATTAGCCTCTCTCCATTCTTGAAGGTAGTGTTGTGAAGGCTAAATTTTCCTCCGGTCGTAACCATTGTTTTTTTTTTTTGGATTGCAATGATGTCAGCTTTGTATCTTTCGAGGAAATCAACAAGCTGGGCAAATGCAGCATTCCTATTAAGGACAGAAAGTTTCTTTGAGTAAAAGAAAAAGAGAGATATATTAAAATCTTGACATAAGACTCTTTATGTGCCGCACTGTTACAAGATTAGCTTTAATTCTCGTAAGTCGCAACCGTTTTATAGTTTTAGCAGTAAAGGGTGTCAAAGGAACATGCAGTAAAATATTTTGATATAGTATATCATGTAGAACTTTGTACTGATGTTCTTGTTTTAAACTAATTTCGATTGTATTATTTCTCAAAAACATGCACAGTTTCACTAAGAAATTTAACTGCTAAGCAACAAGCTTTCAGCTCAAATAAGAAAAAAAATGGTTGTGTATTTTGCATTACTCACTTAAAGTGCGAAAATTAAGACAAACATCAACCGGCAACAAAAATAAAGTTTTTAGGAAGAAATCCAATAGTTAGTCATATGGGCAAATAAACCACATAGACCACAAATAAGATATATATTTTGGTTCGTGCTTTACAATATCAAACAAATTAGCATTACTCATGCTGCCAATGAAATAGCTGGGTATGAATCCGGCTATACTTCGTTGAAATTATTAAGAAAACCAGTGAATGCATTGCTATTGATGGATTTCATGTCCCAAGATGTAGTTGTGTAAATTAAAATGCAAAGTGAAAATTAATTTAACGAATTAAGTGCCATTAAACGTAACAACGGTTCGTACGCCAAAAATTTATACATTTTTCTGTCCTTTTAGATAGAAAATTTTGGAATACGCAACGCATATTAATTTCGGCGGTTCGCGCTTTGTGAGACTATATTTGTGTATGAATCGATTTGAAGTGCTATCAAAAATTGTTATTGCAGCAATTAAAATTTAATATTTGCAGCCGAATTCGAAACAATCTACCTCGTCAACCTTTGCCATAAAATGAGACACTTGTGGTTGCTTATTGTATGTCTCTGCTTGGAACACTTTACCGCAGGTAAGTGATGTAACTTAATTTGAAATCTTCTCTGAATTAGAATTTTGTTTTTTTGTTAAGATTTTGAGAATTTTAGACACTTTCGGAAAGTAGGTTAAAAAAAAGATATTCAGCATACAAATGCAATGATATGAATGGCTCACACAAATATGTATCTGAATCGGCTGTTAAAGTTGTCTATATTTAAGTTGATGCATTATACTATATAAAGATAAACATTTGCTTGTGCTTCGTTGCTTTTTAATTTGTTTTAAGCTTAGTTAAACATATATACTAACCGCAATTTAGGGATTTCGGTTCTTTATGGAATATATATATGCATTTTTGAAGGAATTGAGACAAGAAATGCAGATTTTTAATATAAAATATGTCGGTAGAAGAATATGTACTACTAAAATATTTTCAAAAAGCTTACGTAAGCACAGTGCGTATGATTAATACATAGAAAAAAATAATGAAAGTATGTATACGCTTACTGGAGATATGGTGCCGTTCACATGAATTCGATAGCACGTACCAACAAAAGCAATGAATGACCCAACTGCCAAGCATATCTTATCAATAGTTTATCTATCTAAATTTACCAGTTGCCACCCATTCTTTTTGTTGTTGTTGTTGTTGTTGTTGTTGATAACTGAAGAAGTTTGAACGTAGTCTGTTGGAATTTATTATATAGAAACGGTTGAATATGTGTACAGGGTGCGCATACACATATTTAACGTATATAACCATATCCATAAGACTTTTTAAGATCTACCTACAAGGTAGGATTGTAACCAATTTACAAAAGAAGGTGAAAATCCTAGAATCTGTATAAATAACATCGGTCCGGTGGTACAAATGGATTTGCTGCAATCGACTATAAAGGCTCTATCTCTTATAGCCTTCAAATACTCATTGTACAGAATATAAAAAGAAAAACAAATGATATAAAGCGGCAAAAGATGCCTGCTGTATAAAAAAGGGGCGCATGCAATATCACGCATGATCGGCTATACTATACACTATATACTCTCAGTATAAAGCAGGGTATATTTCATAGAATTGTTCTATAAACGATAACTCAATAAAGACCATTCTGTAGAATCATGCACAAAGATACTCTAGAGACCCATTCCACTCTCTCTCCCTCTGTAAATCCGCTTCAATTAAATATTGGGCATATGTTTCTTGATAGACCGTTTAATTAAATTTTAGCCTTAGTTCTGCTGCTGCTGCTGCAAGTTGCCTTAAGCGAAATAGTGGCCGACAGTGGAAATGGAAAGAAATTAAATTAAAACAAATATATTTGCGCATAAAACTGTATAATAAATCATTCATTCATTGGACGACTGATTCGACAAATCAATCGATCGCATTGATGAAAGCGTGAGTGCGTGCTTTTAATTTCGCTTTTCTAAATTTTCTATCTAAGCAGAAACACAAATCGCACAAACCGCATATCGCATATCGTTTTCAGTATTTTTGATAGCCCTGATGATCTTACGTGCAGATATGTTTCGTCCAACTATTTCGATTTAGCTGCCGCCAGCCAATGTCTCGCTTTATGGCGTGGTGGTGGTGATGTATTTGGTCTACGATTTTACTGTAGCATGACCGATTCTGTATTATTTCATTTAGATTTATTTCTGTCTCATCGAGTCAGCCGTCAATAGTTGTTTACTTTCAGAATGACCTCATACGCGCATCGAAAGACGATTAAAGAAATATATGGCACAAAGTTACGAATGCAATGAAAAAATCGATTAATATGAAGTACATTCGATTTGATAATGAAAAGCTTATAAACAAAAATCTGCTCGCACCGAGGGCAGAAGTTAGATTGCAAATGTCTCACTGATAAGCGAGACCTACCTACCTAAATCTGAGAATGCTTTAAAGCGCTGAATGGAATGTTTTATGTGAATGAAAGGCAAAATTAAACCAAAACCGTTCGGTTGATAACTGGAACACAGATAAAATTCCGATAATAAATATATATTTGAAGATATAGTCATAAGCTCAAGCTGTCACAATTCATTAATTTCCATTTTAACTGCTGTAGTAAGATAATTAGGAAATAAAAAGACTTTAATACTTAGTACAACTTTCGATGCCTTGTTCTAAATTATGCGACTACTTTCTTACTGCTATGTTAAGTTATTTTTAGCATTTTATATAAAGAAATTCAAGATGTTACGAAAAGTGGGAAACGTTTCAATCGACTCAAACAAATTGAGAAAGTGTTGGAGAAAGGAACATATATAATTCTAGAAACACACAAGGATACAGAAAAACAGGCAAATACGCACGCAAATCTGACTTCTATGTGTCGTCTAGTCATTTGGCGCCAGTTGTCCGGCCCAATTTGCGCAGTAAATTCTAGACTCTTTATTACAACACTTAACCTTAAGAGTTGCAATAGAACAAAATTAAATTGTTTGGAATCCTTTTTATATTGCTGTCTGCGTCTGTCCTCCACTTGCTTTACATTGTTTATTTGCCGAGGCGACGTCGGATCATCCAGCGATGCTTGTGACGTGACCTCAATAGTTGCCAAACTCACTGACTCACTGACTGAGTTTTCAATGTCCTATTCTCTTTTCATTTTGTTTGCACTCCATCGTCAAGGACGGCGACTTCAGCTCGTAGCGAAGCTGACGCACAAGCGACCGCGTCGGCGCCATTTGCACAGTATCAGACGCCATTTCCATCAGAGCAAATACATGTTCAGCTCGAAAGAAAATTTGTTTTGCAGAGTGAGTGTACCCCAAATCGATTGTCGCAACCTTGGGCAAACTGAAAAATTCCACTTCATCGCCTTCACTAGATGATGTAGTCGCGCCATGTCACCCCAGATGCCATATTTCACTATAAAAGCTGGCAAAGGTTTCGCAGATGGCTGCAGAAATTTTGTCTCTCAGCCGACAGAGATTATATTGTACGCCATTTCGACGGCATGTTTTCGGCACTGACCGTGGCCATAAAAGGGCAGAAACGATTTTTGCGAATATGGTTTTGACATTGAATATAAAGCGGCTGAAGTAGATAACATATGTAAGACCAAATATATTTGTTGCTCTTTTCCGCTGTTTTAACAAATATTCACCTTTGGAATGATGTTTTTTTTTTTTTTTTTATTTTAACTATTTTATAAGTGAGTGAAGCCTAACAAAATAATTTTGCTATTCATTGCAGTTTTGGCATCGCATACAGGTCATAATTGTGCTTTAAATTGTTATCGAATTTTTGTAACTATAATTTATTTCAGAAACATGTGGGTTGATACAAACCAAACCAAACTATCCAAACTAGAGTTCGCCAATCGATTATTTTACATGCTAATTAGGTAATGGTCCATAGCTCAACATAGACTTTGACTACCTTACCCCCAACATTTTAGGAAACAAAATGGTCCTTTTGAAAACTTTTGGACGTCTAAAAGTCCTCTTTCTTTTTGGAGTAGCCAACATACAAACCCACTAGTTGGTTTCTTTTCTCCTTTACTCTCTTGGAAGCTGCAAATAATTACATTAAAGTGCGTACTCCATCTAATTTTGAGGTAAACTTTCCTTCGCACTACCCATGTTTTAGTTTTACAAAAATAGTTTTTTTTAGGCCCTGTACCGAAGGTACAAAAACCTATTGGTTTTGTGCAAATGTATGTAACAGGTAGAAATAATAGTCGGAGACCCCCCAAAGTTACCCCCATTATGGTCAGGAGTGATAGAGGAGTCGATATAGCCATGCCCGTCTGTCCGTCCGTATGTCCGTCTGTATGAACGAAAGGATCTCGGAAACGGTAATAGATAGAGACTTCGTGTTTTTTGCATTCGACTAGGGCTGCTCCGGAATTTTACAAGTTTATTTTAAAAATTTTGCCCCTCCCCCCTTCCCCATAAAATCACCACCAAGGCAAAATATTTCTTCGGCACAAAAAAAATTAAGTATGCCAGTATAGAGATAACGTTCCTCTTAGCCAAAATCCAAAAAGTTCATCAAAATAAAAGTTTATAAGCAATTGAATTTGAGCGACCCCCCTTTTTTTTTTCATACATAAAAAAATGTTTTATAAGGCACTTATTCGTGCAGTAGGAAGTGGTCATAAGTTTGGTCATAAGCTCGGGAAACATTTAATGTGTTTGTTAGGAAACCTGAACTGGTACAGGGCCTCTTACAGTCGGTTACGCCTGACTGTATTTTCTTACTTGTTTGGTTTTGTGGTTAGGCTTTCTAGCTGAAATTTTATGTGATTGGTATTAGAGCTTCGGTGTAATCGAAGTTAAAGATTTTTCTGATTTTTCTTATTTTTTTTATTTGAACGTTTTTGAACAATTTTCAATTGAAATATTTGATCCTGAGCAATATCTTAAAAAATTTTTTTTTAGATTTGTGTAGTGCTTCACCCATTTTGGAAGATGTTGCAGCGGAACAGAAAGAACAGAGCAACGATTACCAAAGTGATGACTACGATTATGGCGAGGATACGACCGAAAATGGGGACCCATTGCCTACATCGCACTCAATGGATGCTCGAGCACCTCCTTATTTCGAGAAAAGTGAGGTTATATACCAGGCTAAGCCTGGCGACAATGTGCTGCTAAATTGCGATGTGCGTAACTTTCAAAGTGAGTATCCAATCGTCCGCTGTAATTATTTCTTTTAATCAATACAAACTAATCCAATCTATACGCAGTCAGCAATGTTGTGATTTGGTACAAGAACACGGCAATCATTGCGAACGGACAGACAGGGATTAGTAATCGAGTGGAAACAATGAAAAATAATTCGATTCTTATTAGCAATGTTATGCCGGAAGACGCTGATAACTACTACTGTGAGGTGTTGCCGCAGCAGATTCGACTGACTGCTACGCTGCGTGTAGGGGGCAGACTATCAATCTTTTGCGACGGCCGGGATGTGACTGAACATTCGCTTACTTTTAAGCAGGGCGAGACACACACACTGGAATGCCAAACGTATCTGCAGACAGAACCCAAAATCAAATGGTCATTTAATGTAAGAAGATAGTAAAACAACTCAAGTGCTTTCGAATAAAAACAATTATTTTATATTCCAGGGCCAGCGCGTAGACGGCAGTAGCAGCGAAGACATCTATCGTTCATTAATATTAGAAAATATTGATGAGGAGGATGTTGGCACCTATCAGTGCCTTGGCGATGATGGCTCTGATGAACCGGCGCATGGCATGGTGCATATCAATGTTCACTACGATCCAAAAGTATCTACACACCGCCACCACGTAAATGCAATGCTTGGCGCAAACGCGGAGCTCTACTGTGACTACAAGGCGAATCCGATTGCTATTAATTCCTGGTTGAAGGATGACCAACTAATAAAGCTCTCAGGAAAGTTCGACATATCGAACTCGGTGCACAAAGCGCACAATCGTACAACGCTCACTGTGAAGGATGTAAGCGCGGATGATTTGGGCATTTATGTCTGTAAGGTGACAAACGTCATTGGCTCGAACGAGGTTATGATTAATCTTGCATTCGAGCCCGAAACGCCACAATTCGAGAACATGTCAATCAGCGGTAACTTGGTTACTCTACACTGGCTGGTGAGAAGCTTACAGCCGCTATCCGAAGCGATACTGGATTACAAACTTTTGGGGTCTTACACTTGGAGCACCGTCTCTGTAATACACACAAAGCGTCACTCAGAAAATAGTGGAGTTTGGAAAATTACACACCAAATGGAGCTTATGCCAGGCGAGTGGCACGCACGCGTCAAAACGAAAAACACAAATGGCTGGTCGCACTTTTCACCGCAGCACGACTTTCTCGTTAAGCCAGTCGATGATGGTAGGTGGCTAACTTTGAATACCTAAAAACTGATTTAAACAAAGCTTACATTTAACAGATTCGCTTGAGGTCACAGACAATGACACACCACCAGGTGATTTGGTCATGGCCGGCATTGGCGTAGGTGTCGCTCCAAAATCGGGTAATGGTGCCGGTTCGAAATTTGCTTCCATTCCGGCACTGGCAGTAGCCGCAGCGTTTATTTTGCTGCAACTCTAAGCGGTGCGAATGCGGCTTCCAATAACAGACATACACATGTACATATGGGTATTATACAAGAGAATAGGGCTGGACCGTTTAACAAATTTGTTATTTTCTTAAAAACAGCTCAGCTCAGTTAGACATTATGCGTCTGACCGACCACCTATGTACATAAATAACAAATATTATTATTACTTAAACTGTTCCGGTTGCACCTAGTGGACCAGACAAAAACAAAAAAACACAAAGCGTACATTTTACAATTGCATAGTTTAAGTTAGTTCACAGAATTTTATTTATTTGAGTAAACATATATTATTTGTATTGTAGTTAGTTATTTTTAATATATAAACCATGGCCACGTGAGAGGGAAAGTCAAGCTGGAAGCTGCCTTTGCACCCTCCGGATTGCAGCGCCAGCGCAGCAACAATTGTGCCACAAAGCAAATTTTATGCATAAATCAAATATTTAGTCATATGTATGTACAATACAAGAAAATGTAAATTATATATATATATATATATATATATATATATATATAATCCTATGTACTATAGTTGTAATCAAAATAGTTTCAAGAAAGAATTGAAAGCCACGAAATTAGTCTAGTTTAATATTTGCTCCGAATTAATTATAAAAAAAAAGACGACACTTACGCCATGCTACGCTAAAAGCCATGACGCTGGAGTGCTTGTTATACTCGTATTACCGAATAAATTCGATTAGATAATAATAATGCAACCGAAAACATGCTGAGATTGGAATTTATAGATTGGAGTGGTTTGAACAAAGCATTCAGTTATTGCATTAAAGCTGAATGATCATAATTAAAATTTACATAAACCAAAGCTTAAAAAATAATCATACGCATAAGCGATACATTTAACTTAATGTCGATCGGATACATGTATATACAATACCAATCCATATATATAGGGTACATATGCAGAGTATGGCAAACATTTGTTTAAAATGTATTAGGCACTTAACAATATTTTAATTAATACAAAGCATAACTTTCAGCAAATTTTAAAAGCCATTTTATTAAATATTTCTTGCAGAATGAGTATTTTTAGTATTAATTACTTTATAGCATGTAGTAGATCCATTTAGTTACACTCGTATAATAGCAAATTTTTAAAGAAAATTTATGGAAATCGCTTTTATTGTTTTTCAAAAAGTTATGACAAACAAAAAAGTCGAACGCCGAAGAATACCGAAGTTCTAAATTAAACGAAAATGGTTCAATCCAACATTGCTTACAATCTTTAAGTAACTTTAGCTTTCTGCGCACTCTTCAAAATCTTTCTTTTACTTTTTCATAAAGGAAACCACCTGCAAGAAATGCAATCAAATCAATTTTCAACTTAATAAATCCGTAGATCGGCGGGTATCTCTATCACAGCTTTGCTAATTCGTCGGTCGACCAAAACAATGCAAAATATGTAGCACCCTGCGATCCGCTTTGAACTTCTTGTAGAGCTTCTGTGGTTTGTGGGTTCCCGTAGAGTTTGAGTTGTACGTTTCAGTTCGATTTAATAAAATATTTCCTACTTCTTGGAATTCAAAGTACTTTCTATTTTTCAAAAAGACAACTTAAACATCAAGTAGTGCCACACTCTGCATATATGTGTGTATGTACGAGTATCTACGTAACATCGAACGAGCTGCCAAGTCTCATTTGTGCCAAAAACCGAATAATACAAAAGGATCATAATTTAGCATCACGAGAAAAAATAAACAAAGTAAAAATTACTAGTAAGAAAATTTAAAAAATATTTAAAATATGGCGTTTCACTGGAGTTTGTTTGTTGCTTGTCTTGCGAAACTTCTAAAAATGCTTTTGAATCGAAGAGATCGAGTAAAAGTTTCGAAAAATTTTATTTTCTAACAATTCTGTATAAAAATTGTTTAACTAAACTATAAGATTTATCTCTTATTTTCTTCTGCCTATTATACATATAAAATGGTTTCCATATTTAGTTCAAAAAAGGGTGCAAAACCCAAAAGTTCCATATTCAAATACTGCAGACAAAAACTAACCAGAAACAAATAGACTCAAATTTATTTATGCAGTGATCGCCATAATTATATATAGTACTATATCGAAGTTTGATTCGAGCAGACTACAGATACATCCAATAAAATAAATTTACAATATTGATATGAACAGATATGAATGCACTTTAAATTTAAAATAATACGTGATGCAAATAAATTACAAAAAATTTATGAATATGCAAACAATGAAAAAAATGTAACTGCTAAACGTGCCTCACAAATAAATTATTATTTGACTAAAATATTTTATTGTTGTTGTATAATAATGCTCTTCGCACGTAGCTGAATAGTTTGTAACCCGTTAATGTAAACAGCGGTGATCCAAAGAGATCCATACAAACTAATAATTCTGTTAAGTTTGATGTAATATTTCGAAATAGCCCGTCTGTCTGTTAGATATTTTATTTCAAGAAGCGTTTGACGTCATAGTTAAAAATTGTTTACAAAAAATTTATGTGAAGAGTATTAAATTTTCGGTACAACCGATATTACCATTTTGCCTTGATTTTATTATTTTAAAACCGAAAAAAATTAGAAGTAATTATATAAAAATAAAAAACAAAATAACAGAAGTTAAAAACGCAGAAGATCGAAGGTGCACGCAAAAAGCTTTACACACAAAGCTTAAATTATTGTCGAAAATATTTAAATAAATTATATTTAGACAATCTGGAATTGTTAAAATGAAAAGCTTTATGAATTTTTATCAAATAGTATGGGAACTCATGCAATTGATCTTCAGGTTTTGATTCTACAGAAGAATCAAAGAAGAACTTCTTGTAAAAATGACAAGCTATACAGATTCTTAAAAAAAAAAATTTAGCATGTCATGCATGAATATCAAATCAGCAGACTTATAAAATGCATGAAAGATAGAATTAAAGAACTATTTGCGAATTATATTGCTTAAAAAATTTGTACTTAAGCAAAAGTTCGTTTCAGTGTTGATTGATTTGGTTAAATTTTCGAAAGGTGTTCTACCGCTACTAGTGATCAGCAGATCTGTCATCGTCAGAAGCTAGAAGTATATGATGACACCATATTTTTCCGGCATGTTTTAAATCTTAAAACAAAATAAATTTTCTATTTTAGTTTCTTCACGTTCTTTAATTAAATCTGTTCTATCTGAAAATCAAGTGCATGAGTGCCGCCCTTATTATTTGTATTTGACTAAAATTAAAGCCAGACATACACAAGTACCTAAAGATTAAATAACTGTTTACACTAAATAAATATTAAAAAAAAAAATAATTAAAAAAATAAATTCATATTTAATAATGTAAAATTTATACCGCAAAATATGTATGTAAACATTTTGATTTATGTGTAAGTTAATAAATTTTGCCACAAAAACTAAAAAAGCTTATAATTTTAGTTGAAGAAATTGTTAACCTTTAACCGTTTAAATTAACTCTTAAGTTAAATCAGTATTGAGAAAAAGTGCTAAATATTATTCTAATATTATTAAATAAATATATAAATTTTTTGTTCATGCTTATTTCTAAATAAAATCTGGATTTATTTTTAATGCACTATATAAATTAAATAAACTAATCGTAAAAATTTATTAAAAGTCGATAAGAAAAGGATTAACGGTAAAGAATTATAGTTATTTATAATGATAAACATTATGGAGCGAAGTTTTATCAAACTGTGTTGACAGTTTTTACAGCCTAAAGCCGATTTGTTGGGAGATTTTGAAAAAGCTTTTCAGCATACGCTGGTTGGTGAATCATATAAGATATGAGTAAAAATTAATATTCCATAAAAACCTTTTCAAACCTTTTTTCTTTTTTTTCACACAAAGGAATTAAGCCTATTATTCAATCAACAAGCGTTGTTAAAAAGTTAAGATCTATTTTCAGCATTGAAATAACTTGAATATACAATGAAGATGGAGTACGTGCAAGAAACCTCTTAAAAACGTTGACAATTTTAATTAATAATTTTTTATATTGATATTTTTTTTGGATGAACTATAATTAAACATTTACACAGATATAAAATTGATCAATGATGGCTTAGGTGCGACAGAAGAGCAGTTTTTCTAAGGTTTTATTGACGAAGAAGAAACCGTCAAAACATTTTAAATCATTATTTATTATTATATTATTTTTATTTTAAGTAATTAGAAAAGTTTTTAATAATTCATATTATTTTGTGATGAAATTTTGTCAGAGATCCCAGAAATTCTTGTTCAGCATAACAAAACGAACCGTTCTAGCCATATCGTTCAGCCTTTGTTTGTGTGAGTACGGAATGTAGTCCCTCAATGTCCTTCCAATCTTACTAAATATAGCTAATTAGTGGCGCCATTTGTTCTTATAACTTAAAATACGAAAAGTGTAGACCAAAATGGCTACCTTGTGGAACCTCAGAAAACACATCAATAGTTTCAGAGAAATAATTATTTTGAAAAAACCAATTTTTGTGATCTACCAACTAGGTATATGTTTTCCATAGACAGCCAAACCATCCTCACTTTTTCAATGGATCCTCTTCTCCAATTAACATGTATACCAAATATCATCTTTGAACCTCAAATTGATGCAAATATCTATATAAAGAATTTAGTTTATAGCTTATATTATCTAAATGACGTCCTGTAACAAGAATATCTTCGATTTCCCCATCCATTTTATCACACTGATCGAGGAATTCGACTAAACGAAAATTTTCTTGACTCGGAATATATTTGCATAGCCTAATTTTTTATATATTTCGACACAATTCAGGAAATTAACCTTTCACGAAATATACAAAATCGCGATTTATGCAATATTTAAAATTTCATGAGATGGCAATAAATATCAGCAAAAATAAAAATAAATAAGAAATACTACTATTTAATGCAGAGAAATTCAAAACAGCTATTTTGTTGTTGCCGAACATAAAATAAAGTCAGCTTTAATTCAATTTTGGGGTCAACAGTGTCCCATACGATTCCCATTTGCCATACATCATCATAATGATAAAATGGGTGCGTCGGAAGAAATATATTATAAATAGAAAAAAGTACTCGTAATGTTTCTATGATATGATATGACCTATATTTCATGAAAAATTCCTAGAATTCCCGCGGTGTCTTTCGTGCAAACTAACTTTAAAAAAAAAGCTAGATACAGCGAGAAAAAGCTAAAACGGCGACTACGCGCATTACAGTGGCAAAACTATTTGTGTTCCATGTGTGATGGGAAAACAATTCAATTGGATATACAAAAGCCAAGTTTAGCGAGCTAAGCCACGATCTCCGAAATAAATACTTAATTCGTGAAATTGCGCCACAAGCTGAACACGTATATCAGTTGGTTGTAAATCGTTAAAAAGCCTGTCAAATTCTCAAATTACACTACATTTTGATGATCTTATTCTGTTTGTAAGAATAAGATTTAGTTGATTAATTAATATCCTAATTTAAATGTATTAAATCCTCGAAAAATAATCGAAATAACACTTTTATGTTGTTCAGATTTCGATACTTTGGTTTTAATAAGTTAATTTTTTTGTCTTTACAAATATAAAGTAATTACATTCAACAAGATTTACATAAATCGCTTAGTCATAAGGAAGAATGGGACTTCTGGAGTCAAGAAAGGAAAGTTGGAGGGGCACAGATAGCACGCGAGTGAAAGAGCGGGAGAATAAAAGCATCATAATACTATGCGTTGTGTGTTTAAGATCTGGGATGAAGGCCCACACAAATAGCAGTAGCCATAAGCAGCAGAAGCGACGAGGAGAAGCAGCCTACGCAACTCTGCGCTGATGTGGAGCTTTCAGGCGTAATGGCCTCCAGCGAATGTTCACCAACGACTACTTTTGTACGAACGCGAATGTTGCGCGGTAACACTTCACAGATGTAATCACCCTCGCTCTTTGGGCTAGCCTTAATGATGGTCAGATCGTAACTGCTCGGATCAATACTGAAGTTCGGTACTAGCAGATTGTTGCCATTTGATATGGGTGTCTCGCCGTGGTACCAGAGAACGACATCATCTGTGGCAAAGAAGAACATATGTTATATAATTTATATAATTAAGAGTTATAAAATATATATTTTACCTTTAGTTATTGGTTCGCCACACTGAAGAACGATGTTCTTTCCTAGCATGCCGCTCGTGGATTGCGTACGATGTATTTTCTTCTGAGGTGATGGATGCTGTGCATTCGCGGGCGCTGGTAAGCTACTCTGGTCTTCATCATAGTCAAAGTCGTCTGCCAGCATCAACTCTTCATCCTGCGATTCCGGGGATGGTTTAGCAAGCACTAGAAAGCGAAAAACCAATTCATTAGGCAACTACTGTTAAGCTATTAAATGGGAATGTATTGAATTCATAAAGGAACATAAACCAAAAGTGTTTACGGTGGCTGCACGCATTTAAAATTCCGCCCACAACAGCTTAAAAAGATTTATTCAAGGTCAGTCGGCTCATAACAGTTGAATGAATAGAATAATGTTTAGAAATTGATGGAGAAATTCATGCCAATTCGAAATATGCCATCTGCCAATCCGTTCGAATTCCATTTCATTAGAGTAGCGGAATACAGACAATGGGATCGATGTCAGTCTCATGTTTTCAGCCTTTCTCCGCATCCCCTACATCTAATTGCGTGCGCATCTGTCGAAAACCAATCAACGGACAGACGTCAAAACTAAATGTATTCCAGGGAGATTTGTTTGGGCGCGTATCTAAGTAGGTAGGTCACCGCTTGCCAATCTCATCGTAAATGCGTAACCTAATCGTTTTTTCAGTTTATGGGAAAGACTGAAAGAGCATCAAAAGCGGAGACAAAGAGCAGAACGGGATAGGGACAGAAATATACAGAGAGGACGAACTATTAAAACATTATACAGTACATATCTCAATCTCTCTGCACAATTTTCAGCTCATATAGCGGATCACGTAGCAAACTAATTCAAAGCAACTAAACCAACGAAAGAAAACTGAAAACGAGATCTGATCTTTGGGACGACTGTGCTCATAAATAAATAGGGTGTTCTATTTAAACATTTGTAATTAAAACGAATACGGACACGATTTTTTTTTCATATATTCTATTGCATACAATAACAAAGCACCACATTTCCAAATGGAACACCCTATACGGTTGTATCTGTTAATCATTGCCAGAAAAACTTGAGTCTTCAGAATTCGGCTTAATTCAGTGCAGGTAGCCGACCAACAGGCAGACATGTTTATCTGTCGATTTGGCTGTGCTCTTCGGTTTCGGTGGACCGGCAATGACTCGCAGAATTTCTTGGTTATTTAGGCAATCTTAAAAAGCCGAAACAATATCAACAGCACAAAACAAAACAACAACATTGTACATTAGGGTCACAATTAGTTTAAATGTACGAGTGGTTTCCATTTAAGCACGAAGTGCTTAGTCAGACAGCCAGACAGCTGACAGAAAACACAGCTGCCCCACTGCGCTCCGCTATAATAACTATTCTGTTTAATGAAGATTTCAGAAAAACCTTTTATTATACCCTTCGAAAGTAGTGTGGAAAAGGTATTAACAGTTTGTTCAAAGATTTGCAAGTCATTGAAGGTTCCATCGGAGACCCCACTATGCTCAACGAGATCTTCGAAACTTTAATGGAAAGAGCCAGCAAGGAATCCCTGAAAAACTGTCCTAAGTTTTTGAATGTATGTATTTTGTAATAAGATATATTTGGTATCAATACTAATAAAATATGCTACACAGATTCAAATTGGACCACTATAAAGCATAGCCTCAAAGTATTGCGGGATATTTCAAAGAACAGCAGCGTTCTACCCTATATTTAAAATAATATATGTAATTTCTATAGATTTGGTATCGAATAGATTTTATCAACATTTTCTAGCCATGGCTCAAAAAAGTGCCAGTGTCAAGAATATTTAAGTGTGAAGAGTATTCGGTTTCATCAAAGTTAACGCTTTCTCTTGTCAAGTTTATGAATGTGCTATAATATTTGAAATGTTGTGCATAGGGCATTCAGGGTTTCACCGAAGCTATAAAATTCTTGCGCGGAGATCAAATTCGGAGAAGCTGTTAAGATAAACATTTTGCGGCAACGTTTAATCCGGTGTATGTTGACCACTCATCGTAAAAATCGAGTGCAAGAGATCCTCAAAAAATAAAATAGAAAGAGTAGCTAGTGGTATTGTGAGCCTAAGAATAAAAATACAGCAGATGGTTATTAAAAATTATGGAGGCTGGCGCGCTTTCCTAGACGCGGCCATGAGCGGTAGACGGTTGAGGACCACATAAGTAAGTAAGTAAGGCTATTAAAAATGGGTTTATTGTTTTTCAAAATTTATCTCCTTTATGATCGACACATTTTTTCATAGCCATTATATCTTAATCAATTTCCATAGACATTGACAAGTTATATAAGGTCCAGCGTGAATAAATCTTTCCACAGCTATGTTTGCCTATGATTAATAACTGTTTTTGGAAAGCCTTCTTGAGATTTGTCTATGAGCCTAGGTTGTACGTGATTAAACACTGAAGAAAAATGGCTCTATGGCACTATGGGACCTCAACGACATCGTGCAAGCGGGCGAGAATTGTTCAACTTTGTTGACATTTAAAATATTTAGTGCAATCAAATCATTTAATTGCATCTCGCATATACCGAGCGAAGTTTTTTCATACATTTTTGTATTTATGTCAAAATATTTTAGCTGTGACTTAATTTATGTCAAAAAAATAAAAAAAAAAAAGAATGTGTATCAGCTATTTTAGTATCGACTGTAAACAACGAAACTTGTCTACAAATTTTTATTATATAAGCAAAAATTTTTAATAATTTCACTTTAGCTTCTACTTGAACGATTTCCATAAGGTTGCTATATCTGCAAATGCAACGCCAACTAATACTTAATACCAGCGATGACGAGTATTTAATTTATCGTTTTACAGAAGCTAACGTCCCTGATCTAAAGGAAAGGAAGGTTGCTTTGCATTGCATTGCACTTAGTAACGACTGACTCATAATTTGCACAGTGTGCCAAGTAACTCTAACAAAGCTGCATCATTTTTATTTCTTTCTAGCAGCAAGCAGAATCTGTTTCATCAGTTGCCCTAGACCTAATTTTTTTCGTAAAAACTATGCAAGGAGTAAGCTTCACAAAAAGAGTTTTTATCAATTTTTGTGCCTTTTAACAAGTTTTTGTCATCTGTTCATATATTCGTTATATTGGAGCTAAAATGTTTCTGCTTGTTAGAACTTGGATTTGGATTTCGGATTTCTATAAGTTCGGATCTTTTAAATCTTAACCAATTCGAGTTCCTGGAATCGTTTCATATTTAATAGCTATGATCGAAATATGGCTAAAAGTACTGGGTATCAAAAAGTCGAGCATATTCGACTGCTGTGCTTTTTTTTTTAATGTATGTTGTATGTACATCATACATGCATACATAACTACATATGTACATATGTGGGTGTGTGCCTAGGAATGCGCCGCAAGAATGTTTCATTTCATTTTGTTCAATCATTCGGTTCTTCTTCTTATTTACATTTATTTATGCTAAACTTTAAATTTCAGCGAACAGCAACAAAAGACAGCACAAACGACCGAACAGCATTAAAACAAACCGACCGACTAGGGAACACCACATCGAATACCTCGAATAGTGAGTGCAACAGAATAATTTTAGAATTTTCATTTAGTCATTCTGTCTGGCCTTCGTGCCGGGCCGGCATTCACAATCTGCCAGTTTGTCAGTGCCGTCGATGGTGGCTGGCTTCTGTTGTTTGTTGTCTTGTCCAACGCAACGAAGCCATAATGAACACGAACGAAGAAACATTATTGTGAAATGTTTTCAATACACTCGCACGCTGTCCACCACTGAATGTTGAGGGGTAACCAACATGCACACGGGCACATGTGGGTGTGCCGCTGATACTCTACAAAACAAAAACCAAAAAAAAAGAGGGTCAGGAGAGACAAGCACGACAATGCAAAGCGTTGAAAAACTTAATTTTTATTCCATTTTTTGTCAGTTGCGTTTATTTTTCGTTCGCACACACACATACACAGTAAAAATTTTCATGTGACCTCATTTCCGCTTCAAAATGTTTTCTTTTTCGAAAAATTAAAGGAAAACTGAAAATACAGAATAAAAACAACAACAACAACAACACGATTTTGCGGGCGCTGCACATGTGCGTCTGTACTTCAGTCCAATCATTAATTTGTCCATTTTTTTTCCGAAACGTTTCGCATATTTGTGCGTATGGATGTATGTACATACAGATACATATATAATGCAAAAAATAATGACACGCACTCATACAAATATATTGTACATAAATATATGTAAAATATATAAATCACTCAAATACTTGGAGTCACACATAAACTGGAACACAACTGAGATCATTGGTTTACTGAAATGCATATCTTGTATGTACACATATGTCCATGTCTAAATCGACTAAAGTTTCAAAGACTTTAAACTTTATTTCAGAAAGTGGCAACACTAATGTCAATAGCTAAAATCTGGCAATACTAAAATAAAGTATGACATTTTTTAGCATGAACGTCCTAAGAAACGTTTTTGTATTTTGGCAAAAAATTTAAATGTCAAGGGAAAGCTTTTGTTTGATTATTTTTCAAAACGTTCGACGTGGATTATCTCAACAAGAGTGTGTCGATGAACTAAGTTCTTTGAATGGCAATGAAGCACCATGAAAAACCACTGTATACCGCTGGTATGGTGAATTCAACGAACTCCGTAAAGGTCGCCCAAAATCAGTTATTGTGCCACAAAAGATCGAAGCTGTGCTTGAACTGACTGTGAGATTGAGGCATCCCAAAACATTAGTTCCACCAACGTATAAAATTCCGCAAAATTTGACAATCGATCAAAAAAAAATGCAATGGATTGGTGCAAAGAAATGCTGAAAAAAACCACGGCAGTGCTTCAAAAGACATAGATCGTCACAGGTGATGAATCATGAAATATGCGTATGAAACAAATGGTCGCCATTTTCAAGACCTTTTGTTTGCCTGAAATCTTCGGAGAAATTTGCAAAACTAACCGCCGAAGACAAATCACTCTTCACCATGACAATACAAGCTCACACAAGAGAGTTTTTGAGCACTAAAAATATGGAATTGATGGATCATCCGCCGTACAGCCCTGTCTTATCAAAGCTAGACCTTCAATTTTTAAGATATCGATCTGAAATTGAGTATGAAGTCTTGTCATGCTCTGGAGTTGCACATAGATTAGAAAGACCGTGATGAGGCCACTAGAAAGTACCACTCTCATATGAAACTAATTTAATATCAATAATTAAAACTGATATTGGATAAATTGTACGAGATACAGAGTTGAAGTCTAGAAACCTCAACATTGCCAAAAGCAAATCTGAAGAGTATCTAAGAATCGAAGTAAATATTTTCACTTGTTTTACCTACATTTTATAGATTATGTTAGGGGCGACCACCTTTCTCCACTCCCTTGACACAAGAAACACAACCGCTGACCCTTTTGCTTCTTTTTCCATTACTTCTCATATGCTATTGAAATGTAATTAATATGCGGCGGCACTCCTACTCAGCTTAAGCGTTTTTTATTTCTTTTTTTTTTGCGCGCGCAACCCGAAAGAGTTTTCCTCATTTCATAGTTGTTTTCTCTTTGTTTTGTTATTTTTGAATTTTCGTTATACCATGGCATGTTTTATTTGAACTTTCCTTTCCGCATGCAGTCCCCCTTTTTTTTGACATTCATTACTAGCACGCTTCGTAGTCATATGCTCTTGTAATTATGATAGAGCCGTACTTAGAAAATTCTGTAGTTCTTTTATTTACCCATTCTCTTCTGATCTTATCGTTACTCCAGAACCACTTGAGCCCCATCTCAGCTAGCTTATCAATCGTCACTGCACTGTTAAATAAAATGATTCTATAATTGTCGAGTAACAAAAGCGTATCCAAAGTATTTACATCCCTCACATGCGTTCTGTGTAGTAAGCACTTATAATAAACACATTTGAAGAACAGAAATAAGCATCATTTGTATAGAACTAAAGACTGTAGATACTAGCTTAAAAAAAAGAAAAAAGGCAAAATTTTATCTTTGGTCCAACAAAATAACATGTCATGCTCCTAATTTTAACAGTGCTTGACTGTTTAAGTAAAACAGTTTTCCTCCAAAATCCAAGTAGTACTTCCCATTAAAGTGCATCTACCACGCACATTTATTCAAACGTATATATCCAAGGTATATACATATAAGCCACCAACATGCATTTCAAGTAAATATTGAAGTGTACTAAACCTAAAAGTATGTTTTAGGCCATGGTATGCAGTTTGGAGCATCCTTAACAAACCGGCCTTAGAGAGTCTACATACAAGGGAAGCAAACTGGGAAACTAGATTTCGTATAGATCGATTCATCTTGTCGATGTGGTCATATATATATACTTTGATGTGAGTAGGCCTAAGAAAATATTATGAATTTCGGGTTTCTTTTGAAAAATTCAAAGCAACCCTGTCGATATCATCATCATATCTTTGGTAAATTAGTGACACGCGCCGCAAACTAAACAACATTCATTCATATGAAAATAAAAAGCGCTGTTTGGCTGAGTATTGCCACCATAAATGTCTTCAGTTTTGTTATTTTGAATCCATGCATCATTGGCTGTTCTACCCTCTTTATCTCCTTCTTTGCGTATGACTCACAGTCTTGAGTATTTGTAAAATACATTCCAAAAACTGTATCCATGTGCATTTCGGGGTGTGACCCAACGCTGTCGCCAGTTTCTTTCGTCGATTTCACCCTAATTGAACGCACTGTGAGTCTCTGTCTAAGTAATGCATTAGGTACGAACTGGATGGAGTTCGATGCTGCAAACATAATTATGTACATTAAAATGGTTTTAGGTTCCAATGTACTTTTGGAACTCTTGCATGTATCATATTTCCACCGTTAGCAATTATTATAATATTTTTTATGTTAATTGATCAATTATATAAATATTTTAAGTATTTAAGTATTTATTAAAACCAACACAAACAACATTGAAGCTTGGCTGTTTTAATAAATTTTTCCGTTTAGTGTTTAAGCTTCTTTTAGTATAGCTTGGTAAAAACCAAAAGCTTGATGATTGAATTATCTTTAAATCGATAACTTAGGTACATTTCATATAATACCAAATTTTAGTATTGAAATTTATTTTTTTCCGACCGTTTCGAAAACGTATTTCTTTAGTCCACAGAACAAAATTAGTTAAATAATGGAGCAAAATAGAGGTTAGCGCGAAAATCGATGGATTTTTTCTTTCATTCAAAATATATTTGTGAAGAAATAGCTCCCACACTGATAGGCAAATGGAAAGACAGTCATGGCTAGATCGAGTTATATTAAGGTGATCAAGAATACATACATTTTGGGTATTGCAAGCCTCGTTACTAAATGCATTCTATTACGATCATAGAGTTATTGCGAATGCTAAAACTTTTAGGCACCTCTTTATTTTTCAAATTAATCGAAATAAATAAAATAAACATTTTGCAATACATTGCAAACCACGGTGCAAACGCTGATGAAATGCGAATCAAAAAATGCAAAATAGAAGTTCCACGATGTGTCTAGGAGCGTGAAATTTAATACCACATTTAATTTTTTTTCGAAATACCAAGGAAATGGGATGCCTGAAGATTGGTTTAAGAAATTCGAAATGAAAGCGTGGTAGATAGGTTCAGGCCAAAGACCTATAAAGACAAATAGACTGAGAGAGAGAGAGAGAAAGAAAGGGATACGCAGCTGTGGCTGTTTTTTACTTGCTTTTAGTTTATTGTAGGTCGTTTTGGTCGTGCGCGCTTAGCTGTTTAAAGTTAAGCGAGCAGGGGTTAGGGTGAAGATGCTGTGATTGAGGTTAGCTAAGGTTCTCTACCTAAGATCATCTTCTGTTGCATTGCATCTTTGTAGATTCACACGAACTTCTCACACCGCTTGACTCTTTTTATGTTATTAGTTTTTGTTGTTGTTTTTAGCACAGCGAAGCGAATTTCCATTGTTGTTCTTTTCATTATTGGTTCCCTATTGAAAACAATAATCAATGAAACTAATACATGTACACATACATACATGTACATATATGAATACACATACAACATTACTTTAATGAATAACTTGCGATATGTTTGCAATTTGTTGTTGACAACAAAAACATTCGTACGATTGTTCGATTCATCAGTTTACATCTATTCTCAAATGGCATACATATTTATTTTTCAGCTAGACTTGAGCTGTGAAGATATAAAGCCTGATTGATTTATAGATAAATAACTGAATTAATTTGACGACGTACCGCCTCGCATATAAATTATCCCGGTAAATTATCGTACGATTTGCTTTGTTTGCATCCTAGGTGCGTCCGCATTTTTCTAAGAGACGCTTAAAAAAATTGTTAGATACTCGCTCGTTGGTATTCATTACACAATTACAAGATACAAAATTCAATACTCGTTGTTATGAAGTCACTCGCGGAATGCCGTTGCGGAAATGTTGCCAACATTACAGAAGGCTTCTATGTACTTATGTATGTATTAGCAAAGTTTGCATTGTGACATTTGTTGAATAATTAAAATAAACTATTTACTGGAATATAGTATCTACATATACATATGTATGTATACAATATAATTTCTAATTCTTGACTCATTCGATCTATGTATGTAAAATTTCTACTTGCTGCTCATATTCGATTGATTCGAATTCGCATATATACAGATCAAAACTGTCAATTATCAATCAATAATTAATTTTCTTCTGTTAAAATTCCTTCACAAATATAAAGTCAAGTTAGACAATTTTTTGGTTAAATTTGTGCGTATGAAAAAATAAGTTTTCAATTTAGTTTTCTGGCATAAATCCAAATTGTGCCGAGCAGACTGAAAATTTAAATGAATATTGCTTTTTTGAATTAATGTTTCATTTTACTTCGACTGTTAATTTATGCGGGCGTGGCAAACAAACTGAGAAATTTATTATGAAACAGATTTACTATAGAAAATATGTATTTGAAATATTTTGTAATAGTATTCTGGAGTGCAACATATACAATTTATACGCCCCACAAATACATTTTTTTAACAAATTATTATCTTACCTAAGGAGCAGAAGGCCAGCATTAGTATTCCATAGATCAATTTTCTATTGACTGTGTTTGTCGTCATTTTGCAACTTTTGTTTAACACTTCTGGCACGGTTTTGTAGGATTTCTACGGATTGCTGATTTTCGCTGTTGCGCAGATTACTTGGTGTCGCTCGTTAGTGGCTTGAATTATTTATGTTAAATGGCAGTGTTTATTATTTTTACACAATTTTCCGTTGACTAAAGACTTTTCTGTTTTATTTATGAAATTCAGCAATTTTATGTTTTTCGTTTTTTTTTTTTTCAACTCTTTCAATATCTGCTGCTGCTGTTGTTATTGGTTTTGTCATTAAAAAGTGGCACAAGTTGAGCTCCAGCAACCAGAACGACAATTGATCGAAATGAAAACACAGACACAGACACACACACTTATGCACGTACGCAGCGTATGACAATATTGGGTAATTAACAATTTAAAAAAATTATCATCGATTAACTCAACTGGACCATTGCCTAGTCTCAGTCAGTCAGTTTGAATTTCATTGACTTTTCGTTTGAGTATTGTTTTTGTGGTTGGTTGAAACTGGCGAATTAAAAAGCTTGTTTTGAATATTTTTTTTTATTTTTACTTTTTTTTTTTTAACTATTGCAACTGCAACACGGGTGGACTCGAATCAAATTGTTTTAAATATTAAGTTGAATACTCATGCGCGCGATGCTCGACCGAACCGTTCACTGCAAATGAATGAAAGCGAATGAAATGAACTGAACGAGACGAGACGAGTTTGAAGTAAAATGAAGAAAATAGCATTCGACATCGTACAGTGGAACATTTTGAGACTTTTTGTTTGCAAAATGTTAACAACTGAAGTTTTTTTTTAAACATTTAAGAACTAAAAGAGAATTTTTTAGAGAATTGGAGAATGCATTTCAGTTGCATATATTCTAAAATTTCATAATCGCTTTATGAGAATTATAATTGACATAATTCATATACATACATAATACAGATAATTCTCAAAAAAGTTTTAATATATTTCATATGAGTATTCTATTAGTCTCCTGCATAATATTTATGCGTTAAGGCCTGTTGTCGCATACAACAGAAACTGAAACTGAATTCAGTACATAGCAGCTGAAACGGAAACTAAAACTGAATTTTAGAATACAGTCGTCAGAAACAACTGAAACTGAAACAAGTGCTTTTGACTTCTTTCAGTACTGAATGACAGAAAAATACAAAAAAAAAAAAACCTGTTTAAAATGATAAGTGATGAGAAATGACACTTAGTTTCAGTTCAGTTTCGGTTCTATGCGGCAACCTCCTAATGAAATTTCAACTGAATAATTGTACAACAGAAACTAAAAATGAGTTTCAGTTTCGTTTCGTTTCGGTTTCGTTTCAGTTTCTGTTGTATGCGACAACAGGCCTTTAGGGTCTAAGAGCTGTGTCACGGGAGGGAGAGTATAAACCTTTCCAATCCTATATATTCTCTCGACGTTCCTGGACACACTTTAACCATTGTGTGCACATAGTACAGGACAAACAGTTACCGCGATAAATTTATTTCATCAAATTTAACGTTTCTATAAAAGTTCTACCAAGTTTAAATCAGTAAAGAACAAATAGAGTAGAACAAATAGCATAAAGTTAAGTCTGAAAGCAAGAAAAACCAATTAACTTTCTTACTTTTGATGTTGAACACAGATTGTACTTGTGTGTCTGTTTAAACTTGGGTACAACAAGCGATAGATAAATTGTAAGACTGCGCTATTTCACTATGAGAGGTAGTTCCCACAGAACTTTCCTCTTATTTTTAAGTATTTATGCATACGCTGTACAAAAAATATTTGATGAATGGTAAACAGGGTGTCTTGAAATACTAAAATGTATGTAACAAAGCAAAGGATGCATCAAAGACCCTACAAAGAAGATTTACTCGTAATCAGCTCGACTAGATGAGTCGATTCAGCCAGATCTGTCTGAACGTCCAAACGAAAATTTAGCAAATGGAAATGTTTTTGTATCAAACTGAGGAAAAAAGGTGCATACGTTCAAACAGATAGACGTACAGATGGACTTACAAACGTATATGGCTAATAATCTGCACCTTCTTACTACTAATTGTAAGTGTATCATATGTATTTTGGATTTTTATAAAATTTTTCAAGCAAATGCACCACTGTGAGTCGTTTGACGGCAAAGAGAACAGCCGACGGAAGTGTTCTCCCATTTTTGCCCTGCACACAACCAAGTACATATGTAAACATATATATTTACATTGGTAAAATAATTTTTGTGACTTCACATAAAGTTTACTTCATTTACAGCCCAATAGGACTTCATGAGTTCTTAAACCTTCTGGAAGCTCTTGTATTATCTTTCAAAGATATAATATAATTGAACAATTCTACTGCATGCGACTCTAGAGGAACATATGTACATACATTAATTATTCAAATTCAGTACATCGAAATACTCAAATAACAAAAATACATTTTTGTTGGTCAGTAATTACTATTCAAAAATATAAATGGAAATAAATGTCATCAGGCTGGATGTGTTCTAATGGCTGATCTGAAGTTCTAATTGAAAAGACTGTCGGAAAGCCTAGAAAATATATCTATACAATACATATATTCATATCTCTGAATGATCAGTTCGTTAAGGTCAGCCGTAAAAGGGTTCATACGCATATTTTTTGCTGTAACAGATTTTCCACTCAATAGTGCTGTATGTACTTTCCATCGAAAGTATAAAAAATTTCAAATCGCATAGCAGCTGTTTGCGCTATCCCAACCAAAAAACAGATATCGTTAAGATATTAGTTTCAAAGTTGGTATTATAGGCCTTTTTTGATAACTAAAAAAAGGTACAGCTCCCATACACAATTTCCATTGAACATGAATTAAATCAAGGAATTGCCCGTAATATATTTTAGGAAAAATTATTACATTGAAATTCCAATATTGCCAAGCAAATGATATATGTTTAAGTTTCGATTCCACAGAAATAACCGAATTGTTCTCTTGTTTTTTTTTTTTGGTGAATTCTGAACCTGAGTTGTGCTTTTCGTAGAATCGCGCTGCGAACGGAAATTTGTGGGTTATTTACTATTTCCTTATCAAAACGAACTCTGCTTTCTATATACATATTACAATACCAAGAAAAAAAAAACCTTAATTTTGGGGCGCCTAATTTTAGAAAGATTACATAAATACTGTGGAAGTACATCACATATTCGGACAAACAGACGGAAATATTGAATTAATAATGCGAAAGTACATCACATGTTCGGACAGAGGCACATGGCTAGATCGTCTCCTGTAACGCTAAACAAGAATATATATACTTTTTGGGAACGCTGAGGTCTATTTTCTAACGAAATGAAGAATTTCTATGCACAGTGAAATATATAATAAATTTTGGACGGTAAATCTACCAAGAGCCTCAATACCGCTTGAAAGAGGGGCGTTTTGATCGTGCTTAAATTTGGATTAAGTTGCCCGGAAAAAATATGTGGCATCCCAAAGTAGGTTTATTTTTTTGCCTATTGAAACATAAATAGTGCACCTCGTCAAACTAATATTTTCAATACAAACCGTATATATTGTATTATATATATAATACATATATTAAATATAATTAATTTAAATATTTCAGTTGGTCTTTCGAATGATTCAATAAATCAATTAGCATAATACATATATTTCTTTGAAGTGTTTCAAAGAAATATAGATGAGTAATGCTAATCGTTTTATTGTATAATTCAAAAGACCAACTAAAATATTTTATTTATTTATATTTTTATTATATTTTTAACTAAAATTAATACATTGGGAGAATAGTTTAAAAAACGACTCTCTTAGTCACTGCATTCTAACAAATTTATTTTGAAATAAATTGTTTAGCAGCTGAAACAAAGCCGTAGGGCTTAACGCTCGCTCTCATACATTTACATTGACCTTTAATATTATTGTCCACGATTTGCGTTTCGAGAAAATTTCTAACATAAGTACTTAGAAATATAATTAGTCTCAAAAACTATGGGAAACCATGGCAACCTAATACATAAATAGATACAAATAGTAACATATATCACCCTTGTCTATTGCGGATTGGTTGGACTACAAAAAGGAGAGCAGGTGGACTGAAGCAGTTACAGCTGACATAAAAATGTCATAAAATCATATTTGGAACCTGACGTTCGAAGTCTTTGAAATGAATAATTAAATATGAGACCAAATGGAATTAGGTGGTTGCTCAATTGTTTATTGCTTCCCTTCGAAAATATGCCAGCTATTACAATTAAAATTTTCTTAAAATGGGGCGTACTGAACTGTAGTTAGCGAATTGTTAATTGAAGTATGACCACGTTCTATTTGCGAAGCTAAGCAGATCACATATTCACACTTGTTCGGTTAAAAAAAATTCATATTCGAATAGACTTGTGAGAAACCATGCGAAATGGTGTGACTTTGAAAAGCTGTTTTCACGTTCAATATTGGCCCACTTTAAATAATCAAATTAATCTGAAATTTGAAAGTGACTTTGGCCAGTTAAATCAAAATAGCGGAAAATTGTGCTAATATCTAATATTATATTGAAATTTCGAAATATGTAGTTTTAAAATTTAAATTTTTTTGTAAATTGGCTCAATAACAAGACAAGCCCCACCATATATGTACATCATTGATTGTAAATGGTTTCTATATATACAATAGTTTTATTACAACGAATATTAATTAGATTTTAGCTTATGGGTTTTTCTAATGGGCGGGCATTTAAAATATTCATGTACATACTTTAATTGGCGTTTCTCACTTCCAATATTGCGAATATTTAATGCAGATACATACTTTATATCTGTATCTGACGTCCAGTAATATTGCAAATCAGGCACAAATTTTTATAAAAAAAAAATAAGTCACGCCAAACCTAGCATACGAAACTCCTACTCGTATAAAGTATTTAAATCTTTTTAATTTTATGTTTGCATACAGTTTTATATTGTCATTTCGCCCCCAAGTCGTATTTGAGATGTAAACAGAAGCCTCTTAAATGAATTAGAGACTGCAATTCGTTCTGTGGGAATGAATCGCGTTGATTGCGTCTACAAACTGAGATTTCACCAAGCGCTGCTGCTTCACCAAAATTGCCGCCAACGCTGATGTTGGGATCGAGCAGATAATAAGTATTTGTTGAAAGTGCAAAGTTTTACTCTGGAATTAAGAAGATGGATACACCACAAGTCAGATGAACCAAAAAAAAAAAAGAAAGAAATAAACACGAAAGAGCAGTAAAGCCATGATGCACGACTATAAGATGCCCTTTACTGGTTAATGAAATTTTATATGATTAATGCCTTTAAATACAAAGAGATTATATTAGTTTAGATTATTAGCATTCGTGACACATACGCCAATCCGAATATCTTTGGCATATTTTGTGAAGTTGTCCCTAAATATCTTTGATAGTTTATAGATAGATTAATCTTGTGCTACCATGCTATCTTGCTGGATGGAAGAATGAAATTAACTTATACAGTAAAAGTTTAATATATACTACTAAAATGGTTGCAAACTTCGTGACAATATAATAGTACCTTCTAGTATTATATTTGAAAAGTATAATTAATGTGAGAGGAAGATGAAATGTGAAACCGGGACAACTATTTACACTAACAACACAGCAAAAGCGACAACAATAATCGAAAGTAATAAGCAGCCGACTAACTTTATTTGTTTTCTTTATTTATTTATTTTTTTTTTTCTCTGTGTTGTTTTTTACTGATGGATGCTCTTGCATTCTGGGAATGAGAAATTATAGAAACAGCAACAACAAGTTTCAGTACCATAAAAAGACGATCAACAACAACATTACATCAGCATACAAGATGAAGAACAAATTAAAATAAGGAAAAACGTAGTTTTCGATATGGCCGAAGTGTTTATACTCTACGAAATCAATCTGTCCGATGTGGGTAGTTAAATTTAAAAAAAAAAAATCCTAACACAATGTTTCTAACTTCTTAACTACAGTGGGAATTAAACTATTCACCTTGTTAGAACTGATCAGAAATATAAATTCTTTATGGATTGTTCAACACCTCCTCCACTATATATACATTCTCGTAGGGAAAGATAAATATATCAGTATAACTCTTACTTAGAGTTAAAATCATAAATTCAAACAATTAAAATTAATCGAAAATAATTTCTAGCACACAAATGGTATATAATATGCTACAGCGAACTAATTGAAACGTTTCCAGCGTTCAAAATTTTAATTGATTAGAAATATTCCGCTTGGAAAGCTATGTCATGTCACTATAGCTGCATATCTCAGTACCGATACAGATGTCCGAAAATTCGGAAAGTATTTCAATCCAAAAAATTCGAGTTAAAATGCTTTACGTCCCAACCGGATCCCTCAGACTAATTATAGGGAATATTATATATGGAAGCTAGATAGTTTGGATTTTAACTGTTAACCTGTAAGTTACGATCCGTTACGATATATAGAGCGTATAAAATGATATCAGTTTGTCACTAGTTCTAAAAAACGTTTAAAAATAGACATTGATCCACTCGACGTGATGACTCGATCTAGCCATGTCAGTCTGGCATCGTGTCTGTCTGTCTGTCGGTTTTAATACAATTAATTTAAAGTTTTAACAACAGAAAATGTGAACTGCCTCGAAATTAATTAGTTCAGAAGAAAATACTTTTGTTTGGACACCCTGTTCAGGCCGGCAGTGTTAATCGTACACATTTGTTTTGTCTGCTGTTTGATCCAGAATTTCTGTAAACATCCGTAGATATAGGAGAAGCAACAAAAACATTCGCTCTGCTCTCCTTTAATGCGAGCATCACATGTCTAATTGTGAATAAAATTGTCTTTGGGGATATTAATTAAATATTTATATTCAGAAACTCTCGCATAGATATAATATGTATGTGTATGGTGTCTTGTACACCATGAGACGCGCAACAATTATTAAAGAAGCAAGATTGTGGTCGGTTGCAAACACAACATGCTTTAAAATTCGTAAAGTAAATGCATCACCACAACATCACATCTTATCCGCATTGGCGTAGCACCTATTTCAATTTGTATTGTATTCATTTTATGTTTTGTATTGTAAGTCCAACCGGCATTTTCGGAGTCCATTAATGATGAACTGTGGAACTTATTCGAAATGCGCGCGCGTCGTTCCGGTTCAGTTCAGCAGAAATATTTAATAAATAGAACCAACGGTTGGGTTGCAAACATTTAATGGCAGCAGAAACCAATAAACGAAAAATTAATTAATAGAAATATGAAAGAACATTGCAGAGTGTGGTCGATTTCGGGATATCACGCACCTATAATAACTATAGATTTGTATTGGCGTTGTATTCTATGGTCAGTTCTAGATGTATATATAAGAATTCTCTTAAAACATATACAAAAAAAAAAAAAAAAAACTAAAGCATTAGCATACAAAAACTCCTTACAGATGGGTTTATATGTACATTTTATACATTACATCTTTTTAAATGTGTAATTTTTCAAATGCAGACTATTTCACTTATATTCTCCGAACCCTCGGCGTTCATACAGAACGAAATTCAACTGTATTAAAATTTGGATTCCCACAACAAATTCTATAAGTCATAAATTTGGTTATTCATAAGGATCTCTGATATAATCATTTATACTCGTAGAGAATAGTAGTGTCATGTACACAGACATTATTTCCAATTGGGTCCTTTTGATGCGCTGTTTGCAGCGCAAGCGTTATGACTCATATCTGCTGCTTTTCGCATTCTTTTTCGCGTTCATCGTCGGCGTCCGCCAGCTGAGCTTGACAGACAGCCTCCAGTCCTGTTCGGTTCGTTCTTGTTGCGACATCGACGCGTCCCACGCAAATTTATTCCATTACTCTGAGCTCTGCAATATATAGAAACGGGTTCTTTTACAGCTCACCCGGAATTAAATTCGAAATCGGAATACAAATCGACTCGGGAGCGTTTATTTTTTACCGAAAGAGACGACCGAGTAGCCGATTTCGGTGTGCATTCGTGCATTTCTGTCCTAGAACGTAACGCTATCGATTGAGAGGAGCAAAGCGCAACACTGCATAAAAATAATAAGCAGATAAATTTATTTGCAACAACGGAAAAGAAGAAAATTAAATTGAGCTAAATTCATATAGCAGCGGAATGAATAATTCGCGCGCCAGCATCGGCATTCACATCAGCAGAGGCAATATGACGCATCTCCTGCTCCTGCTACTCGCCTCCTGGGCGCTTCAATGTGCTGGTATGTTGAGACTTGTATACGTTTAAATTAATTTACATACATACATACATACATACATACATTCATACATACATACCCAAAAGTTTACGATTTATATGTGTATGAGACTTAAAAAACCTATTCTGTGAGAAGATTCACACTACACACCCGGAGACAATTGATTATTTCATATTGTGTCATAAATATTCCAATTATCACACAGATTTTTAACGAATTTCAATTTTAGTATTTTTTTAAATACATATGTAAGAAAAAAATGTATATAAATAAAATACATATTAAGGACTTGCTTGGATAGCTACATACAAATATTACATTTTATATACATACGATTATCTTGAAGTGCGCTATGTAACTATCCTTCGTAAGCCTCATGAGAAAAAGGAAGAAACAACAACAAATACTAAAAAATGAATAAAATAATGAAACTAAAAGTGTTGCCCACATCTGCTGTGTCTCTTCTCCTTTTCAATTCTTTCATCTTTGTATTGGCTTAAGCAATTTCTAGGTGAAAATTTGAAGGAGAAAGATAAGCAGAATGTCAAGCATATGTATGTGCGAATTATTCATTCCACTACTTGGCTTTCTCCCTTTTAACATTTTTCTCATACTTTTAACACAGATGCTTAATACGATATATACAAAAATATCGATGGTTTTCAACATCTTATCATGAGTACATATATTTAAACTAAGTAACAAAGCATCACTAGAACGTCAGATCTATCAGTGTGTTGACAATTCAATAATTTCAATGATCAAACATATATGTCTATATTAAATCGACATTAGGGCGATCCGCTTTTCTGAATATTAAAGTACTTGAACTTATTAATGGTATATAGAACGACTCGACTAGCAGTAAGAAGTCTGCGGTCCACAGTAATAGACTTCATATTTATGGTTCAGCTACAGATTTCTTTTGGTACAGAAACTTCAGTTTTCTCAAAGTTAATTTTCCTTCTAAAAATCTTAAGTTTTTTAACGAAGTTCCCAAATTCAGTGGAACTTACTTGTAGGTTGCATGAGAAGGCTGCTTATCAGTGCGAAAGAAAAGTTCGGTTCGGGATTTTTTTTGTTCTATCATAAGACCTCTAAAAACCTCTTGCTCTTTTTTGTAAAGCTGGTGTCGCGTCGTATTGATCAACTCTCACTACTTCTCTAAAAACAATTTACACGTATTATTGTGCAGAGTGTTATGTCGAAATGTGAGGAAAGACCTATTTAAATTGCAAATGTATGTCGGCCTGACAAGCACACGTTCTCGCCACTTATATATATTCTCCATTTTATAGCTCTCTGCCACAAATGGAGTTTGAACAATATTCGAAAATCGGTCGGCAGTTGGTTTTGTGAGCTTCAACGTCCCATTGCCACAGAATAGTTTAATTTTATTCATGCTCAATGGTCGAGCACTCGTTACTGCGGCGCACTGAATTTTTATTTTCCGTCAATGGTCGCAGCACAAATAGGAAAGCTCGCCTTTTCTAGAAGTATGATGACATTTGAATAATTAAAGTCGCTTTGAATAATTAGACAGCCGAACGGAGAATGTCTAGGCTGAATGGGTGAATAGATGAATGAATGAATGAAATATCATTATTGTACAACACAATAACTAAGTAGTTAAAACCCAATTATTACTTAAGTGAAACGCGAAACGTGCGCCATGCATGGCGGTGATCCGCCGGCCCAATCCGTTGCCTTACATGACGATGCCACCACCACCACCATATCAATCAATTACAGCGTCTTGTAATTTAACAACTTACAAACGCTTGGACTCGCGCGTACACTAGCTGCCATTGTACTCCGTATTCGCTGCAAGACTGCATTTCTCAAGAAAGCGCTACAAGGTCGGCGAACAACAAAAACTGAAATTGTACAAAAAAAAGGGGGAAAGTCACTGTATATGATTTTTTTTTTTTTGGATGTTCCATGGATAATTTGTAATAACATTGCTTGCTGTTATAGATTTGGTAATCGATTCATATTCCAATTTAAGTTACTCAAATGCGAAATTTTTGTAAAATAGTAAACATGTCTTCAAAAACCTTGTAAAGATATGTATTAATAGTGCGTTTGTGACGGATAAATGTGTTTTTGTGCTTATATGTACCATTCAAAAGTTTAGACCGGCCCAAATGTTGGGTGTATACTCAAAGAAAAACCATATTTTATTATTGTTATTGAATTTTTACTTTACCAGTCTAATTTGTTTAAAGTTCTTCAAATTCAGAGATTGTTGGATCGTACAAGTTATCACGATAATGAATAATGTTCAGTATGGCTCGTTCGCATATAACTTTTCTATCGAATAACATTGTCAGTAATACATTGTCGGAATGAGTAAAGTATGAATTATTTTGAACTACTTTGTTTACAGCAACAATTTAAAGGAAGTAAGATTAGTACTGTGTTTCAAGGAAGTTTATGATTCCCCATGTTATTGTATAAATTTATAAATCACCTATCTTTTCTTAATACGTAGAATATTTATATCAAGAGACAACCTACATTTCAAGGTGTCTCCACTATATGAATAAATTTTCTCTTACAGACATTAGCATCAATTACGATATGGTGGTTTGCTATGTTATCCAAATTTAATAATAGACGGATACCGCCATTATACTTGGAAGCAACATAACAATGTTCCACCTACTACAAAGTTGTTTTATTTTTTGAGTTTAGGTCCTATAGGCCGGTTGAGGTTGTCGCAAATATATCTGAGAAATAATTTCCGAACGCAATAAACAATGTTCCACCTACTACAAAATTGTTTTATTTTTTGAGTTTAGGTCCTATAGGCCGGTTGAGGTTGTCGCAAATATATCTAAGAAATAATTTCCGAACGCAATAAATTATTTGGAAAAATTCGTATCCGCTTTTGTTTTATTTAAAAACAATGTTGGCACAATAAAGGAAGGTTCTTTTTGCAGAATTTGGCCAAAAAAATGTTCAGCTTGCTAGATAACAATCAACCTTGGCAGATACTACAACGAGCGCTCGCAATGACGTAAGCCTTGGTAATTTGGAACAATAGAATAACAAGGAACGTCTATCTGACACATATTAATCAATATTACGTCAATCCAAACGATGATTCGCAAACAATTCCCACGTTGAGGGACACAATGTTTTGGTTGATGTTTTCGAAAGGCTCGTTAAGAGCTTCCACGTGAACATGTGGACACGAATGAACAAAAGGGCGTTATAACACAGCACTGCGCCCTTTTCCAATATATTTTTAAACGCCTTAGCTCGGCAGAGATGTGTCAGGTCAAGTTAAACCGAGTACAATCGGTAGGAGGAGAAGCACAGGAATGTGTCAGTTTACTTCAATTATCACTAAACACGAAAATCTCAGGGAAGCCATTGTGAATAATAAAAGAATTAATTATGTTTTTGTTTTTTTTTATGTTGTTGATTTTGACCTTGCCGCACCCATAACAGTATTTAACTTTGACTTGGTAGCTACCTGCTTTGTCGAGAATATTCAGTGCTTTTGTTAAACATAAATATCCTATCTCTTTATAGCACAACAGAGCACTTCCACTTCGACTACCGCGTCAAATGACTATGAGGAAGATTACAAAGAGGAAGAAGAGGGTCCCGGTCAAATAAACAAACCGGGCCACGGCGATATGCATCCAACTATGCCGCCCTACTTCGAACAGAATGTAACCATTGTGTATGCAAAGCTAAATGAGTCCGTCAAATTGGATTGTCCGGTGAAGAATTACAACAGTAAGCACTTTCATAGCGAACTTATAGTCAAATTATAATGGTTTCCATTGCAGAGATGAAGCACGAGATTTTGTGGTACAAGGATGTGGCTCCCATCACCAACGGCAATAAAGCATTTGAAAGTATCTACCACGTGGACAAAATGTTCAGTCTGCTCATCGATCCAGTGTCGAATAGTACAGCCGCTAAGTATTACTGCAGTATTATGCCGCAGAACGTGCGACATGAAGTTTCTGTCATCATCGGCGAGGAGCCGCCAAAACATAAACCAGTTGAGTCCAAAGCCACTTGCTTTCTTCTCGAACAGGGTCTCACTGTTCTGATGATAATGTTTGGTGCTGTATTAACCTCCTTACGGCCAAACGCCAATGGTTCTTTCTAAATACAATATTCATCATTAAGAATGCAATTTTGTTTTTGAAGCAGGACACGAACGAAACATAATGATACCGGGTGGCCTTGGACACATGCTACATAGATCAAAGAGAAAATATCGAAGTATAACTTCAAAGAATTCGCCTTAAACTTCCGCCGAAACAGCAACTTCCGTACATATTCCACGGCTTATTGTGCCGCTAGATATTTAGTCAAAAAAGAGTGTTTTATTCTTGGAAGCAACGTATTGAATTTGTATTGTATATCAGGACATAGAGATGAAGTATTGATTTAGAGAGAAACATTTTTAGACATTTAGTGTTTATTTGTTAAAACCAGCATCCCGAACTAGAAAATAAATATTAGGAGCTTCAAACAGTGGTTGCCTACTGCTAGGGAACGATTTCAAAATTTGCATAAATAAAAGTAAATGTTTTTAACAAAAAATAAAAAATAAATTGAAAAGTAGGAGCAACTGTTTGCAACATTTAGTTTAGTGTATTGCTTTGTTGTTGTAATTTAATTAACTATATAAGAAGAATTGACATAAATATGAATGTGTTTATATGTACATCTTTATGTCTAATTAAATGAATAAAAAATGATTTTGATTAACTATCAACGTATGTAGAACTTATTAATATGTGCCATGTAGAAGGGAACCTAAGCGAAGGCAAAGTTTAAATTTAAAAGATTAGCAAAACAAACTCAAACTTGAGAAATTTTTACCATTTATAACTTTGTAACTCTTACGAAATGGAAGCTTCAGCAGAGTTTATTCTAGATAAACATGTACAATCTACTTTGTCTTTATCAATTCAAGGAACACCGTGGCCAGATGCATAATCCTTTAACATTTTGGCGAATCCGAACAGCGTCTAATCTTTGTACGCAAATGTTTCCGATGAGCGCGATAATAGTATGCGTATATATTCTGCGGACAGACGCAATTCTCAGTCCTCTGCAACTGCAGATAAATGCTGAGGTAAACACCTCTAGTGCCATCGCAAGCAACAATCGATGTTGTTGACCTAATTCGTTGCTAGCAATGTCAGCATGTTTTCGGATTTATTGTACTTCGGTTTGTATACACATACTTGCTGCAGTTTGAGCTTGGAATCTAGATAAGCAAATCTGATGTGTAAGATTTTCTGTTGCTAATGGAAAAGCGAACACATGAAATAAACTGCCGGCTATATTTCCGATAATATCTTTGTTTCCTAGTTTATGCTAATAGTCCTTTGTCAGTTTGGAATAATTCTTCGACGTGTTTCAAATGTCGACACATTGCCTTACAACCAGGCATTTCAATTATGCTATGCCATAATCAAATCAGAAATAAGTGCATAGAACTTTCGAAACTTCCCTGCAACTGATCAAACAATGGTTGCGCCGATTATGTTTGACATCGAACATGTTTATGCAACTTACAAATGCATCTGCATGAATCATCCCCTATCCAATTCCACTACGAACGCGCGAGGACATCAAAACTGGAGGACATATGTACATATTATGAGAAAAAACATCCACCACTATAGCACCGTAAAAGCGCACAATAACAAGCACATGCCAAAGAGCACAGTCCTTCTATCTTCTCTTTCCAGCAAACCGCTATGTTTGTGCGCTATGAGGCGATAAAGGATCGCAATGTGTGCACGATTGGGTTGGATATGTGAGACATATGTTTCCTCAATGGTTACGCTGCGTATGATAGAGGGTTTTCGGAGGTGGTGGTTGGCATTTGTATGTGCCTACTTTCTGTTACTATGTACAATTTACCGGACTCGAGTTTCATTTCAACTTTGATTATCGTTCGAGAAGTGTCTTCAACTGCGGATTTTCATTAAAGCAATAAGGTAGTGAGGAAGTACGAATTAACAATAGAGTTTATTCAAATTATTTTTCATGTTTTAGATGATTCCAGTAAATAACACCAGCGAAATCGATTTTGAATATACAGACAGAGTATCTCCCGAAATCAATTGTGAGTCGAGCAAAAGTGCGGAGCCTCAACGAGCCGTCGATGTGTACAGAAGGATACTCACTAAAATGAATCTAACAGATGGATTTCATGCCGATGTACCACTGGAATCTACGGACTCATGTCGAAAAGAGATGGCAAAACAAATTTGGATTGCTACTTTTACAGGAAATAATGTTTACTACCGGACCTAAACTCTTTCCTCTCGTCTACCCAAGTCGAGCAGTTAATTGTTGTTACAACTCTTTCTTCATTCGAATATGGAGAATTTACATAATTTATAGATCTTAACCAATTTTTGTTTTATTATTATTAAATTACATATTATATATTATAACAAATTTCAATTTATTGTCCATATGCATTGCTACCTAGTTTAAGAATTAAATTACTACATTTGTATGTAAAGCATATACGAGGTGTAATAGAAAAATAGCGGTGTTAACAAATCTATTATACCCTTCATCTTATGCATGCCCTGTACGCGTGTTGTAAAAGGCTATATTTTACGTTTGTCCAATTGTATATAACAGGCAGAAGGAGTCGAGGCGGACTCCATAAAGTATATATATTTTTGTTCAATATCAAAAGTCCAATTGACATGCCGTCTGTTTGACTCTCCGTTCCAACAAATACAACTTGGAGATTAGAAGAGATAAAGCTTTAAAGTTTGGATATTTTGGTTGTTCTTTTATATAAAGGAGTGGCTATTTTTCCATAGGATCCTATTTATATGCAAAATACAAAAATATGTAAAAATTGCAAGCATAATTACAAAGTTCCGTGGTGGAACTCACACCTTAATAAACTCCGTATTAACAAAAATAAGATGTGGACAACATTAAAACGTAACATTACTACAGACAATATAATAAATTACAGACGTGCCAACGCCCTTTTCAAAAAACAAGTAAAACTCAGGAAAATAGAGGCCACTAATACATTCACATCGACGATAGAACCAACTACGCCGACAGCAAAAATCTGGTCTAATATTAGACGGTTTTGTGGGTTAAACCCAACTAAAAGCATACACTATAGCAAATCCAGTAAATAACACGGTACAAACATCAAGCAAAAACATAGCTGATACCTTTGCAAACTATTGGTCTAGTCTTTCCAGTGACTCCAGCTTTAGTAGCCGATTCATAGAAGAAAAATATAGAAACACTGACAGGACTATTTCAATATCACCCTCCGCAAAACTTATAGAAAAAAATATCACTATCATAGAATTTCATTCCAGCATTCAAACCTTAAAAGGATCAACCCCAGGGCTCAACAGGATATCATATCCCATGTTAAAAAACAGCTCATATACACTCCAAAATAGAATTGTACAACATTTCAACGACATTCTAAATAACTACATGCCACAAACATACAAAACCAGTTTAGTTATTCCCATTTTGAAACCAAATTCAAATAAAACGGTAATATCTTCATACAGACCTATATCATTGAATTGCTGTATAGCTAAAACATTGGATAAAATAATAGCCAAAAGACTCTGGTGGTTCGTAACCCAAAATAAACTATTGCATCAAAATCAATTTGGTTTTAAAAGAGGGAAATCTGTAACTGAGAGTCTTCTATATGCTGACTTTCTAATTACAAAGTCCCTCAACAGAAAACAGCATACATCAATCATCACCCTGGATTTTTCAAGGGCATTTGATAGAGTTGGTGTACACACAATAATCGATCAACTTTTAGAATGGAAAGTGGGACCAAAGATTATGCGCTATATACGCAATTTTATGTCAAATAGGAAAATAGTTGTAAAAGTGGCATCGCAAACATCCAATATTCTACCCTTAAGTAATGGTATACCGCAAGGATCGCCATTATCTGTCATATTATTCCTTATTGCTTACAATAGGCTATCCAACATACTATCCATGGAAAAGGGAATTAAATTTAGTGCCTATGCTGATGATTTTTTCCTTATTATTAATTTTAAAAAGGAAAAAAATATTATGTACAACCTTGACACTCTGTTTGAAAATATACAAAGCTGGTGCTCGTATTCTGGGGCTGTTCTTTCACTAAATAAATGTCAACATCTGCATATATGTAGAAAACATAATTGTACCTGCATTATATCATGCAATAATATACAAATACCTACAGTCCCCTCAATTACATTACTAGGCTTAACAATTAATAATAGATATAATTGGCTACCTCATATCAGAAAACTTACAACCTCATTATCCAAGAGGCTTAATGTAATTAAATGTCTTGCTAGCTCTAGGTTTAATTGCAATACTCTAACCCTTCTGTCAGTTGCAAAAGCAACAATTATTTCTAAAATAGACTACGCTTTATACATTTACGGTTATGCACCCAAATCAGTTTTAAATAAAATAAAAACACCTTTTAATGCTGCAATAAGAATGGCTCTTGGTGCATTTCGTTCAACACCAATCAGTAACATCCTTCACGAAGCAAATATTCCAACGATAGAATTAAAACGTGATTTTTTATCATCAAAGCTTGTCAAAAATCTTTTAAACTGTACGGATACCCCTATCGCAAATCTGATAAAACACCATATAACATCGGTAAATAAAAAGTCTACCTCATCAATCGAACGTACAATAAATACATCAATATTGTACGGTATCCCATACACGCCTAATAAAATTCAACGTTTGGAACCCTCTTGGCTTTTGCCTAAAGACGCAATAGATACTTCACTCAGAATCCACAGAAAACAAAATACTGCAGCAAGCATCTACAGACAGCACTTTTACAGAATCAAAAACCAACACATTTATCTACACCGACGGTTCACAACAAAATCACATTACTGGCTTTGCGCTTACAACAGAAACACACACACTTAAGTATGGAAATCTGCCACAGTATTCTACGGTATTAACCGCTGAAATAGTAGCAATTCTGGAAGCCGTAAAACTGGCCCAGAACATTAAAGGAATGTTTGTTATATGCTCTGACTCCATGTCTGCTTTAGATTCTATCTCTAATATAAACAACCATGACTATTATCCCTCTATAATTAGATCAATGTTAATAAATCTCTCACCTAAAGTAAAGTTATTATGGATCCCTGGCCATTCACTAATTAATGGTAATGAGTTAGCTGATCATGTGGCTAAAGCTACTACTCAAATGCCTCTGATCTATACACACAATTATAATATTAATGATATAAACAGATATTTAAAAAACCAACTTAGCATTGACAAGTTAAAACAAATTTCACGATGTAATATGTGGTACAAACAATTAAACCAGAATTCGCTTCACATATGTGATTACATGAAAAAGATTTCACAGCACAAAATAAATCGACTTGACCAAATTAAAATAATTCGACTACGGTTGGGCCATACCAAACTAACACATGAACACTATTTAAACAACAATACACCATCCACATGCCCACTATGCCAAAACAACAGTACAGTCGACATCAAACACATACTAGAATCCTGCTCTTCCTTAAACAACATTAGAATAGAATTCTTTAATGGAAACAATCCAATAAATTTACTTGCTAACCCTAATGAAGATAACATATCTAAAATTATAAAGTTCCTAAAAAAATCTCTGTTATATAACAAAATTTAAATAAACGTTTCTTAGTATGCAACCAACAAATTATATAAATTTAAAAATGTAAATCACTATAAATTAATATTAATAGCCTTACACCTAAGCAAAACATTGTTAAATAGTAAACAAAAATAATTATAAGTATTATTAAGTTCCTAGTATTGTCTAGCTGAAGGCCCTGGCAGCTATTGCTAGTTTCTCTTGTCATTTAGTTTTAACTCTATGATAAGTTTTTAAATAAATAAATAAATAATGTAAAAATTGGCGCCATCTTCCGGAGAAAAGGCAAGCTACACAAGTACATTCCCCACGACCCATATAACACATATTTATATAGGATGATTTTTACGCTAAAAACAAACACGTTTCATTTATATATATATAGACATTTATTCACTTTTTTTCGAAGTTTTCATTTTTATTTATTATTGACTACTGTCAAACGCTACCTTACCTCTTACTTACCCTATAAAAATGTGGATGTCTATGCTAAAAAAATATTGATTTTATTAAGTATAATCCATTGTCCTTGTAACGACATCCTGCAAAAAATTACAAAAACAAAACATGGGTTTATTGAAATTTGAGATGATATGGATGCATATTCTGTATGTACCAATTGATGCTGAATTTAAGGATTAAAGAACTAACCAAGAACTAAAACTACAGTTTAGTTTGTGTGTTTTGCACTTTTAGCAAACCATGATTGACACTATCTAAGGATGTGTTTTCACAACTGAATTTGGTGCATTCTAATTTTCTCTGTCGAATATAATAATGGCGTTTAATTTGGGTCCAATATTAGATTAACTCCACACTAATGCTTTTTAGCATAGCCACATTGGACAAAGTTGCTCTAGATAAGCATTCTGTGAATTCGGAGGCGATTAGTTTTTAAAATTGAAACTACATGGCTCCAGCAAAGAAGTCTAATCAATTTATCAGTTGCACATTGTAATCAACGCCGTAACATCCACAAACTATTTTGGGTTCAGCTCTATCTCACACGGTTCTAGATCGGATTTTTGCCTCCATATTATCTAAGGTTTAAGATGATATTGTATTGATTATTAAAATCAACAGAAGTTGGCTACCTTTAAAACAGGCCTTCGATAAAAAGACGCTGTTTCACGTCAAAAACTGCCGTCAACAGGAACTTTAACTATTAATTAACAGGTGTGGCTTGGTGCTATTTCCTGAAAAATGAAATATTAAAGAACACCTTGTGGTTCTGAATAATGTGGATCCAGCAAACATATGTTCGATTTTCATAACCAAATAATTATCTTTTAAAAAGAATATACGAAAATGGCTTAGAATCGAAACGAAAATGACAGAACCGACACCCAATGTTGGTAAACTGGTTCGAAACCTCCAGGTGAATTGTGTGCAGAAGTTTTTTGATCCAAGCTGTAAAGTACAAAGCAAAAAAGAAGTGCCACAAACACTTTCATGGGCCCAACCCATTCTTTATGACTTCTTCAAGCTATGCAAAATAGGCTACGAGAGCCTTGCTATGTTTCTAAATCCTTATTTCATATTAGGGTGCATGATGTGAAAGGTTTGATTTTTGTGGTAATTGTTGCTTTGATAAGTGGTATAGTTTATTTTGTTTCGATGATAATCAATACTATTGTCAAGCATGCATTTTCTTATACTTAATATCCATGATTTTTTCGGACAATTTAAATATGTACTCGACATTTAATAACCTTTTTACAAAGCCTTTAAATTTTCTAGAAGTGTACATGCACGTCGAATTTATAGTCTTGTGGAAGTATGCTTTAAATAAAACTAAAAACTTTTTTGCGGTAGTTGTAATAAAGGTGCAGTTTTTATTGATTTTTATTTTATTTATTTTTTTATACATTTTTTATTTTATTTATAGACTTATTTTTCTCATATTATTATTAAGAAATGTTTTAATGATAGCATAAACTTTATTTACGAGATTTGGTAGTTTGATAAACCCATGAAATAAAAATGTTTTTTAAGCAAATGAAATTTATCATTGAGCACAATACGGAGCTGTCAAGACTTGGCGCACTACAGAAAGACTTCACATTCAAAAAATTTATATTTTTCCTTTATTTGGAAATGTTCAGGAAATGTTGGTACTGCACCTTAATCTCTTCAGTCATTCCGTTACCAATTTTCTTTTCACAGTAGATAATCTGATTTAAAGCAGTTAGGGAAAAGCACCGAATCGAAATCTATGATATTTACTTTGTTGACAGTGATGCTTCTCTTTTGTTTTATTCTTCAAATGCAGAACGCTATAACTGATTCTTATTAATTTTACGACTTTAAAAACTTCGATTCGCGAGGCTTTGTCAGATTATCAGCTGAAAAATTAAAGTGGCAGCAAATGATAGTTTTATTCTATTCATTTCTTTCACGAATTAACCACACCATTCTCGTATTTATTTTATATTTTTATATATTCATATTTTTGTTCGATGATACGGGTATATATGCTTTACTGACTTTTTAATTTTTTATTTGTTGTTTTTTTAGTATTACCATTTGTTAAAGAATAATAAAAACATAATGATTACTTAAAAACAAAAATGAAACATAGGAAATTTTGATTTCTTAGTATTGATATTTCATATTTTTTCATTACATACATTTATTGATGATTGTATTAATTAATTAATTTGAGTGTATTTATATTGAAAACTTTTTTTTTGTTGCTTTCTCTGATTAAAAATTTTGCAATCTGCTTTTCTTATTTTTTTATAGCTTTTATATATTTATATGTATGTACTTATACCAATGCATATTTTCTTTAATTATATATTTTGTGGGTTACTTCTTTTTATTAAAAGCCACAATATATTGATTTATTTATATTTTTTTAGAACAGAGTATGAGTTATGTTTATATTGCTTAATCGGTGCCTCACGCATCCGTTTTATTTCAGTTGGATATACTACCGGGGGCTGTGGCCGTTTATATGGTGATGGTGAAACTATCGATGGTCGCGCTATAAAATTAATTGTGTTATTGTATATTCTTTGATTGAGTTGTCAGTTTGACTTATAGTAACGTTATAAAATGAAATAAATGTTATATTTTTAAAAGTTTATATTTTATATTTTAAGTTTTTTTATTTTAACGAAACGTGTACGTAAAATTTTGACCTATTTAATATACTCGATTACAACTAATTTGTAACTACAATGATTTCAATCGGTTTGCAAGTCAAACTTACCACTATATTCGTATCCAGCTGGCGGAGCACGTTTGGGCATATGGTGTTCGTATTCATACGCTTCCTCTTGTTCATCGGCTCTATAATAAATGGTTAATAAAGAAATGAAAACATATTTACAAAATATTATTTTGAGTTTGCCAAAACACTATCTTTCCTAACAAATAAGAAACTAATTAGCATTAAACTCATGAAATCTAAGTGAGTTCCATACTTTACAAGCAACTTACTCAGGCGGATTTTCCGCAGTTCTTTTTATTAGGTTCAAATATTTTGGTGCACCGGCACCAACGCCAAACTTTTTATCAAACACAGATCTGCAGATGAATATTATTATAATTATTAACAATTGAAAATGTCGAGAAACTTACCTGTAGGCCTCAAGATTAGGTCCGTGCATGTTCTTTGCCGATTCAGGGTCCATTTCCATTAGTTCGCGCAATTGTTCATGGGAAACTTCGTCATTCTTGTCTGGGATTAGATACTTACGTATTTCAGCAAGCGCGTATGCTACACGCGCATAGCACTCAGCTGGCGTGGCGACGGTGCTCACCTCAAGAAAGAGATCCTTTTGAAGATGAGCGAATCGCGGATCACCAGAGTTCCGCAATTCTTCCTCCTTAACACGATCGCGTATGGAACTCCGTCCTTTAATTGCAATTTTGCACTGCGTTTCTTCTTGCAACCGACGTAGAGAGTTACCCTTGGGACCGAGGATTTTGCCAGTGAAATTGAACTAGTATGATACAATAAGTATTAATTTCTCATTACTACTCATTTTAACTTTTATGTTGCCCACCTTCGGATACTGCTTGACGGGAACAAAAACTTTCTGCGTGATTTTCATTGGCTTCTGCTTGTAGACATCTGCGTAGAACTCCTTGCCGGGTATTCGCCCAGTACAATAAACTCGGTCCACAGCTGATATGTGTAACAAACAAATGAAAAAAAATTTTTTTTTCCAATGATTTTTTTTTGCTTACCTTCGTCTATTAGCAAAGCACAGAGGGGGAAATCTGAGGCAGCAAGTCGTTGTCGCTCTTGCTCCAAATCGGCTAAAAACTTTTGCGCAACTTCGTTTAATCTAGGTTGGTGATCCTGAACAGGCTGCTTTTCTCCGAATTCATTCATGTTGAAAGTTATGACCCCAAAATTATTGATTTTAAAATGTCAAAAGAGTTTTATCCCACACGTTGAACTAAGCGTACAAATCGTTACAAATTCACTTGGTACCCGGTAAATAGTTCCTAGTGATTGTGAGCGAACAATCGGTCATCGGTTGTTATGCACATCAGTTCGATTATGCAGACAATCGGTCTGTAATATGTATACATATTTTTAATTTAAACTATATTTTATAAAATATTGAGAAAATATTTATTTATTCAAATCTAATCATTCTGTTGAGATATGACGCATACATATTTACACTTGTAAGAGAAGCATAGCATCGTACATTTTTGGAAGTTATGTACATTTATATGCCAATAGTGGGCGTCATTTTTCAAAAAAAAGCTTCTTCCGGGAAACACCAGTTAAATAGAAAACCTTTATCAATTACCCGGTACCCTCAAAGTCAACTTACGCCGTGCTACCGCACATATTCAGCACCAAAGTCCACTACACAATGAATCCACGGCAGCCATTTAATCGATAACATATTTCATACATAATGTCATTGAGAGGCCTTTCAATTAAAACCAAAAATAACATAATACATGTTAGGGAATCAAAACGAACAGATTGAATTTATTCATAAGTTAATTTTGTTCAATCGTTAGTGAATAAACTAACACAAATGTTAAAACGTAAACTGAAACATTTAAATTGCGATTGTTTGCGTTTTATATCTCAGACCCTTCCACACAACGCAGACCGAGTACCGTCGAAAATCAATTACAATCCTATAAACTATTACTTAAGCATGCCGTTTTGTATAAGAGCTGCCTTTAAATATTCAATACTTGTAAACGGAGAACGCTGTGTATACCAGAATTCAATAATGCTCCGTAATTATTAAAATTAAGCAGCATTACAATTCCATACACTAGTTTACGAATTGTACCCGTGCTTCCTATAACACGATAAGTATGTTCCTTATAGGCATCCAAGCCAAAGTTAAGTTTGTTAGGTATGGTCAAAATCGGAGTAGGGATTTCTCGCTGCATAGGAGAGTTGACGCATCAATTCATCGTTCGAACCGATACGCGTGCCTGAACAAGTTCTACATCAAATAGAGTGCTAGCCTATGTCTTTGATAGTTTTTATTTTACGTTTGGTAATATAAAATATTTCAAGGATAGCACAAAAAAATACTGTGTTCCTACAACATGTAACAATTTAATCTAAAATGACAGATAGTTGAGATATTCTAATTAAAATAACTTAGGAATTTAACGAACAAACCTTGCCATCATTGAAGGACACACTTTGTCAAAAATTATAGTTTCAATTATTGATGTCCAACATGACGTATTTTACGAAGTTTCATTTCAATAAAAAACATTTTTTTTCTTTTCATTTTAATATCATTTTTTTATTTTATTTTTAAATTGTAGTAATTGGTTTCTATATGTATGTAATATTTTATAAATGTGTTTAGCTATAAAGCATTGCATTTATTTCATATACGGTAAGTTTTTCTCACCGAATACTATTTATAAAAAAAAAATAAATACCTAGAAGCTATGAAAACAAAATGTAAATCGGCGAAGTCTCGTGCATTTGACTTTAGTACGTTTCCTGTTATCAAATGGATTCTAAGCTTCAGCATATACTTACATATTGTTGATATAGTTTTCGATGCTGTGGTGGTGTCCTCTTTGTTTTTGTTTTTAATTTATATTAATTTTTTTTTTGTTTTTTTTTTTTTTTTTCAATTTAGTCGATAGATATTTCTTTTGCATGCGTAAGTTTAGCTTAGATTTTAACCAAATATTTATACGTAATTATTGTTGCTCTTATTCTAACATGTTGTAGGTTTTTGCTTTATTTTAATCGGTTACAAAAATTACAGTGAATTTCAAATTATTTTTATTTTATTTAAACACTGCTTTCAACTTATATTGTTACAAAATTTGGAAATAATTTGTTTTGTTTTTTTATTGTTGATTTGATTATTATTTAAATAATTTCTCGGCAAATGTAATATTTTTTTTCGATTTGATATATAATTTGCGTTGGATATTGAACTTTGCATTTTTAGTAAATATTTTGTAATTTTCACAAAATCGTTTAGTTTTTAATTTTTTTTTTTACTGGATTGATTTAAATTACGTGGAATTTTAATGTATTTATGTATATTTCGTAATTGTTTTCAATTCTATTTATTTAAAATAGTTTGCATACATTAAGTTTGGATTTTCGATTGGGTTGTTTAAGTGTTAATTTAATTTAGCGCATTTTGGGATACGGTGCCGAGCGGTAGCGAACACTTTCACGGGAACGTGACCCAGTATCATAGTGAGAAGACGAATGCGAGCCCGATCCCGATGTTGTTGGGCGATATGAAGATGATGAACGACCGTTACTTGGTTTTGCTAAGTTGAAGAAAAGTTTATGTTTTTTTTGTTGTTGAAATTTGTTTATTTTTTTTTTTTTTTTTTACATTTGTAAAACACGCTCTTTTTTTTCTATTTATCTCTTTTGTTTCGTATAAATACAAGGGTGTGCTAGAAACAGAATCAAAAATTTTTAATTCTATTTCAAACTGGGTTATTTGCGTAACATATCAGTTGGATTATTGGAGTAATTAGTACAAGAAGTATAGAATTGTACCGATTATAAAATATATAATATAATTAAACGAAATATTTTCACAACATGAATTAAAAGAAATTTTTGATTTTGTTTTTAGTATAAGTACGAACACCTTTTATTATTCTTTATAATTTTAATTGATTTAACGAATTTAAATAACTCTTTAAAATGTTTCTTATGCATTAAATTAAATGCAGAAAATCAATTAACAGAACTTTAGTAATATATTATATTTCTGTATATTATTTCAATGGTTTGAACAAGTTTTGGAGCTAAAAATACGAATGGGGAATATAAAAAAGTTCATAAAAGAATTTTATTTACGTAGATTTGGTTTTTTTTTTTTTTTTTTTTTATTTATTTGTTTTGAGTTTTATATTTTTGTTTTTTTTTTGTTTTTTTTTTTTTTTTTGAGTTGTTTTTTGTTATCTATTTCGTAAAGATTTAACTTTTGGATTGTGGATTATTTATTTTATAAAATTAAAACTTTCGGTAGTATTCCCAAAATATTTTTTAGTACAATATCTATTTCATTGAAATCATTTGGAATCAGTGGTGGAGTTATCATTTCCACTTCCTTGTGCTAAATGGGTCAAAAGAAGCTGCGATTATAGACAATTAAAAACATTTCTGCCGAACATAACTAAATAATATTACATGGTCTTACAAGATTACCAAACAAAAACTTTGGTGAGACAGAAGCAATATCATCAGTTAAATATCATTATACGAGCATATACTTGTATTCTATTCCCCATATAACAAAAATGTTGCTCAATGAAATTTTTAAGGCTAATATTTATATATTTATGTAAGCTGAACTAACTATTTTTTTACTTTTCTGAAAGATTGTTTCTCTTTCATTTCAATGAGGAATTTAAATAAAATATGTATAACCGTATACTGAATCGTAATACTTCACCATTATAAGATATTTATTTAATCACTTTTATATTGTTTAAAAGAAACCACCATCACATATGCTCTCATCAAATTTAGACTTGAAAGTCATACGTTTGGTCATAAAAGTTTTCTTGTAAAAAAATAGAGAGGACATTGTATGCATGTAAACATGGAAAAATCATATTATGCAGTTGACTTTTAAACTAAATTCATTATATTAAGGCGCTCCGAGATAATAATAGATCCAAACAAAGATTATTTCCAAATAGTAAAAAAAGACAGACAACTGAATAACACATCATGCATAATATTACATAAATCACCTTTTGTTAATGAAAAATCAGCTGCACCACACAACAGATTTCGATTTTTCTTGAGTATATCCTTTTTTTTTAAAACCATTTAGAACGTGCTCAGAAAAATCTACAGTTTTAAGTTCTAATTTCGGACAAAATTTTATTTCTTCCTTAAAAATGTCTCCAATGTGTTTTGAAGATGTCTAGACTATTAGAATGATCGTTGTGAAGTGTTTAGTTTTGGTTTACTGTTATACAAAAGAAGACTATAGGGAATCATATATTTTTGGTCACAAATATAAATTATTAAAATTCCAACTACCCAATAGGAGATATATTCCTCTTTATTGAAATTATTAAAAAAAAGTAAATCATAATAAAAATATACCATATAAAGCTCCAGTTTGAACCAGTAAACTTATTATCGAAAGTCTACAGATACAGAACAACGTTGACAACACAGGCATTGAGTGGTACAAAAAGTTCAAAGCGGACTAAAGTGTGATGATTTGCGTCCCTCATTTAGTTTGAAACATCACGAAAATTGTGATTGAAAATATTTTGTAAAAAGGCCGACAAAAAAAAAAAAAAAACACTGCAACGCGTGTTCAATGTTTGTATCGTGTTTTGTAAAACTGCTTTCCTTTTATTGATAATTTGTGAATCTCTCTCAACATAAATAATACGAAATTTCCGAAACTATAAGAACTTTAAAAACTTCTTTGTCAATGATGAGTATTTTTTTTTTTTTTTTTTAATTTTAATTTAATAATGTATATTTTTTTTAAATTTTGTTGTCTGAGTTCATTTTTTAGTTAGTTACACTGTTTGATTTTTCAGGCCATTGCTAGCGCTTTTGTTTACATTTTTTTACGTTTTAATATTTGGATATATTTTTCGTTTTGCAACAAGTGCGTTTAAAAAGAAAGCCTGTTTTATCGTATTCGTGTCAGTTGTAAGTTTAATTGGTTCGAAATATTATTTTTTTTTTCGCTAGACCTCGGAAATTGATTTCTGTTTTTAAGTTTTATTTAAATTCGCATTTTTGGTTTGTTTGATTTTCGCGTATTTCTTTGACCGAAACTTTTTATTGTGTGTATGCTTTCATATCTTTTTTGTTTTGTTTTTGAAACCTGTTAAGGGTCAAAAATTAGTTTTGAAACCGTGATTAACTTACCTGAGTATGCGGTCGCATAGGAGGAGGATGATGTGTGGGGATGGTACTCGCGACGATAGTCACGCTCGTATGAACCGCTTTCATACTGAGCATGATGACCGCCGCTCGAATGTTTCGTCTGTGGAGGAGGAGTTGCATATCGGTCGTACTCGCCATGATGATCGTACAGCTCGTGATCCCTCGACCTATTATTTAAATAATTTATACTATTAATTTGAATGCTTTTGTTAACAGAAATGCGTCAAATACGCTAAACTTTCTATTTAATTACATATATTGTTCACTAACTATCAAGACTAAACAGTAATAAATAAAAATGCGATTTGCAGAAAACGCATTTAAAGTTTTCAATTGACTGCATATTTTTACTGTCGTTTTTTCATTTCTCAAACGGTAAGCTTACATGATGTTAATATAAATATTTTACACAAAATAAAGCAAAATATAACGAATATAATTACATCAACAAAAGTTTTTTGAGTAATGACAGTCTTCTAGTAAATGAGCGATATGTATATATACATACCTGTGGGTCTTGACAAGACCATAGTTGGGATCATCCATAACGTAGCGTGCCTTCTCTAGAATGGAGTAAACTTTTGGCTTAGACGAAGCAGGTGGTGGTGTGCTGCAAACAAATAAAATCATAAACATAATAAAAATTTATAAATGTATATACTAACCGAGTGCTGTATGCTCCATGTTCACCATATGTCTTCGAATAGTGATGTGATTTTTTATACAAACGATCTTTACTATCCATTTCGCGTAATTGTTCTAAACGAATTTCGTCATTAGCATCGGGAATCATGAATTTTCGTATTTCGGCCAATGCATATGCTAATCTATGGTATGCCTCCGCGGGTGGAGCAACTGTAGATATTTCAACGTGCAGATCACGGCTCAAATGCGCATATTTCGGATTTCCAGAGTTTCTAAGTTCTTCCTCCTTAGCGTGATCGCGCATTGAATTGCGACCCATGACGACCATTTTACAAAAGGTTTCTTCTTGCAATTGCCGCAAAGTGTTGCCTTTTGGTCCGAGAATTTTTCCAACAAAATTAAACTTTGGATATTCTTTGATTGGGAAGAGGACTTTTTGAGCTACACGTATCGGTTTCTCACTATACACGTTAGCGTATATTTCTGGCTTAGGAATTCGTCCGCTCACCAAAATTTTTTCAATTTCTAAAATACGACCAAAATAAACTGAGATTCATCGATTTTACAATTACATCGTTACATACCATCGTCCAGCAAGCGTTTCGTAATCACATGCTTTTTCTCTAAAGATTTCTTTTCAATCACGCACTCCTGCATATACGCATTTGTTTTTTCATTCAATGGCGGCGCATCGTGCTGTGGGGCGTGGTTAGTTTGATGACCGCCATCCTCAGCATCACCAGAAGCGTCGACCGCGCTACCGCCAGCCCCGGATGAGTCTTCGTCACGACGCTTGCGTTTGTAATCGCTGTTATCCTCATAGTCACGGTCATAGTCGCGTGGCATTATAAACTGTAATATAAAATCCTGACACTATTCTAAAACAAAAAAAAAACCATATCAAATTTTGTTTTAGAGTATTAATTGCAGCAGTAAAACCAAAAAACAAAGCGCGCATCGAATCGAGTGATATTGAAAACAGGTCAATATTAATGAAATAGTAGGTTTTTTTTTCTATATTTTATTAAAACTTACCTTAAACACAAACAAAAAGAAATTACACGTCTTTCTCAAGAAAAATTGTACAAGTTGTACTTTTTTCTATAACATGAAAGAGTTGCTTATCGTACTTTTCCCACTCACAAATAACAGCATCTGTACAAACACAATTAAAGCATGTAATGCCAGTGAAAGTGGAGATGAAACCAATGCGTGCACACGAGACAAAACATGGCGCAATGTATGCAAGTTCTATTTATAGAGCATATGAGATTTTTTAGACTATCTCATTCCCTAATAGCACAGGGCGTATGAAAAGACAAGTCGATTTAGAAATGTCCGTCCGTTGTCCGTCTATCATATGAGCAATGAGAATTTACGAGATAGAATCTTCAAGATAAGATATTTGGACTCTACTATACCTTCTTCGTATAACTTGTAATCAATGTACAAGCTCTGTTAAAAAAAATTTGCTGGCCACGTATCGAAGTTTTCAATTCCTATTTTTTTTTTTTATGATGTACACACGTTAACATGCCATTTTCGACTTTTTTGAAATGTTAATTTTGCCATTTGGACAAAAAAATTATAATTGGTACAAGGTTTTGACATTAGCCGGCGAGAAGATGATAATGACGATGCCTGCCCTGGACGCTCCAGCACATAAACAACTAAACCAAACGTTAAATGCAGTGAAGAAAATAATTGTGATGTATCGTCGGATCACTATTGGAGAAGTTTCTTAAGATATCGGTTGGTTCATTCCATAAAAATTTTTCGGATGGTTTTGGCATGTTCTTGGCATATTTTTTCTTGCTACACCCTGTGGCGTTGATATGTAGGAGAGAGTTGGCAAGTTGGCCTACTAGTGTACTATTAATTTTTTTTTCCTTTTTTGTCTTTTTCATGTGGTAATTTTTAGTATCTTGAAGAAGTCATTAAGAAAAAAATCAGCGTATATTTTGGGAATTGAGACAGACAAGACTTTGAATTGGCAATAATTGTCGGTCGGTTTGATACACCCGCGACAAAAACGAGACAAATGGCGGAAAACGGAGTGCGTGGTGGCCCAGGGTCGTCGTCTGTGTCGGTTAATGCGAGCAATGGTGAGCACGGTATTGAACACGATCACAATGCAGAAAACGCAACGCCGCGACTTAATGAAACTGCTCAAAAATATATGCAAGAGCTAATGACGGAACGGGCGCGTATGGAGAATCATTTTCCGTTGGCAGTAAAGTTAATCGATGAAGGTAACATTAGTTTGAGTGATTAAATTGTTATGCACTAAGCGAAAAAAATTGATTTTATTCATGCAGCATTGGAGCGTGTTCAGTTAAACGGCAGGGTGCCGACAAGAGAACAATATGCGGACGTCTATCAGCAGCGCACTATAAAGTTGTCGCAGAAAGTGCATGTACCAATTAAGGATAAAAAATTTAACTATGTTGGAAAGTTGCTCGGACCAAAGGGCAACTCTCTTCGCCGTTTGCAAGAAGAGACACAGTGCAAAATTGTGATTCTTGGACGCTTTTCGATGAAAGATCGCGCTCGTGAAGAGGAGCTACGTAACTCTGCCGATGCTAAATATGCCCACCTCAATCTTCCACTTCACGTAGAAGTTTCAACAATCGCACCGCCTGCCGAGGCATACGCGCGTGTGGCCTATGCTTTAGCCGAGATTCGGCGTTATTTGATACCCGATAAACACGATGATATACGTCAGGAACAGTATCGCGAACTGATGGAAGACCCAGAGGCTGCTAAGAAATTGACTATTAGGCAAATGCAACAGCAGCAACAACAACAGCAGCAGCAACAAGGTGTTGCTAGTGGTGGAGGAAGCTACAGGTAAGACTTAAGTCTTGTTTGCATTGATTGTCTAAATAACTTTTTTATTTCAATCTTGAGGCCAAAATATCAGCAGCAATCTCAGCACTATCACCATAACGACGAGACTGTGTACTACCGTTCACACAACAACAGCTATCACCAACCAAAACCCTATGTGCCAGGTCCGTAAAACAAATATGAAGGTCGCTTTTTGATTTATTTATTATTTGTTTCTCAATAACAGCTGCCCAACGTGGCACCGCAATGCACGCTACCATGCCGCCACAGGCTATTGTACGTGCTTCGCCGCCAGGAATGGTAGTAAGTGCTGCCAGTTTTAATGGACGAAACGCGGGCGGTGCTATGATGCCAAATAGCGTTGTTACCCCTGCTGGCGGCAACGTCGGGGGTGCGGTGCAGCAAAGCATGCGCTACCGCCCATCCGCTCCGTATCAGTTTGTAAAGAAATAATACATGAACAGCTCTACCACCGACGCTTCCGCTGCCGCCGAGATAGCTACTGCAATCAGCTCCACATCTAGTTTGTCTTATTCAACGACATTGGTTATCTCCAGAAGCTGTTTCATTCGACATCGACTTCGATGCTTTAAACTTACCACTCACACATACATTATCAACAAAACGACCACCACCATCATCTCCCCTCCAAAGGTAGACATAAAACGGCCATTCTCACATGTTAGTTTCATTATTGTGGAGACGATGTTGGTCATCATCTTTTGAAATATATAATTAAGCGACTAGCCTAAGTAGATGAATGCTCTTTCACACCCACACGTACGGAGACATCATCGGCGAATTCTATATTTTATTCGCACTGCTTCGCTGCCATTAGGAATGTGTCGGGATGTCGAAATACATTCGAGTAAATTGGATCAATTCACGAATATCGGATTACGTTTAATTTTTCGTGTAGAGTTCTTAACAGAATATTATTAACCGATCTTTACTTATATTCATATTTATTGATTTACTCTGTTCAATTATGCTTTTTATATATCCTGAAATCATTATTTTTCAGTTGTTTTAGTTTTTAGTCATTTTCATATATATTGGATTTATTGATTGGTTATTTATTATTTTGACTCCCACGAGGCTTGACATATTTCTTTATTTTATTTTTGTTAACACATTTAAATCATAAAAATGGACAATTAAGATGTTGCTATGAACCCAACACCAAGAATTAAGCAATCTTTAAATATACTATATATAAATATATATATACAATTTAACTACATGCATATATGCAGATAACCAATTTTATTTCTTCTAAATGCAAACCAGACGAAAAAAAGAAATAACGGACATACATAATTGTTATTGTTGTTGTAAGCAACTAAAATTATAATAGAAATCATAAGAATAAATAAACAAGAAATGTTAAATCATTTTATTTCAATTATTTACAACACATATTTTTGTAGATGGCCGGCTTAATTTACAAATAAAAATCTAAATTAAACGAAAATAAAAATTTCAAAACTTTAAAGTCCTTTTGAACCCTATTAGATTATGTCATTTTTTGTTTCAAGATACATTTTCAGATTTTATTGACTTTGTTGTCATGTTTAGTGGAGGTTTCTTAAGTTTTTATGTTACAAAAGAAACATGGTAAACTTGCGCAAGAAATTTCTTAGTCCGAAAAGGACCTTACTGTTTTCCTTGTTTAACCTATTCACATTAACACACTACTTGATCACTATATTTATGTATTTACTGATTTTCGTTAAATAAAAGCATTTGTCTTTCAATGATATTCTAACTATGGAAAACCGTGTATAGGGTGTAAAATTTTAATATATGCATGTTTTTTTAAGAAACCAAATTTTTATTGCAGTGATAACGAAAATAAAATAGTGAAATTATTGTATTATTAGAGTCCACGGGTAAGTTGCATTAGAGCGTAAGGGTTCGAATTGCTTAAGAACTTGAGCTGATCGCCGAACCCCTCGGGTGTTTTTTGAATCCAGTTGCGGTCCAAGTAGTAATTTATGCAGCTAGCGAACTCTTTGTCGCTGTAGTTGTTTACGTGCACAGGTATGAAGGGATCCAAGTGCTCAAAACCTGCTTTACCGAGCAAGTATCGCGGCATATGCGAATTCATATAGCCTTCAGTCATAGCAATTTTATCGACTGATAGAACACAGACACCGTTAGTCCAATCATATCGGGTTATATCTAGGAACGGTTTCGTTAAGGTGATCCGATCGGGTGTTACACGCTGTTTATTGTCCGAATATATGCGTGTCTCCGAATGAAAGAATGCGTTGAAGCCATCTATGGCCACCATAATCTTGCAGCGATCACCGCTGGCATGTTGTTTTAGTTCTGATACCAACGCAGCTATTGTCTCAGAAGCATACTTAATTCGTGCAATGCCATGTTCGATCAGTTCGCTGAGCGTTGATCCCGCTGGAGTTGTTTCTCGTTTGCTCCAGACGTAGTCTTTGGTTGTCTTTAGCTCTAACTTTTGTAGCAATTTGGAGTTTTGTGTTTTGAAATGCACAAGCCAAGCCGCCGCATCGAAGGGCAAGTCGATGAAACCGTCTTGTGCGTTCGATGTCTCTTTTGGACGTTTCATCCAATTGGGTGCCCAGGGTACGTGTACGATCAAAAACCCATGTTGAAAGCCATAATGTAGAACGTGAGCCATCGTCAGAGTTTTGCCGGCGCCATTGTCACCGTATAGAACATAACGTACGACAGGGCGGCTTAAGTCCGTGTGCCGTATGTAGTTTATCAATTCGAGCGCTGGAGGACGTACCATTAGACATGCTTCGGCAAAAGTTTTTATTTGTTGCTCATACTTCTTCGGTAAACCACCACCACCGAATAGTTGCTTCTTCTGTTCCATTGGAATGCTGTAATACTTGGCTACATGCATCAATGAATGTTCGCTCGGATCAGCGGTATTCGTACGGAACTCGTCTAAGTTGAAAGTAGCTTCTGTAGATGTTATATTGCCGGAGCTATATGCGCGGATAGCTTTTGGAAGCCGTGGTAACATTGGCAAGTTCCGACCAAACATTTTTACAAATCAAGTGTGTAAACGCGTTAAAATATTCTTATAATTATTGATAAAAATATCTCATTAATTCCCAAAATGTTGTGGTTGGATAAGACCGACGTCCGAGCAGCTGACTCTGCTTGTTCTTATTAAAACTAGAAAATTACATTCAAGCGGTATTGGGCGAAGTGTTGCACTTAGTAATTTACCGCAATGACAGATGGGTAGCTTTATTTTCGATTGGTGTATAATTAATTGGGTTGGCAGCTCGATTCGCTGTCTCGTTTTCACCCATCTGATAAATCCGATGGGTTTTGCCACAATTTTTTGAGTTGTTTAAAAATTGCGGTCCGCGTCAGATTGTGAAATTCGTATTATTTTAAGTTTGTAAATGTTACATTTAGGTGTCATTTAAATATTGTATAATGTCTACCATCGAAAAACTATCTATTCAGGGAATACGAAGCTTTGGTCCCAATTCGGAAGACTGCCAGGTAATTTTGTGAGAAGTAGGCGTTTGAAAGACTCATATCCAACTGGCTTACGTTTATTGCAGAGTATTCATTTTTCATCACCGTTAACATTGATTTTGGGCGAAAATGGTTGTGGAAAAACAACAATAATAGAATGTCTTAAATATGCACTCACTGGTGATTCGCCTCCGGGTAGTGACCGTGGCAAAAATTTTGTGCACGATCCAAAGATTTTTGGTCTGAACGAAGCTCTGGGTCAGATAAAAGTGCAAGTTCGTGATAAGCGTGGAGCTCAACTCTCTGTTTGCCGTTCCATGAAGGTTTTTACGCGCCGCGGTAAAACGTCCTTTGAAACGTTGGAAGCTACAATGAATTTTATGGATGGCGTATGTAAAAGTAACTTGGATTCCATCAGCGGTCGTTGTGTCGATGTTGACGTTGCGATGTGTGAGTTTATGGGTGTTTCGAAAGCTATAATCAACAATGTGCTGTTTTGCCACCAAGAAGATTCTAGTTGGCCGCTGGACGAGTCAAAGAAACTGAAAGAGAAATTCGATGCCATTTTTGGTATCACAGAGTACAATAAGGCGATGGAGAAGATAATCAAAATGAGAAAAGAAGAAATGGATGCACTTAAAGTGATGGGTAAAGTTATATTTCATTGTTTGTTACGGATGTTTAATTGATATCTTTTTGTAGAAGCAAATCTGAAACTGCTTGTTCATCTTAAACAAGAAATGGAAGACAAGACTATGAGTCTTAAAAAAGCTGAAGAAAAGTGTGATTCAATTAAGGAGCAGTGTTTAAATTGCGATGAAGCAATGAAACCAATCGAAGCTCGTCTTTTAGAGATTCGAAATATTGAATTAGAGATTGGCAAATACCAAGCACAAAAAGTAGAAATCGAAACAAAGTAAATACCTTGCAGTGTATGCATATCAATATGTTTTACTACATCTTTTTCATGGTTTTCAGATATAAGAACTGCCGAGAACAAATTACTACTCTGGGCAGAAAAATTAAGAATAAATTTGAAGGCAATCTAAGTGATCTTGAAAAGCAAATAAGTTCCTTCGATCAAAAAATGATGGATAAAAAGATGGAGCGTTCTGAAATGGAAGAAGAAGTAAATAAATTAAAGTTGAATGAAAGGGGTTTACAGAAATCGCTAGCAGACCTTGACAAGAAGCGCTACTTAGCTCAGCAACAACACATGAAAGAACTTGAGTGCAAAAAGAAACATTCCACGAATATCAAATCTTTGTGCGACAGTTTGAACATTGAAGTTAATAGCAATCTACAAGAAATAGGTAGTGCGAATGACATTCTAGAAGATATTCAGGTTGTGTTGATGAGCAAGCAAAGCGAAATTGCGGAGCTGACCATGCAGTACGATTCCGATGATCAAAAGCGCCAGGTGGATATTGACACACTTCGTGTGGAAGTAACTAAATCTGAGGAAGGCGTGTCAACTTTACAAAAACAAAAGAGTTCATTCCAGAAAGAGAGTGATGCAACAGATGTCAAGATAGGCAACATCGAAATGTCAGTTCATCAGTTGAAAGCTCTAACCAAGCAAATAGATGATACCGATGAGCTTTATGAGAAGACACTTAAAACTTTTGATCAGAAAGCCTGTCGGGAAACAATTGCAACAAACAAAGCAGCCATTGTTCAACTGGACAGTCAATTCCGCAGTGTTGATGAAAAATTAACATTCTTAAATTCTATTGCAAAGCAAACTGCAGAGATTAATTTGAAAGAGAAGGACCTGGAAAAGAAGGAACAAGAAGTGCGTCGTGTTAAAAGCAAACACAGCGACAATTTTGTTAAGATATTAGATCAATCCGTAACATCTAATTTTCGTCGGTCTTTACAAATCAGTTATGAGAAATTAAGAAAGGAAATAAAAGAACTAAACGAAAAAACCAATGCTCTAAAGTTGAAGGAGCAGTCACATGAGATTAGGCGAAAAAATCTCAAAGGCGAAATTGTACGCATGGAGAAAGAGCTGGAAGAGTCTAAGGAACTCGTCTTTCAAAAGTGTCATGCAACACCCTATGAAGATTTGCTTGCGCGAAGTAAAACGGCTGTCAACAAATATCAATTAGACCACGGAGCTCTAAAATCTGCAGAAGCTATGTATAAGAAGTAAGTTGATAAACTCAGGGCATTGTCGAAATGTATAATGTATATAATATAATATTTTTAGATATATGCAGAAAATTAATGAAGAGCCATGCTGTCCACTGTGCCACAAGGGTATGACCAGTAATGAGGTCCGTCAAACTATATATATATAATACTGGAAACACTTTATTTATTTATTATGATTTTTAGGCAGTGGATTTATCGTCAGAGCTAAGCGATGAAATTCAAAAGCTACCGGATAATATTTCAAACACCGAGAGATTACTTAAAATTGAACAAACGAAGTATGAAAACTTGCTACAGTTGAAACCCGTAATCGAGAAAGTACAACACTTTGAAATTGATATTCCAAAGAAAAAAGACGAGTTGAAGAAAATTGAAGGAGCTCTGGCAGAGACTGCGTATGATTGTGAAAACTTTCAAATGTTGTTAGTAGAGCCAACCAATAACTTAGATCTAGCTAATTCCATGATGGGCGACATGTCGCTGTTGGACGAAGCAATTAAAGAAACTGCGCGTGTTAAAAAGGATTTGGAAGATCTAAAGGTAACATTACGATTAGTTTTTATATCCTGTTTAAAATATGAGGATAAAGTTGATTGGTTACCAGCACTACTTTTATTTTTCCATGTTTTCCTCCGTTCATCGTATCCCCTTTTCTCTGAGACTAGAAAAAGTACAACATTTTTATCTCAAAACCATTATCGAAACCATTTTATAATTTAAGAAAATATCTTGAACTCCCACACTATTATTTAATTTTTAAAACCTTTCATTACATTATATTATTTCGTACTAATTTAGCAAATCATATAGCGTTAAGCTGAAATGAGTTTATGAAATACCTGTGCTTAGTCTTTTACCTTTTCAGGAAAGAGTACCAGGTTTCTGAAAACTTATAAAATACATTTTGCATTCTTTCGGCAAAGATCTGTGGCGTGAAGCCAGAACTGGCTTCAGATTATTGTTTTTTAAATTTATGTTCTGCGTAAGGTCACTGCTGGCGAGACACCATACACCGATATTTAACATTGTTAATTCTTCTAGAAGAATTCGCACGATATATTGTAGAAACAATTGACTTGGATAACCAACTCTCTTTCAAACCATCTAGTTTCTAAGGTTCTTTATTAAGAACACAATAATAAAATATTTCATATATGACCAAACCGAACATCAAGCATATTTTTGTTTGTTAATTTAGCTAAAAGCATAAACTAGCAGAGCAGAGTATAATATTATATCCATACAATACTTTTAAATATATCTTAACATATTATAAAAATATTATTTCAGAAAAAGCTTCCAGAAGGTCACATTGGGGATGCCTCAATGGATGAATTACAAACTGAAAAGAAAAATATAACGAATAGTTTGGAGGAAGAGCGAAAAAGCTTGGAGATAAATCAGCAAACCTATGAAAAACAAATGGAAGCATTAAATCGTATGCGGGAAGTTAAAAATAAGTAATAGAAAAGCAGTTGATGCTTACTTTTCTGTTTTACATTGCCACATCATATTTTATAGGCTTAAAGATCAACAAATAAAGCTTCAAGAAGGTGTCCAGTCTTTGCCACAATTAAAAGAACGTCAAGAAGAGTTGACCCAATTGTTGATATCAACAGCATCCGAACTCAATGATTTACAAGGGAAGATTCAGCCGCTAAAGCAAAAGCTGAACGTAGCAATCGCAGATAAAACACATCACCGTGAGGTAAATCGCAAAAAGATTAATCAGCTGCAAACAAAATATAACGGTTACAAGACTTTGGACCAAGACGTACAGAGGTAAATACTTAATTATTTTAGTTTTCACACATAAATATTATTAATGATTTCTAAAAAAAAAATGAGATAAGGAAGATCTAATAGAAACTTATCTTTGTTGGACGGAATTTGGTTTATCGATGTTAACATGGTTTTTTTTTTGTCAGATTAAACAACGAAGTACTCGAATATAAAAAACTTAATCTCGAAGCAGAACTAAATAAATCTGAGGAGTCAATCAATTCAGTCAAAGAAAAGTTAAAAAAAATGGTAAGGTTAAATTAATATAACAATTTAGTAAACTTCAAAAATATTTATGATTTTTGACTATATTGCAGTCAGAGGACATAGTAAATCACGTTGCAAAACTCGAAGAGATTAAAACCGAATGTCTTAATCAGGAGACGTTGGAACGTGAACTTCGAGATAATCGAGAATTCAAGCATCTTGAAAAGAAAGAGATCGATTTAGCCGAACAATGTGGTACCTTGTCAAAACAATTGGGAAATTTAGACTTCCGAAGCGTTAGCAAGGAGAAAAACGATCTGGTTCAGAAAAAAGATAAGGCGGCTGTACGTAAAGGAGAGCTGCTTGGACAAATTGGAGAAGTTAATAATCAAATTAAAAAACTAGAACGTGAAATCGAAGAGCCAAAGTATAAAAATTCTATCAAGAATTATCGTCGCTCCAACTTTGAAGTGCTTATAACACGTCGTATTATTGAAGACCTAGGCCAACATCGTGTAGCACTTGAATGGTCGCTGATTCAGTTCCATTCCGAGAAAATGGAAAAGATTAATCGTTTAATTCGCGAATATTGGCGTTTAATATATCGCGGCAACGACATAGACTACATTCAAATTAAAACTGATGAAATCAGCACCGAGGCGTCAGCAGACCGCAAAAGAAGTTACAACTATCGTGTTGTTCAATCGAAAAACAATTCGGAGATCGAAATGCGCGGGCGATGTAGTGCCGGCCAACGCGTGCTAGCATCTCTCATCATACGCATGGCTTTAGCAGAGACCTTTAGCAGCAATTGTGGCGTTCTAGCATTGGACGAACCAACAACTAATCTGGATCGTTTCAACATAATGTCGCTCTGTGATGCTCTTAATCGTATCGTCGAAGAACGACAAACACAATCCAGTTTTATGTTAATAATAATTACTCACGACGAAGAATTTATCTCGGCTTTAGGCAAAATTAATACCTATCACCGTGTTTTCCGCAACGATGACTGCAAATCTGTTATTCGAAAAGTTCAAGTTACCTAAACCGTGTGTCTTTCATTTTAATTACAACTAAAACTTAACCAGTTCCTTTTTTATATTTTTCATACACATGTTAATTCAATTTCATTATTTGTTTTCTTAATAAAAATAACTACACATTGTAGTACAACAATATAATTTAAGCTTACTTCTCCAAGAAGCTTCAAGAGCGGGCCCCTTTAGCTTATGGGGTCGTCGGAAGTTTTACTGGCAGACCATTTTGCCTTCTCAGCCACACTCTGATCCTGGAATAACCCTTGATACAACGAGAAGAACGTCGCCTATCACTCTGCAGTAATGGAGGCGCTTTGTAAATCTTTGAGAGAAACACATTAATACCATTAAAATATCTCACACGGATCAAGATAGGAGATAACCCAAATGTGGATATATTTTTTAACATGATAATTTTGACATGAACAAGGTAACTTTAATAAGTAGCCTAGTTTTATTCTGTCTAATTACTTTCTTTGAATTGTATTTATTATTCATTTTGGTTTATTAGTTTCAAGCACATTTTTGCCGACGATACACTTAATAATCTAAAAAATATTTTCGGAGAGGACAGCAGACAAAATTGAACAAGAGTTAGCTATTGGCTTAATACAAAGCAATGAAAGCAGTAAATAAAAATAAACATACTTTCAAGAAATTTGACAGGGCGAATGAAATACGTCAGCGAAGTGCTGAGGATGTTGCACAATTTCGTAAAGAAGATCTCCTTGCTGAAATGCGCATAGCACCAGATTTGGATGCGTGCAGCAGTGATGAGTTCGATGAACATTATTCAATTGAGGTACGTTTGCAGATGCTTGCCGATAGAGTTGCAGACGCAACTAAGCCGGAAGCACAATTGAAGGCGGTGAAATGTACACGAATAGTTTTTGAATCGCAACAGGAGATTATTGAACCTAAATTGCTCAACGAATATCAAATAGTGGAGAAATTGATTAATTGTATTACTAAGAAATGCAGTGCTAAGCTACAGCTACAAGCAGTCTGGGCACTATGCAATATAGCATCTGGACCAACGCATCAGACAAAGCTAGTTGTTACAGCCGGTGCAATGCCGCATCTCTTAGATTTACTCGACTCAGAGTTACTGGAAATCTGTGATATTGCCATTTGGACGTTGGCCAATATAGTTGGCGATGGTGCTGAAATGCGCGACTATGCCATCGAATCGGGTGCTGTTGAGTTTTTGATTAAATTGCCCAAACGCAATCTGTCAATCGTTTTGCAACGCAGCCTTGCTTGGGCACTTGGGAACTTCTATCGCCACGAACAGGAAAAGCTGTGCCCAATTGAGATTGTTCGAAAAATACTGCCAACACTTAATTTACTAATGTGTCATTCCGACCCTGAAATACTTAGTAACACAATGTGGGCTTTGAACTTTCTATGTATTGCAACTACCAAACACATACATTTGATTGTCGCCAGCCAAAATATTATTACAGAGCTGGTACCTCTCTTGGGACATAAAGATATTAGAGTCGTAAAAGCGGCAATAAACTTGGTTGGTAATATCTCATGTGGAACCGATGCAAATACGCAACTTTTAATCGACGTTGGTGCACTTGCGCATGTTGCAGGTTTATTGACGCAGTGTAATCCAGAGATACGTGATAATACAATACGTTTTCTATCGAATGTCTCAGCCGGAACGCCACATCAATTACAGGAACTAATCAATGCCGAATTATTACCGAAAATAATTCAACTATTATATAGCGATTCATTTTCAGTGCGTAAACAAGTAGCATGGACTGTCAATAAAATTCTGACGACTGGAAATCGAGCACAGATTATGCTATTCTATAATGAGGGTGGCATTGTAGCATTTTTAAATCTATTAAAAATAAGTCATGATGTACAGGTGATCTATATAGTGTTGCATGGCATTAAGCGAATGTTCAGAACCATGGGTAATCAAGAACAATGTCTGCGCAGGGCAATCGATGACTGCGGAGGTCTGCACGACATTACTTTATTGCAAAATCATGATGTTGAGGAAATACGTCAACTGGCTTTTAGCATTGTCATACAATATTTTACTTCTGATCAAGCCACGAAAAAAGAAGCCAATACAGGCATTGATGGTGGGGAGTTTGTTTTAGGATTTCGATTGAGGAACCATCACAAGCGACATTGTAGCGTATAACGTTTTTTTTTTTATGTGTGTAAACAATAATAAACTTTAATTGAGTCTAAAAGTAAGAAATAATTGCACTACTTTTTTAAGAATATATGTAACTGAAGAAGGGGGAATGGCAAACCTCATATAGTATTTACATTATTGATCACCATCTAAAGTGGAGACGATATATTTATGTACGTCTGTATGTCTGTTCTTTGTTCGTATGTGTGAAGGAGATCTCGGAAACTATAAAGGTTAGACGTCAAGTTTGCGAATTTGTATATCACTCAATCCAACCCCATTTTCCTTTCTCTTTTGGTAGTTTGATCAATATGTCCACATTAACCATGTATGATAGTACCATGGTTGAGATAGCTCTAGATGGGTTGCTCTCAGAGAGAGTCATTGGTGGCAATTATCGGAAATAACTCCGCGTTCATGAACCTGATATTTAAACGAGTCGTAATTTTTCGCTCAAATATGGCGCTAAAAATTTTTCTTTACTCTTGGGGAAACCAATATTATGGCTATATATCACTGTTGGTAATGTTTTTAAAATTAAAAAATTAGTACCCTGTGGTAAGCTTTGTTGATTCGTGTCTAAGCCACCTACAGTTTGTCTGAAAGCGTTTGGAAGAGTTCTAAGGTAATCTGTGGTTTCATGCCAGAAGTCGGCATTAAAATTAAGAAGTTTTTTTATTTGACTGTGCTTCTTTTATAATGGTTTGGTGAAGTTGTTCCATATTCATATGGTCATATGGATATGGAACAACTTCAGATGGAATATTTTTCGACATTTTCTGCGACCTGTCCATTAGTGAACACAACTTACTCTGTCTTAGATTCAAAAGTTTGTTAATTGCCATTGATGTATTATGTCTATACATGTTTTCTGATACAAACTCGAAGGACGAAGAGAGTTGAAAACTTAAAAGATGATAACAGTAAAGAAAAATTTAAATAATACTAAATTTTTGTATGCATTGAACTATTTATTACAATTTAATATTTTTTAAAGCATTTGGTACAGTGATTCGAGAACTACGTTGTTGTTGTAGCAACTGAAGGATTCAAGAGCTTGGGTTCACCTCGCATCCTTCTAGCCTATGCTGTTGATGAAGTTGTTGTAGTGGTTGTTGTAGTGAACGGACATAGCGGTGACCTAACCAAACACAGGAGGATAAGGAATGTAGACTCCGCGACTGGTGCACTGAATAGGAGCAGCATTGCGACCATCACTAGCATTACAAACAACTTCGAAGAAAGCATTTTGTTTTTTATAGAACTTAAGACCTTCTCACTAGAAATACGGCTATCACTGACGAAATGAAAAGTCTACGGTTGCTTTTATACTCTTTATAAATTTATTATAAATGGACTGTTGTTGATGTCCATATATACATACATATGTATATAGATACATAGATATCAGGGGTAGATAAATATTTGGTGTCCATTGAAACAGTGTTTACTTCTAATGACTATTTGTACAGTTTGAATATAAATTTAAAGTACACATTTGCAAAAACGTGTATGCCGCATGTCTAAACTTATAAAAATGCTACAGACTCATCACATGTAAGAGAATGTAAATATAATAATAAAACAAATAAAGAAGTTAGTAAAAAATTATCAATACATACCTGTGTTTTGCACTGCAGAAGTAATTCTATGGGTACATACCTCCTTAACTGAATAAACTTCGTAAACATAATCACAAGCTTTATCGCGGTCTTTGAAATCCTACGCCACCAGGTCTTCGGCTCCGGGAATTGTGAAAATTTTAATATATGATGAAAACAACAGTTAATCAATGTAATCAAGAGGTAATATAAGTGCGGGCTTACATTATCTTAGTTTAATATTCTTGTTCTTTTTTGTTAATATTTCGCACACCATTTTTTTATTCCATTCACTTAGAGTGTGAAATAGTAATACATACATATATCCTTGACTGTATGCCATATTTTAAAGGCGCGTTACCTCAATTTTGGAGTAGCCTCTTTACAAACTCAAGGCCCGTTTATGGGTTTTTTAATGAAAACTTCTTTATTGAAGTCGACTAGATGGATTCTTATGGTCCACATTATAAAAAATTAGTTCCATCCACATCACCTGAAGTAGACCTTCAAGATGTTCTTGACCACACTACAGAAAAATTTTTTCAACGAGAAACATGTGTGAAGGGGGTAATTTCATTCTTTTAAAGGTAATATAAGCAAATATATATGATCACGGACTCTCTTATATATATGTTCATCATTTCGCTTGTTCCATTTCGACTGAGAAGTGTTTCGTAAGCTGGCGAGGCATAATTCTTTCCACATGAAATTTATATTTGGAACAGTAAGATATCATCCTCAACTAAATATAAGTTTAGCAGGACTATAAATATTTGTATTTCAAAGTTTAAAGATTTATCATTAAACCTTTTTTCGAATCTAAGAGGACAAGCCATCCAAAGTGGTTATAAAAGGTCTCCACCACTATACTAATGAAACCCAAATAAAACCTGAATTAGCAAAGTTCGGACACGACGCAACACATACCTACCACACTGTCAACCGCTTCACCAAACCTCAATGAATTTATTTTTTGGTAAGCTTTCAGCAGCGGAAAAAAAGAAATAAAGGAAATTAAACGCCTCAACGGAAACGTATCCATTTCAACATAATCACATCTATTAAAAAATCATTGACTATACTACCGATACCCTCAAATTTTCATCGATTTAAATGAACATTTTAAAAAATATCTACTTTTAGTAATGAAACTTAGTGTCAACCAATTGAATAAATCAACTTCAAATCAATTATTATTTTATTTAGCATTTGTCTGGGCCGGTAGTTAATTTCTCCTAAGGTGAGTTCTGTAACAAGGCTGGGTGAGATATCTTGCGAGTAAGTTTGGATAATAGTTGAGCACTTAGGATGATTTTCCTGGCACTTGTACTAACTTTAGTGGCCGTCAGTTTTTTTTTTTTTTTTTTAGCGCATTAAAGCATGTATTCCTCTGTTGTTTAAAGCTCCTATGTTCACTTTTTTACTAAAGGCGATACTGAAGAGATCTTCTATTAATAGTATTGTCGCATCGTCGGCTATTGGAATATTTGAGGTGTACAGAACGTATTTTATGCCCGAGAAACGGCGGTTCTCAAACCCGAATTCATGATTGAGTTGGTCTATGCTGCCATTCTTTTCTCAAAATCCAAAACGACGAGAAAGAATAAAATTTTGTGTGTGTGGATTGGTTTTGAGAAATGTTTTTTTTTTTTTTTAGTATAGAAGTTCCAAGATCAATTAAGGAGAAATTAGATCTTATCTTGCAGCCCTATCATCGAATTGTAGCGTCCTTAGAGTTCATAAACAATAGACAACATATAGTATAAATGGTTTATTAAAGTACTTAAACTAATGCTTATAGTAATGTTTGATCTGTCCAATCGCTCAGATTGTCAGATACACTTGCGGATCACAAAAAGCACCAGCTAAGATATGCAAATTACTTGCCCATGCGCTGGATTGACCATTCTTGTTGACACAATGGGCACCGGTTATTTTGCTTAACCCAAAGAGACATACAGCAGTGGTGAAAGGAATGGTTGCATTCGCCCCAAACTACAACACAATCCTGTCGCCCGACCACATCTCGTTTATCCGCCTGGCAGCGCAAACACGAATCCATAACTTGAACGCGACAGATTGCACAAATGTCACATTCAACGTCCCAGCGCCACATAGCTACTGGATTCCATTTCTTTAGAGTAAACATCTTTTCCGGCTTTTCAACATCTTCGGTAGACTTTTCTACTGCAACAACAGCCGCGTCCTCCTTGTTTTCACTTTCGGCCATCATCTAGCTTTGATATTTGTAGTTGGAAATAGGCTAAATTACTGCATTTGCACAGGTAAAATGTTTGTTACAGTATTTATCTATTTGTTGGTTTGTACTTATTTGTTTAATGTACGTACCTTCCTGATTCAACTATTATTAGTCGAGTGTGACCTACGTTTGAAAGTTATCGAATAGACACAATCGAGTGCTGTGAGCATCCCTGTCGATTTTGCCAGTCCGCAATGGCGTCTTTTATTGTTTTAGAGCTTTACAGCACTCTTTTAGTTGTTTACAAACTGTATAGCCGAAAAATGTAATTGTGTAGAAATGGCAGGTTGCATTCTTTGTTTAGAAGAATTTTCTCAAAACCACAGTTATATTTTGTTGTTTTCGAAGGAAGGTTTAAAATTAGGAATATGTGAAATATTGCAGAAAATATTTAATTTGTGGTTGCAGGTGAGTAGAATGGAATCTTTTAAAAAGGAATAAACAGATGAGATTTAATTGTATGCATTGCATTTTTAGCTGGAATTTAATCAAGATAATTCAAAACAGATTTGTTCAAACTGTTGGCAAGTCGTAAGCGACTTCAATGATTTCTATGAGCGTGTTTATTCGGTTCATCACCAGACGGACACATTACCAAGTCTTCCCCGCACGGACATAGTAGAAGTGCTTAGTGATAACTTTTTTGACATTAACGAAATAAAAGTAGAGGTGAATGATTTGGAACTTTTACCCCAAATTGAAGTCCTTGAAGATCCGGTCATCTCGATTTGCACTGGTCCCATTCGACCTACTGAAGACATCTTCGATACAGAGAATCGACTGAAGTTAGAGAAATCACCGATTACAAAGACCGACTTGACTACAGATTCCGAAAATGACGAGCTTCCTCTCGCAGGCTATTTATCACTTAATCTTAAGTCTGATTCTAACGATAATGCAACGACCACACATTTTGAAACTGAATCAAAAAATTATGGTGTGCAACTTCGAAAACGTCGCGGACGTCCACGAAAATTGCAGAAACTCGATAGTGATAACACAATAAAAACAAATGAACCCGATATAAAGAATGAACAAAGCGATAGCAAGCAAGAACTAGAAGACTACAGTGACGTACATGATGTGGAAGTTGGAACTGATGACAGCGACAACTCGAGCACTTCAGAGGAGGACACCGATGATGATGTGTGGAACATTGCGGATAAAGAGCAACGATACGCTGAGATTCCTAAACGTGTTGTTGTCAAACCTAAAAAGTATCGAAAGCGAGAGAGACCACTTGTTCCTCCGGTGCGTATGTCACGGGAAGAAATCGATCGCCGCAAATCACAGCAAACGGAATACGATAATATAATAGCAAAGTTCTTTAATAATTTCGCTTGTCCTGAATGCAATTTGTTGGTGCAGAATTTTGGTGACATGAAGCGACATTTTCGTCTGTCACATAACATAGAGTCAGGCTACGTGAATTGCTGTGGACGAAAATTTCATTTGCGCAAAGTTCTCGCGGAACATGTATTGGTACATTGGAATCCAGAACATTTTAAATGTGCCACATGTGGGCGGCTTTTTCAAGATTCTCGTACGTTAGAGATACACGAAAACACACACACTAATCCTCCAGATGCTAAGTGCAAAAAAACCTACCAGTGCGACAAGTGTCCTAAATCATTTACTACAAAAGCGGCCTTTGAGTACCACACATTTTCAAAGCATGTGCCCAAGTCTGAATTTAAGTTCAATTGTCAGTTATGTAATAAAAGGTGAGTCGTTATTTGTTCTCGTTTTCTAGAGTATTGTAACTAGTTTTTATTATAGGCTTCCTACAGAGCGAAAATTAAAAGATCACATGAAGCACGTGCATGACCCGGAGAGCGCAATTATTTGTGACAAATGTGGCAAACAAGTTCGAACACAATCAAATTTAAAAAAACATCATCAATTAGAGCATTCAGATGAGCCCCGGCCAACGCCAGTGCCGATGCAGTGCGAAATTTGTAAAACTTGGTTGCGTCATGCGGCCGGTTTAAAGCAGCACATGAAAACCATACATGAACAAGGAGGAGGAGAGCATCGCTGCCACATATGCAACAGGACGTCGACAAACGCGCGTGCACTTAAGAGACACATTTACCACAATCATGAATGCGAACGAAAGTTTAAGTGTACAATGTGCGAGAAAGCCTTCAAACGTCCGCAAGACTTAAGGGTATACGTTGTCACACTAACTTTAAATTTCAACCTATATATATGTCTTCACTTCAGGAACACACATCAACTCACACTGGCGAAGTGCTCTACACTTGTCCAAACTGTCCAATGACCTTCTTTTCAAACGCCAACATGTACAAACATCGGCAGCGCCTTCATCGTGTTGAATGGGAAGCTGATCGCAAGAAGCCCAACACCAATATTATGCGGCAGGCAGTTGGTGCCACAGCAGCAATGAAACAGCGCGGGACAGCTGGTCTAAATCAAGCATATCTTCCTAAAGATATTTCCTTGGGTTAGTCTTCGTACATAAATTCTACAAATTACGTTCCAAATTATAATTTTAATCTCAAATGTATTAAATGTGTTTTTAACTAATTTAGGAGTACTTCTCGTCCTGTGGTATTTTTAATGTTTCCAACATTCCTTCCTCGCGGTGAAGTTGGGCCCAGCGCTGCGCTATTTCGGGGTTAATCGACTTACGAAACGACAAACATGTTATGTGCGGCAGTTTTTCGAAACGAACACGTAAAAATCCGATTTTTCCTAAAACATATTGCCAATTTTTCATTAATGCTGCGTTTTTGCCTACATGCTGCGAATCAGGCGTTATTATCACCAGAATGCCTTCCGGCCGCAATAATTCGTACGCCTTTTTACAGCATTGCAAACGCTGCTCAGGACTTGGTATGTACTCCAACAGTAAGCTAAAGATGACACACTCGAATCGTTTTGCCGGTAGTTTGTGCACTTCATTGCTTTTATCAAGTATAACATCTTCACTTATATTGGGATCAATATCTATTCTTAAAAAGTCTCCCTTTAAAACATTTTTTGTTGCTGGGCACAGATCAATTGCAGTAACTTGGAAGTTTGAAGCAGCAGAAGCAAAGGGATTAAAGCAACTGCCCACATCGAGTACACGTAATATTTCAGGAGGTGGCTCAAGATATGAACATATGTCTGATATACAAGTATTGCTTCCTATATATGATTCTAGCAGGCGTTCCTCACGTTGCCGCTTTTGTAGGTAGATCCGTTGAGTAAAGAAGTATTCCATGCAGTAGTCAACTGTCCATTTTACCCTGCTCCTTGCAAGAAGTTCCGTATTTGTGGAATTTTCTTCCCAAATTTTAGCCAATCGAAACATTGCGTCAGCATATTCATCCAGACGCGCTTTGTCTTTAGTATGCTCAAGCCATGCCTGCTGCGCACCATGAATCTTGGTCAATTGACGTAATGAATCATGGCAAGATTTAATGATATCTGCCAAGCGGACATGCTCGGCAGTTGCCATTTTATTTGTTTCTGAGCAAAAAATATATGGTTCATATATTTCTTTTAAGGTTTAAGTGCAGTACCATTGGACTTGGCTGTACTAGTAGAAAACAAGTGTTGATACCAAAGGCTTTGTATGTTTGCTTGTTTAATACTTTGTGTACAGCTGTTTTCTCTTAGTTGATAAGCTAAATGTGAATGACATTATATCAGTGTTGGGTAACAGATTCTGATATATACGAATTATTTGTTAATTTTTGAAAATGCTACATCTCTCTACTCATGTTAATTAAAGTTCTGAAATGAACATAATTAAGAACTTTTTCAATTATATATCATAACTTGTCCAAATGCGGACAATGGCAAACATAAAATTGGGTGAAATTCGAGTTAATCTATAACGTACATATTACAGCTACTTCGAGATGTGCGGTTTGGGTACACAGTCACATCTGCCATAAAATATTTCCATATGGAACCAAAAATGCTGCTATGTATACCATTGGCTGGCTAGATATGTTTTTCGTAGATTACAAGCGAATACTTCTCCTGTATGTATATAGCGTATAGCAGTTCCTATTAACGGCGCATTTTCTATGAATATACCTATGTTACTTCTGTTAAAATTAAACCCCATGCTTTACACCTGTAGTTCACTTATTTTATCCATTCGATCATTATTTTGTTGCCAGTCAATTTAAAATGTAGTTTGAAGTAATCGTTTCTTACTGGTTTTACTAGTATTTTTTCACACGTACTTGATAAATTCTTGTTGGAATTGTGTATAAAATTGCGCTTCAATCATGCTAGTTAAGTCATATCTTCACGCAACAGCGTCGATGTAAGTTTATTTTTCAATGCAGTTTTAGTACCTTGCACAAAAATTATTTACATATATTCAATGAACGACGATACCAGTCGATCTAAATATGTCCGATCGTCCGTAGATCGGTGTAAGTAAAAAATTTTCTGATTTAAAAAAAAGACTTGCGGTATAGAATCTTATTAAATTATATTAAAAGTATCGTTTGGCTTGCCATCTTAACCAACTAAATTTTGTAGTAGGTAGAAAGTGAAATTAGAAGCTATCGAAGGTTTACTATTAAAGATATGGTGTATATAGGATATAAAATGATCGAGCACATCGAGTATAGTCATCGCAGGAGTAGATAAATGTGCATTCTGCAATTCTATTGAAAACTTCAAACGCCTGACTTTCAAAAATGAGTGATCTCTATATAAGTTGAGGTTCTCATTTAATGAGTTACAAACTTTTATTGAAACTAATAAGAATATAAAGAAAGAACGCTGCAGTCAAGTCTATTCGACTTCGAGATGCTCTGTACACCCTTTGAATCTTAATTTTGTATGGGAGATCTACTCCTATCTGAATGAGTATGGAATATTTTATTGGGATTAGTGTATGAGATGTGCTGAACTAAACTGCAAAATAAATTGTGTTCATACAAAAAACCAGCTAGGGAGATCGACATCCCTTAGAAAGAGGCAGTTATTTGAAGACGGAATAGGAAAGTCGAAATATCTAAATTTGAATATTCATACGGCATTCAACATATCTATTTCGACTCGACTTCGACGCACAAACTTAATTAACTTATGTGCACTGGTTACAAAAATTAATTATTATACTTTGCACATTTCCATAACTGTTTTACATATACCCTTCACAAACTTAGGAAGGGTGTTGAAACGAGTTGTACTGGTTTTTTACTAGTACACTTGCTTTTGATTTTTGCACAAACTATTTAAACGGACTTAAATTATTCATTTTATTAGATTTTACTAAACTGGAGGCCGGTCCAGCAATATGATTGACATCCTACTATAATTGCATGTAATACTATGAATCACAACGTTTTTATAAGTAGGTAAGTTTTATATACTCATACTTGTTGATACACATTATTCTACTATGTTCCACTGTCAGGGCACTAGTAACTCGTAGTTTTACATTTTCTTATCACATATTCAATAAATTATTAGTTGTACTCAAATAAATGCATAATAAAAATTGATAAGATCAGCCTTAAAACCGTTGAGAATGCTATAATAGAATAAGACAAATTATTTATTTGGATTGGTTCGAAGCTTAAATAATCTTCACACTTGTTCTTTACTTTGTTCAGATAAAAGAATTTTCAGTATGATGTTTTTCAAGTTAGGATATTGAGTTTCTCACGAAATGAGAAACTTTCATATTGGGCTGTGCGTCCGCAATGAGTAGATATCCATGGACTTTAATTATTTCACCATGCTTATTTCACCATTGTTATTTCACCATACACAAAACCGTTCTGTACTTTCACTTAACGTTTCTCGTCTTGCGCGAGATCTTTTTTGACCTCAAAACGTTCAAATTTATTATAATAAAATTTAGTATAATAAAATATAGTAATAATAAAATATATAATAAAATAATAAAATCAATGCAGTCTTTTTGCATTGGAGCTATACCATCTTGTGGCCACATTAAAGCTATTTTCATATGTTGTTTTCATTGATGTATTGCAAACAATGTAACTAAACTAAAATACAATTCGGTTGACACTATGTCTGAAGCATACAGATATCTTCAGTGACCAACAGATATTTTCAAATATTTGAACACAAATAAAAACGTGAAATTAGTATGTGTGAATATTGTTTAAATCATTTTCGAAGTAATATATCAGTAATAGTGGTATAAATTATTATGATTATTTGGTGTATTAAATAGTAACGTACCTTGGACTCGTCTCAACTGTAATCGGTGCCCTAATCAACAACTAGGTATATATTGAACATAGCTGATTAAAAATATATGTGTTAGTATTACCAAGCAGTGGAGAGCACTAAAATAGATTTTATGAATTAGGAATATTTGTTGTTTTAGTAGTATTGTGGACAAATTTTAAACGTATAAAGATCAGCAACAATATGCGACAATATAGATGGAATATTACAGCGACGGTATTGGAGAGTCATATGCACCGTGAGCTCTACGGTGCTTCCTTCGGATTTACTAACTCTTGTAATGAGCATAGTGATGGAAATTCTTGAAATAAGTCTCTTTTGACCTTATGAAGTTTCTTTTTCGATGGAATTTAACAACCTGTTCTCAAAGTGGGTAAAGGGTATTATACATTTGTGCAAAATATTATAATATGTCGTTGCCTCCTAATAGTTTTCATGTGTGGCAAATATGAATTTTATGACACTCTTTTGGAGCCAAACTTGAATTTAAGCTGAATTTGCTTTATTTTCAGTTTTCAAGAGCGGGACCCTTCTTGGATTGCTCTGCATTATTTATTGTTTATAAACATTATTTATAAACAAAATTGTAAAAATCGCATAAACAGCGATTTTTTGAATTCGTGAAATGGGAATACCACGAATACAAAAAATCATAAAAGTAAACATGAATCATTTCACTAAATATTTTCATGTATAACGGCAAAGTATATAGATCCTTCAAAATTGAATATTTAGACTCTCCTATTCACTCTTCACAACTATTATTTAAGCAAAGTGCCAACACCTATTTGGTACTCATAAAAATCTGTAACTCCTTTCTGGTTTTTTGAATAGAGAATTTTTTGTTTTTCTTATTATTTTAACTAAAAACGGTAAAAGAACCACTTTAAAGAGGTAGTCCTGGATCTTTGTAAGAAAAACATTGTGTGGTTGTTGTGTGCATAGGGAAATATCCAATCTTGAAGGTTATCTCATAGTCTCCAAATTCTCGTTGTTCATAAAGACTGACAGACCTACTGACGGACAAGTCTATATCGACTCGACACGATATACTCTACACCACTAATAGCCGCTACGAGTATATCGAGATATAGCGCTTTATCGCGGCATGCTGTTATTATTTTACAAGAGCTATGCGCTTTAAATGCGCTTTAAAAGAGTGGCAAATATCACACGAGACTAGTATATGTTCTGATGTGAAACGAAGAAATGCTATCGTCCAGTGTTATCAGTTGTATATATATATATATATATATATATACATGTGTTTATTGCTATATATTGACGTATGTATTTAGTAATTGTTTGAAAATGAACAAATCGGGTTGAATATATCACCCAAATCGTAGTTGTTTTATCGCTATGAGTAATCAGTAAAACGAAGTGATTATGTCTTAGAAATATGTTTGACATTTTCAGCGTTTTTCGGTGTCCAAGCAAATTCGGTTCGTTTCATCGGGGTCTTCAGTTGATAAACCGGCAGTCTGGTGAATAGACGTTCCAAAAAAAAACTCAAAATGAAAATCGAATGGGCGCCGGTCAAAATTCCGCCTCGCCGGCGTTTTCAAACTTTGTTTACGGGATTTTTCGTTTTCACATTCCTTGGTTTGCCAATTGTTTCGCCGCTACTTGTTTGCATATTTCTGGTAAAGTACTCTTTCCACACTTTTATGGAAAACATATACAATTTCAACACGGAAGAAATATCAAATAATAGAAAACCCAGTTTTTTTTTTTTTTTTTTGCAAATAAAAATTAAAAGTTATTATACGTAGTGTGAATAGTTTGCTATGATGTTTGTATTACCCAAAAGGAAGTGTCAGCGACTCTATCCGTCTGTCTAAGTGTGCCACAGTTTTCATTTAATATTCGGAAGGCCACTTTTTAAAATAGGGCAATAGGAGAAACTAGACATTTAAACTTGAAGGCTCTATCTTTTACAGTCTCCAAGTTCTCTTGTTGATATGGACATCCTCAAAGACGGATATGTATATATCGACTATTTGTATGGAGGCTACACCAGTGGTCCGATTTGGACATTTATGGAATATTTTAAATGTAAAAATGGCGTTTCTAGCGGGATTAGCACCTTCTAGTGATCCGATCTATCAGATTTACTTAAACAATTAAAAATGTTTCATTAAAAAAACGGGTTCTCTATTAAAGTTACTTCTTGTGTGAATTTTACAGACATATATCTAATGTTTAAGTCATTTCATGTTCCGTAACAGTTCTATGGAAGCTTCCTGATTAGAGCAATGATATTGATCTACATTACTTATTGCTATTTTGATCACAGTAAACGCCACTCAGCCGTGGATGGGAATGCGTAAGTAGTTATTTATTCTTTCTGAAATTTTCAAGTCTCACGTTTTTTTTTTTTGTTGCTTATAGTTGGATGCTTCTGCGCAATAATTTTATGGGAAAGTTCTATCGTGAATACTTTCCCGTTGAACTAGTGAAGACTGCTGAATTGCCTCCGAATAGGAACTATATATTGGCTAGTTTTCCACATGGAGTACTTGGGTGAGCATTATTTCAGACTTCAATAATTTAACAATTGTCTATGAATATAAAATAATAGCAAGTACAATCATTCACAATAAATTTTACACGGTATAGAAATTATATAGTATAGTCTAATAAAAATTAATATACATATGTATAGCGTTCATAAGAAACCATATCAAAGTTGAAATTGATCATACATAATAAAAAAGTTGTTCACCCGTAATGAAATTATATTGGTAGATTATGTGCTTAGGACAAAATTAGGCAACTGTCTCGGAATTGAAACAAACAACGTCCATAAGGATGCAAGTGGATCTACTTTATGGTGACGACCATTCCTTTTTTACGTGTTGCAAACTTTGTCACATTCCGATAATACCATTTAAATGACTATCAAACGTAAGGGCGTCGTACTATTACTAAATTTGTATTAGAACCCACTATGAAAGAATAACTGTTTCTGTTTTGATCTGTATGCCTTCTGTCGATAAAATAATGATTGAATTTAGAACAATTAGACATCATCTAATCAGTTAAAGGTATTTTATCGACAATATTGTCTGAACTATTTTTTTATTGTTTTTAGGCCCTGTACCGAAGGTACAAGAGCCTATTGGTTTTGTGCAAATGTATGTAACAGGTAGAAATAATGGTCGGAGACCCCCCAAAGTTACCCCCATTATGGTCAGGAGTGATAGAGAAGCCATGTCCGTCCGTCCGGCTGTCCGTCCGTCCGTCTGTATGAACGAAAGGATCTCGGAAACGGTAATAGATAGAGACTTCGTGTTTTTTGCATTCGACTAGGACTGCTCCGGAATTTCACAAGTTTATTTTAAAATTTTGTCACTCCCCCCTTCCCCATAAAATCAAACCTTTAGGGTGAAAATTTCTTCGGCACAAAAAAAAATTGAGCTTACCAGTGTAGAGATAACACCCCTTTAGGCCAAAATCCAAAGAGTTCATCAAAATCGGATAATAAATGACGATTTTATAAGCAATTGAATTTGAAAGGGGGGTCTTTCATACATACATACATCTTTTCATACATAAAAAAATTTTTATAAAGCACTTATTCGCGCAGTGAGAAGTGGTCATAAGCTTGTTCATAAGCTCGGGAAACATTTAATGTGTTTTTTAGGCGACCAGAACTGGTACAGAGCCTCTTACCGACGGTTACGCCCGACTGTAATTTCCTTACTTGTTTTTTTTTAATATTATCAAACATTTATTGTAGACATTCTAGTATGCAGTAGGATTCTCATCAGTAACTGACATATAGACGAGGATACTGTCGGATATTGTGTATAGAAGCGGTCCTTGCGTAATTCTAAGGAAATATTTTCTTTATAAAATTAAAAATGAATAAACCATCAGAGCGCATTTAACTTAATCAAATATACATTTCTTAATGATGTGCAGGATACAATAATATTTTGTTTTGCATTTGATTTCAGAATTGGGATTTGCATAAACATGGGAGTGGACATTCAGAAGTGGATTGAACTTTTCCCGGGAGTGCGCCCGAAGGTGGGAACTTTGGATCAGCATTTTTTCACACCAATTCTGCGCGAAGTTCTGAAATTGTGGGGATTCATATCCGTATCGAAGGAATCATTGATGTATTATCTTGGCAAATCGAATGATCCAAAGCATGTTACCAACAAGGACGGCTTTTCATCGAACGCAGTGGCAATATTAGTCGGCGGTGCACAAGAGGCACTGGACTCTCATCCTGGAAAATATATTCTTACCCTAAAAAGTCGTAAGGGCTTCGTAAAAGTCGCCATCAGAGCAGGGTAAGAATTGTGTATTACACTATTGAAATTATAGATTAAAGCATGTTTTAATTTAGGTCGCCCATTGTGCCGTCCCTATCCTTCGGTGAAGTAGACATTTTTAAACAGGTGGACAATCCGCCGGATTCGAAGTTGAGGCGAGTGCAAACTTTAATTAAGAAGATCACTGGCATTGCGCCACTGATTGTTGTCGGCCGTGGCTTTTTCAATTATACATTTGGTATTCTACCACATCGAAAGCACATCGTACAAGTCAGTAAGTACTTAAGTTACCTACGATTCGTTGAATTTTTCTTGTAAATCTTAAGTTTTACTATTTCAGTTGGCGCTCCAATTGATGTAATACAAAGCGCTGAACCAGACCCAATTTATATAGATGAGATTCATGCGAAAGTCATCCAATCACTAGAGACGTTATTTGAGACTCATAAGTCAAAGTATATTGAACACTCGCAGGAAGCGAAACTTGTCATACATTGACTACCCTGAAAACGGTATTTAATAATATATTTGCTTTATAAGCATTTTTAAAATAAAAATATAGAATAAAAAAATAAAAATAGTTCTTATACTTGATTCATATACTATGTTCTTTATCCTTTGTAACCATTTGCATCTCCTGCTTGTGCATGATTCGATGGCGTACATAAGGCGACTGTACCAAATGATATTTGTTAATTAAACTTAATTGATTATTGAATCTTCTCTTAATGCTAGACTGTGCCTTAGAACACTTTACAGGGCTAGGAGGTTATTTCGCCTGAGTTACACAGATAAGTTCGAGAACTTGCCTCCATAGTTTTAATTTTATTTAGATCGTTGCGAATATTCGCATTGCGATTATACCAAGCTGCATCGGTAAGAGTTCGAAGTATTTTCGCTCTTTGAATTATATCCTCATTTCTATCAGATTTCTATCAGCAAATTTCTATCAGCTTGAGTATCCCACAATAAACATCAGCTGGCGGTCTTATCTTAAAGAAAGCATTGAACTAAACAATTTTTAACTAAAATTTTGTACCCCTGTCTCGACATGTCTACATTTCTCTATTGTGTTTTGAACAGGAAAGTACAATCTTTCCAAGTTTCATCGGAGCTGAGGTAATAAGTCTTTATATGGGTACACAAAATATAAGCGTAGACCCCCTTTCTCAACGCATTACGGAATGTTTGATATCCAAAACAATTCTTATCTTAGTACAAATTAAAAAAAAAAATAGATATTAAAAAAAAATAATTATTTTGATAGCACTTTTATGCTAAAAAATTATCTGTTCTTAGAAATAAAAATAAAATGTATACTAGAAAGTATGGAATAATTCTTATTTGGAGGTTTGATCTATAACCAAATTCCTAGTTACAGTATAACAAGCTCCATCGTGATTTCTATCTTCATTAGCATCGCCCTCCATTTCGTTTATAATATTTATAAAATCTTGAAGGAAATTTTCATATATATCGTTCTCCATGATGCTGCGTTGCATTGAGTTTATGCCAGACTCAAGTTTAGAAATTCTCTCCATTTGATGGGACAGTGTAACATTGTTCGAAGATAAATCAACATCCTTTTGGACTAATTCTAGTTCTTTTTCGGCCAGCTGATCTTTTAGCACAGTTAACTGTTTGCTTATGTCGTCGATTTCATCGCGATATATGCCAACTTCAGAGAGTAAGTTTTCATATTCGGTCATATCCAAATTTGCTAAATTATTTAGTTCGGTCGTGACTGCATTTGATCGGGATGAGCTGTCTTCAAAGTTTAAGAACACTTTAAAATAGCTGGGATTGTTGATACGACAAATGGGGCAGTTTTTAGATCTATATAAAAACGATAACTGAAAGAGTTTGTATACGGATTTGAACAGCAAAATTTCGACCACTTACCCTTTCAACCAACCTTCAAGGCAATCGGTATGAAACACATGACCACACTGGGATGTGCAGATATCGTGGGACGGGCCATACCTCTCATGGCAAATGGTACATAGTATGCCTCCTACATTGTCAGAGTTAGAATTGTTGCTGTTAGCATCGCTACTCATTGCTTATATCTCTTCAAAATAATTCCAATTGCGATTAAATACGTTCCACTCGATCTCGCTGCAAATATCGCACTAATCGCAAAACGCATATTGAGAGAGCACAATCGGCTGACGTTATTGCGGGGATCAACCATTTTTATATTCTATATTCGAATAAATAAAACTGTATGTGCATGTTAAGTGCGCAGAATTCGATTGTAGCGAAACTTCAATGCCCTTTCTTATGGCTCAAACGATAACCAACCAAATAGAAGTATTTAATTACGCAGAAAAACTTATACTTACAGTGTATCAACAAAGAATGCCTTCTTGTCAAGCTTTTTAGGAATATACTTATTTATATACTTACTGTACTGTGTTATATACTTACAGTGACCGGCATAAGTATTTTGACAAGCATTTTTAAGCGTTAAGCGATAAGTGCTTCTACATAATATAATATGTATATGCTAAAAATATTTCTCCACACATACACAATATTTCTGGTTCACTCTTCCAGAAGGAAGTGATGTTGTACGCCTACGTGGATGACATTGATATCACCAGCTTGCAAGAACGGCAAGAGTTAGCCAGGCGTTTTCAAGACGATGTACTTGATGTCATTTCTTACACCGTTATCATGTTTTGGACGGTCTGTGACGATGGAGAAATACAATTTCGTCATTGTCGAAAACGTTGCCAACGTGGGAATAGTAGTAGCTAGTGACAACAACGTCAGACTGAAAATCATGCGAAGAATCTAGCTCGAAAAGGGGTTATAAGTCTTCTAGAGAAAGAATCTTCTCAACATTGTTGGACCTTTTGCGCCTTTTGCTTTCGGATAGATGAAAGAGTTCAAGGAGGTCGAAACTTAATGGCTGGACGACGTAAGAATGGACATACGGGCACGCGTTGGATTGATCTAGTGCGCCTTCCCTATTAAGGACATGACTGAAACACGATTGAAGGCCATTTAAATAAGTCAGTAAATTTCACTGCTTGTCAAAATAATATTGCCGACCACTGTGATCGTTGAAGTACAAAGAGAAGTAACAATATAAATTTGCTGCTCTCAGCATTGCAATATAAGCGTCTATTTCATTTATAATTGATAGCGGATATTGTTTATGTTATTGTATACAAAAAGTGTTTATAAACACATCTGCATATATACACATGTGTTCTTATATACATTAATACGAATTTGAAGATAGAATTACATGGATTAGTATGTATTTTTCGGTTGCGAAGAGTTTTTATACGATTCATTGAAAACGCAATTATGAATTTGTCTTCGATCAGCTGGGAAAGACTGGAATCTAGCCAAATCAAGGTGTCTGTCGGGTATCTAGTCTTTTTTCAGGTGTAAAATCGTGCACTGCAGTTCAATTGTGCTTGCGGTTCTATACTGATTTGGTAAAAAAACGGATTAGTACCGCTGATCGTGACATTTAGATAATAAATATTTGTACGTATAAAATAAAGGCATTATTAGTGGGACAAACACTCAGCGCGATAAATTATATTTATGTGTTCGTCTTTGATCCGAAGAGTACAGGCTGGGTTTCCTTTTATCTATCAGAACGGTATTCCGGTATGTATATGTAATTACCTACATACAAAATTGCATAATTTTTTGCTTCTGTTTATTTATTGCTATACGCTCCTTTTGCTTATTGTGTAGGGCATAATATAGTCGAGTACAATTGACTATAATTCCCGTTCATTAATCAAGTTAAACATATTTGGCAATGGACCTAGTATATAAACATACATTTTTATAAATTTAGTAATTTAAACACCGAGAATTATTGAAAAATATTTTCTAAAAAGGATCACTTGGCTTCTACTGCTGGTTCCATATAGCAGTATTTTATTTATATACGATATTCATTATGCAATTGTATATCCAAATATATTTATATTTTTTTATTGTTATTTTTTTTCCATTTTATATTCTGTATGTAAAATGCTTTATTGTGGCATGAGTGACTTAATTTTACTGAGAATTTTATTAGCAGTATATATTTCATTTATTTTGAACTGATTTTAAAGAAACAAACGGTTTTTGAAAAATTACAACCAGTCTACCTTAACAAATTTTAAAAGTTAATTTAAAAAAGGACTACATATCATTTTATTACATAATGCACCATAACATTGTAAAGAAATTTAACAATTTTAAATTAGTTATTTTTTAATGTCTATGTATATGTATATACTCTATACACATAGTGTGAACAGTAATTTATTTTGTCTTAAAGAAAGCATCGCAATCCCCATTGATAAGCTCGACAATACGTCTTGTTCTAGTCATGTCCGTCATTTTTTAAACTTCAGAGTAGGTTTAGGAACTTTAAGCTATATTTCGGAAAATGATTGTGATATGGCTGAGTAGTTCTAGACCCCATTAAATAAACTCTTCGAATTTTCTTTTTTTAAAAATGTTTCCGGTTTCGCAAATGTTATTTCGTTAATCTGCTTTCATATTTATTTGTGCGAGCAACCCAGAGCAGATCTGAGTCTTATATAATTTATAAACTAAAAGTTTTTTAATCTTTGAGACCACCCAAAGCCAATATTCCCTGTTAAAAGTTAATTGATATCATACAGATCTTGCGAAATCTTATTAGGCAGTTACTATAGCCAAAAATATTTTTCATGTGAGTAGTCCAATTAAAGAAACAGTTGTTCTGTCTGCATTAACTCCCATTAGTCATCAGATCGGTAAGATCAGGATAGAGAATTTATAATCGTCTTTAACTTGATCACATTTATGTTTTATGTCCAATTCTAATGTTATCGATGCATTGAAAAAAATGTAAATGTATTATTAGTTTATAATAATAATTTGTTTTCTTTTTTTATAGTTTAACAATTGAAGTTTTTTAACATTTTCTTTAGGTTTATTTTAAAAATGCGTCATTTCAATAACAAAAATATATTTCTAATTTTTGTACGTACTCGTAAGGTTTGCAAGCTTTTTCGCGTGTTTTTATATTTCAAGCTATTCAACTATTTGCTCTTTATAAGTTTATATTATAAATATACCAATTTATATTCACATGTAAGAGTTGCATTAAACTTGGCATTTTGTTTATGTTTATTTTTTTGTTTGAATTAAGTTTGGATTGTGACCATTTAGGTTGACCCAAGGCTGATGACAAGGATCTCTGAACTGTATAGCTTCATTTATACAAATATATCAATCAGGTATGCATATTGTGGCTCCAGGTAAGCTTCGTTTTAAATCAATCCCTGAGTGCTTTTAACTATCTATTTCTATCTGCGAATTTTTTGATACAAATTATAATTGCAGTGCAGCAAATATCCCACAACTAAGCGAAAATTAATTAATGCATAACAATTTTGATAAAACAGATTAGGTCAAACGGTTGTGAGCCTTAAATATCGTCTATGTTTGTGTGCACATAGTGAGTTTACAAAGGTGCATTAAAGGGTAAATAGAATAGACGACTTTAAATATAAAAAAGCCTGTTTACTAACTGACAAATTCAATAAACAGCTTGGAATAAATTTAAAAATTACAATTTCCATTTGGTGTTTCCTTTTTGCGGGTATAGGTTCCCCGATATCTAATAAGTATATCTTAAAAATGATTAACATACTTCAATAGTTTCTCCATCTTCTTTTTGTTTGTTTGTTATTGTGATTTGTTGTATTTATAATTCAATTACTAAAATTTCATAACAGTTTATTTCATGTTTTACATTATCTATGAATTGTATATGTAAATAGTATTAGATATATAACATATTTTCGCATAAACGTAACTGAATATTTTGTGTTATATATAGGTATATAGTATGTTCATCTGCATTTACTGAGCTTCCAACATTTTATGCAATTGAATATTCATTGGGTTTCGTTTTTTTTTCAATATTCAATAGTTGAATTAACTACAATTCTGAATGTAGAAAACATTCTTTAAAAAACAAATAATTTCATAGTTTTCAACGATGCTGCCGATTCCTAAGTTCTTGTTCAATTTTTGTGTTCAACAATTTTTTTTTTTATTAATTTCTCTAAATTTCAATATTTTTATTATTCAATTTTGAAGTGTAACTAAATTAACAATTACTTTTTATATGTAAGTCGCACGTTTTATTGTTTGTAAATAAAGTTTAATACGATCCTAAAACGAATTTCGCTATTTAGCTATATATGGTCATCATAAGAATGTTTTACATTGGATTTCAATTAATTTCGACCATTTCGATAAACTGCGACGCTACTAACTATAAGGTAAGATAAACAAACACCCCGGCCACTACGGATGCAAGCCACAGTAAATGGTCAGTACATGACATGTAAGTACTTCAAAAACAATAATAAGAGTAAAACTATACCAAATACAAGTTATGTTTGTGTATAATTGTATATATGTGTGTATAATCTATGGTGGATTTAAACGGCAACCACGGCCGCGATCTATGAAGCACTCGGCACTGGATTAAAATAGTGAAGGCCGTTAGTCTGCAAAATAACATTAAAAAAGTTAAACAGTTAAATCATAAATTGTACAAACTTCAACTAAATATTTACCGCCATATCGTATTCTGTGATGTATGCGGGTATCTCCAACTGGTCCTTCGTGATGGCCGAGTACAGATGCTCAACTCCTGGCAGCGAGTGCACTTTGGCTTTAATGGCTGGCGCCATGAACGTGGTAAACCACCAGGTCATCATCTATTAGAAGAGGCGTCAGAGATATTAGTTTTATTTGAAATGTAACTTTTGATTTTTTGACGAAACTTACCTTAGTCCAAAATGTAGGATGCACGATATAGAAGGCCTTAAGATTTTTCTTGTATCTATATGTGCAATAACAAACAAATTTTGTTTAGTTAATGTTATAATTCAATTTCTATAAATCATTCTCACTTGTATGGTAAGACGCTGTACACCTCACGCAGCCAGTGAAACGATGGGTAGTTGCTCGTCGATGTCATTGTATGGAAGTAAGCAATCACATAGTCTCCTTTTACGATGGGATCCAATAGTTTAATCAAATATAAAAGTGCCTGAAATACAATTAAATTAATATCCATCAAATCGATGGTTATTTTAATAGAAATACCTTCTCCAAATCAATGTTTTGTGCTGGAAACCATTTGCCACAAAACACAAGTACTGGCCGACCTAATCGATCAACGCCACTCTGGTAAAGGCAACCAATGCCTGAAACTTCGTTTAAGTCTTCGATCTGTGCACGGCGAAGCAAACGTTCGTATCTGTAAGAAAAAATTGTCCATACATCATAATTTAAAATTGTAAAAAATATTGAAATATCTTAAAAATGCGGTAAAACCGATATGTAGACTCTCTGGTGCCGGCATTCGTTAAGGATGCTCAATTCGGTAAACACTTTTAAGGATAGCTCCCAAACGCAAAGCTCATTTTGGATTTTTAATAGATTTTTAATAATAACAATAGAAGTTGAACGCCCATCATACTTTGAGATATCACTGCCCGTTTCAAAGTTGAATGGATCTTGTTAGTAAAACTGTTGCAGTAGCTCAATTAATCGAGCTTAACGAGTTTAATATTCGAAGCAATAACAAGAATTATACAATAAGTATTTGTGAAATTTTGCTCTAAATTTTTAACATGTGTTAATTGAAATTCGAAAACGAATTGAGTAGCAAAAAACAATTAGAGTAAGCACCTGAATGCATAGAACATGAATACAAATAGAAACAAGAAAACAAGTTGCATTCCAATGTGGTCTACGACGAGATACCCTATATATTGTATCTATGTGTATTTATTTGAACTATACATTCATATAGGGCTACATTTTATTGCGGTTCGTCCTGATTCATTTATAATTTATATAAATTGATTAAAAGTGGGTTCACAATTTAGTTGTTTAAGTTTCAGGCTTGAGTCGATTGTATTGTATGTACATAGGTTTCAAGCGAAAGTGTAAAACATCTGAAAGAACTGAACAAGTAATTGTTTTTGAAATACATTCATTTATGACTCTACCAAAAAAAATGCATAAATTTTTTTTTTTTTTTATCAAACCTAGATGTCTATTAAGGATTTGTATGGGAGCTGTCCGAAAAAATGTGGGAGCAGCCTCATTGGTTTTTGTATGTGAAGTGCCCGTTCGAAAGGTAACACCATATGGACTTTTAAACTGATATCGACATAAATAAAGAACTTTTTCTTACAAAAACAAATAACTGGTCAATGGACTTGTAATGGTGCTACCACAAAACGTAGAATTGGCATATCAATTCAATTATTTTATGTACTAGGACTAAAACAATTAGTTTTGTATCTTCAAAGAGAGTAGCACGGTGACTTAGACTAAGATACGTCTCTAAACCCTATTTCAGGTCGGTAACTTAAAAACCGATTCATATAGTTAGGGGTCAGACAGACAGACATACGCACATGAATAGTTCGATTCGTCTCGTGGAGCCAATCACGAATATGTATACTTATGGGGTCTCTAAAATTTTTGTTTTGCGTTACAAACTCTGTGGCAAAATTATAATGTACTGCAGCACACAGACAGACATACAGACAGACGGACATAGCTAGATTGACTCGTCTCGTCAAACTAATCAAAAATATAAATACTTTATGCGAGTTACGATATCTCCATTAATGCGTTACAAACTTTCCGACAAATTGATAATACCATTTCGCACTATATGCGAATGGTATTACAATGAACAGTGCGAACACAAACAGTGTTAAATTGGATTATACCATATTCAGCGGCTGGTGTAGAAGAGAAGGTGGTGAAGCCTACAATTGCTGCCGCTGATGAAATGTGTTTGCGATACGTGCCGCTTTTGGAAGTAATAAATAACAAAGAGAACGGCAATCAAGGGAAAGCGCTGACAAAAAAATAAATAAAAAAGATCGCACTGACGGTTCGCTGCAAATCTTAGCGTATTATCTTGGTTTTATCGCATACGCAGTACAGCTACTGCAGTAGCGGAAAACTGATATCAATGCGGAGATAAACAAGATCAAATTTCGCTTCCCGACTGTTTACCCACATATGTACGTATCTCTAAAATTCGACCCAGCGTTAACAGAGTCAAAGTGCCGCATTATTCAAGTATAACACTGCAGGTACCACACGGTAATTTGTACAGAATCTCTGATTTAATCAAGTTAAAACCATTCTATGATGCAGAGCTAATGGACCACCTACAATAAAATGTTGTTATGCTTCACTGGAGCTTGGTGGTTTGCTCCGACTCAGTTGGAGTATGTCTAAAGCTTCCGTGTTTATTGTTGCACCAGCTCCGTAAAATGCAATCGCTTAATTACACACGTTCGACTGTATAAATAATGTAAAACACAATTTTTTAATTTTAATAGAACGCTGAGAAAATGAATTTCTATTTATAATTACTAAAATTAAAAATGGAAATGAGTTCACAACAACTCACTCCCGCGAGTCAGCCATTTTAACAGTGAATCCAATGGTTCAGTTTATTTCGTATATACATATATGGAACTACAAAGTTGCAAAAAAAAAAAAAATATAGCCAAGATACACTGACGTCATATACATATGTCATCATCACATCAATCTGCTCATAATTAATTGTGTGTATTAGTGAAGGCAATAACAAAGGATACTATTGAGCAACATTTGTCATTAAATTCACGAAGGACACGTATATAACAGAGTATGAGTATTAGGGTCTATTTGTAAAGTTAAATTGATTTTCATTTCATATAAACTGACCTCTCCTCCGCTGATTCCATTAGCTCTTCGGGCATTACGTCGCCAATGTCTCTCGTCGTCTCCTGCATGGGACTGGAACCCAAATCTATAGACGTCATACCTTCGACCATTGTCATACTAAACTGGGTAAAATGTGTTTTTGTATGCTTTCTTGATTTCTGGTGGGTTCTCTGGTCGCTTAGTTAGTGGGTGGGTGGTTGTTCGTGTCTTGTTAATGCCTTTTTTTCTTTTAACTTGGTTAATACTCGTTTTTGTTTGCTTTTATTTTTAATTTTTTTTTGTTTTCTTTATTATTTTTCGTATATCGTCGTATATCGATTTTCTGTTTAATTTTTTTCTCCCGTTTCGAAATTAAAGCACGTTTCTCTTAAATGTTGACGAATTGCGAATACATTTAAAATTTTACATATATGTATGATTTACTTTTTAAATACACTTTAATAGATTTTCTATTGACGCAGTTTAAAATATTTATTCTTCTTCGGTTATTTTTGGCAAATTGGAAATTTCTCGTTTTGTGGTTTATATGTACAAATTTTTTTATGTAATTAATTAAGCAAATTCTGGCTGACTTTCGATGGCCGGAACCGACAGCACGGATGGCTCTTAACTGCACACTTGTACAGATGAATTCACAAATTATTTTATTGCAAATGCAATTATTAGTTAAATTAATTTTCTTGATAAAATTAGAGCACCGATTTCATAAGTTTTGATTCGACAACTGCCCAAACGTCCATCTGCGTTGAGATGCGACACGCGAGTGAGCACAAACGCAATGCCCTCTCTATACAGACATCGTTCGATTCGGCCGCCGGAGGAATACGAAGCTCGTCAAAACAGGCCAGGCGCGTAGCAGGGCCGGTATGTTGAGGCAAATGTAAAGAGCTCGTTTTTAGATTGATATGGAAATAGAGAGAACATGTAGGAGAGCGAGAGAATTTGCGCAGTGGTTTTTTAGGCGCTCGGCTGCGTCAAAAAATCGTAGGTGAGCAGCGATTCGCTATTTTCCGCTCTTCTTGGCCGCGCACGAGATTGCAGCTGCGCATAATCCTAATTTTCTTATTCAATGACATCAGAGTCAAGCCGATTAAATCGATTGTTGCATTCGTTTATTTCGATTCAAAAACAACAACATTTTAGCATCCATTTAATTTTTAATTATTTTTTAATTAAAGAATACTTGTATTTCACTTAAAGTTCATGCTTTTCTACACTGTACCCATAAGGTTTGTGTAATTGTATATAACAAGTAAAAGGAGGCGAGACAGACTCATATAAATATATATAATTTAGTAGCGTCTAAAGTTAAGTTGAAAAAATGGAGACTAACAGATAGCGTTGATGTTTGGTTATTTAGATAAGATTCTCGTATCCTTCCTCAGCTCATTTGTAGTCAATAAACGTGCTAATTGTGTTTTAGTTTTACTTGGAACGACAAACTTTACGTACCTTACACTAATGCCAATAAAATATCACACACGGATCAAGATAGGAATATATGTATGCCACATAACAATTAAAGTTTCAATGGGGCTACAGAGTATCTTGAAGTCCAACTCACTCGACTGCAGCATTCCGTCTTGTTTATTCTGGTTAATGTAATTTAAAAATGATTCAAACTTATGTATGTACAGATTTTCGACCATCTTAAAGCTTGTAGAATCGAACTCGAATTTGGAGGTAGTGAAGCATCCAAATAAAGTATGGAAGTTTACTTGCCACGTCCCTATTTTTAAAGTGACCACTCACTTTTAGGATTTTATATGAAAAATATTTTTGTTACAGGCAATACCAACTTAAAGCTCTATATTACGAACTATGACTTCATTTGTCTGTTACAAGCATTTGCACAAATTTAACATATATTTTTATCCTATGGGTACAAAGGGTAAAATGATATTTGAATGTGCGTATGAATACAAAAATGCATTACCTTATCGGTAAAATTTCTGTTCCCCATCACTTTTGTTATTTAAATACATATTATTTTTTTGTACTGCATAATTTTTTTTTTAATTATCAAATATTAAGAAACAGTAAAGCACGATGAACCACAGTGCATCAACGTAAGACAGTTCATATATTATAATAAAAAACTGGAAAGATCAAATGCGAGTATAGAATATTTATAAACGATGATTCACAAATAAAAACGAGATCTCTGTGAATGAGAGCAACGTTTCATTCAATGAACTGAACCGAATATTATAATTCCTGTCAGTTGGCTGACCCATGACGGCGTGTCCACGACTTTGTTCGAATTGGTTGAGTAGCAACCGTCGTGCAATTTGAAAAAATAATTAAGTTGACAGCTTAACAGTGTTCACTCAATGCATGCAAATACATAACGATGTTGCCTCGAACTCAGCTAAGTATCTCACACGTGAACCGCAAAATATAATGAAATAAGGGGAGCAGAAGGTGTTAGGCGAAACAAGCAACCAAATACGAGCAAATATTTTTGTTGTTTGTTTAATCGAATCCATTGAGTATAAATATTAAAAATTGTACGCAAGGTTGCACAGCACTGAGCACGTATTTGACTTTGAAATTGTCATTACGTCTGATAACCAGTCAATTGGATGGATAGAAACGTTGTTGATCAACTGCAATTTAATTGAGTTTGATAGATACATGCACTCCCCAAGCCGATTTGTATTTATTTTGCATCGGTGTTTGTCGTTTGTTTATATAGAGCCAGAGAAAGTCAGTGACTAACAATAAAATTCTATGTTCGCGTTTGACATGAAATTCATCAGCAGGATAGCCTTACTCCTGATTGATTTTTTCTTTAAATAAACAGTGAATGCATCACGTACGACAATACGGCTTCGATTATGACACTGTCTGCGCCTATTAGAACTCATATAAATATATGTGACGTAACGTACAAACACGAGTCAACAAACACGGCGTATATCTGACGTCATAGAACGGGAATCAAATGTCAGCTGGTTCGGAAATATTTGGGTCGGGTCGTGAGCAGGTCGGTATTTAAATACGATTGCGTGTTGGGGGCTCGTTTAATAATATAAACTATTCCTGGCTAAATTATCTAAAAATGTTTACATATTCTAAGAGCAATAATTGTGCTTTGGCACTTAATTTCTACGAGTTAACGGTTGGAAATAGAGTTTTGTATACTCGATAACATTATTGATTGACATTGATATAATATGCAAACCATGATAAATAAAATAGCAATGGAATTCTATGTATTCAGAAAGCAGCATTTGGATTCATGTGGAATCGTTTAAATATTTTTACAAAAGTTCCCTGCCTTAAGCTTGTACTGCACTTTTATAAATATCGCAAAAAAAAAAATGATTTAATTTGTAAAACTCACCGTTCTTGATGTTCCATGCCCTCGATTCCATCAGCGACAACACTCTCATAGATGCCGTTTCGTGGCCTATCGCTTAGTAGATGCTGTCTATCTAAATCTCTCTAAAATCAAAAGAAATATTTTCAAGTTAGTTAAAATTATTATCATAAGCAATAATGCTGGATCATGATACCGTGAACTCATACCTACATATATAAGATGTGTTTAACAGTTAACAGTTCACGGTATTATATAGTCGAGTATTACGACTTTAGCACTATTTCTGGTTTTATATTTATTTTGATACAAACCTGTAACTGTGCCTGCAAACCACTGCTATAAGAATTTAGACTTAAGCCATTCATATCGGGTAGGCCGTATTCTACATCAGAGCTATTGCCTTCCATATCGTGAGGGCTGGTATCAGAGTCGTCGTCAGCTGTAAATATAAATGGAAATAAATGTTACAACGAAAAAAATTATTTGATTTTGAAGGTTAATTTTTATGAAAATTACATGAAAATTCAAACGAATTGTTTATCATTTCGGGTAAGCAGAATAGTGTGTACAAATTCGGCAAAATTATTTAACTGTTTTTCAGTTCTTTTTCGAAATGTAATGGGCCTTAATTAAATTATCGCTCTGACAGCAAGAAAACAACAGATCTGACAAAAAATTCTAAACACAATCGAGGAGCAAAACAAGAAAAAATTGCGATGCGGCGCCGACTTTAGCAAAGTTTAACACAAAGTACAACGATATTTGATATCCAACTGAAACAAGCGAATGCGTCCCATATCTGTCCGGCGCTCGTTCATGCAGTTTCTCGCTGTTTCATCAACAGAGCGGGCTAACAAGTCGCAGATGCTGACGCGGACGCAGATTTGGAACTGTTGTATCCGCCAACCGCTCTTGTCCACAGTTCGCTTGCGATAAGTGCCGCCACTGCCTGACTCTGATAAACGATACGACTCGTTTATACGGTGAAATGATTTATCCTACGTTCTCAAACAAAACACAATCGCATTTACTTGCTCTGGTCATTATGCAAACAAGAAAAGCATCAACAGCCAGCAAAAAAAAAAAAGCGTTGTGATACATACAAAATAAATGACACTTGACTGTCTGATAAGCACTTTAATCTGGAAAATCTGAGCATCTTCACAATTAAAACGTTTTGTTGTTATAAAACATACATATGTATGTACATATATATTATGCATATCTGTTTACGTATTTTTGTTCATATGTTTTTATACGTACAATTAAAGTTTACTTCGTTTATATAATTAAATTAGCTTACCAAACGATAGCATTGAAAACTGTACATTTCTCATACCCTGTATTGAAAGGGACATGGGTATAATAAGTTTGTGAGAATGTATGTTACAAGCAGAAGGATGCGTGGCATATCCCAGAAAACATATAGGTATTCTTAATCAGTAGCAAAAGCTGAGTCGATATAGTCATATCCGTCCGTATATGAACAAAGATCTCAAAATTTTGATGAGCTAGCATTAGTTTATCCTAATAGATATGCATGGTAAGTGGGTGAATATTTGTGGGTCCCTATATGTTTTTAATTTTCTAATTAAAAAAGTTTTCATACTGGACCAAAAATATTAGTCGTAGGGTTTCTTCATGTCAAAATGTATGTTAAATACCAATGAAAGCGTGGGAGATATGATAAAGTATTTACATTCGTGATAAACAGGACGAGACGGTTTAGTGAAACTGAGAAATAATTTCTCTGAATAGTAAAGATTTAAAAAAACAAAATTTTTTCATTAAATATAGGTTATCATGAAATTATTACAATTTTAATTTAATATTTAAACAAAGATACTATCAAAATAGGCTAAACTAATAATTATCATACAAAAAAAAAGAGAGGGGGACAGATTTGTATCTGTTAACTCATTTAGAGCTATGATTTCGACCTACATGTAGTAATATTTTATTATGATTGAAATAAAATATATAAAGTCGAGTGTTTCTATCTAAATTAAAACACCGTATACATTTTTCCATTCAAAAATTACTGTTGTGCATGTATCTAACCCTTATAGTGTTACAATCTATAGCTACATATGTGGACTAAAAAGAGTGACTAAACATCCAAACTTAAGTTCATATAACTTAAAGTCTTCAAGTTATCTTAATTTATACGGATATGTCTATCTAGACTAGAATTTTCATACTTATCAACAATATATAAACTTCATGGGGTCCAGCCTATCTCTTTCTTCATTTTATATACATTTCCACAAACTTAATACCTTAATTACTCTTTCACCACATAGATACAGAGGTCATGTTATATCGACTTGTGATTTTCCTGAACGAATGCTGACCCTAGCATTCTCACATTTTTTGAAAACTGAAATGGCTACCAAAGTGCCGAGAAGTGGCGTAATCGGCCCATAATAGCCCATAGAGTCTGACGCGGACGTCATAAGTATATGTTACACGAAAAATGTTCTGCTGAAGCATAGTACTCATAAAATACGCAAATCTTGGAATGAAACGCCGCTGTATTAATTCCAACGAATTTGCGTCGTGTGATCGAAAGGCTCAGGAGCAAAGTATCGATGATATATTGATATTCAATATGTTTTTTGACTTTAAATACCACGTTTTACAGCTTTAAATTAAAAGAGAGTCTCTATTGTTACTGTTGAAGTCGCAGTTGGTCAAATATGGGTTAATTTTAAATAATTACTTGAACTTGTAAAAAATTATGAATAATTTGTAATAATTAACAATAATAATTGTTGCGATCTGCTACGCTGGTCACATTAGTACCAAATTGTGAACAGTTCGAAAGATTGAACTTAGGAAAATAAATTAAATTAATATCTATTTAAACTACAAACTACAAGCTCAATCTGAAATTATTCTTGATATAGCTTTTAATTTTTTTATTTAATACGGAAAGTTTCTTGTGTTTGAGCTGACTTGGCATTTGCTCAGATTACGAATACAGCAACACTACCGAATAGTACGCAAGTGGATCATATGTGATCCCGCCGCCGCTGCCATAGTTTTTCGCTTTACTGGCCCCGCCGGTACAGAAACAAGTTCTTTTAACAAAAATGGAACTTTAACTATTAAACATACATATGTATCAATAATTTTGCTTCTCAAAATTTATTCGCGCTTATCCTTTGATTTCTTATCTATGCGCTCATTACTGCTTTTAAGCCACTTGAATTGAAGTAGAAAAAATAGAGAGTGTGCGTCACAGTTTTTAGCAAATTTTTGCACATGTGTTGAGTGCATATAAGCATATTTATTTATATATTTGTATATTATAGATGAGTACGAATATATAAGAAAGTGAGTCTTTACTAGTTGCAGAACTCTGATTCCCACACAGATAGAGGCCGGCGGGAATGGCTATATCGACTCTATTTGTTGACGAAAAGTATAAAAATAACAGATGACACAGGTTCCTAAAGACTACAAAAAATATGTAAATAATATTTGATAATTCGTAGATAACGTTTATATATGCTTTTCTCTATGGAACTAATTCACCAATATCTGTTACGGTAAGTTTCTAACAGCAAAGCTACTACGCCATAATATGGTTGATAGGCAGATAATGCATCAACAAAATATATATTGTTTGAACAAAAGATAACTTGCAAATTGCTACAAAAATAGATGCCTAAAAGTAAGACGCATTTCATTTTATTAGGATTGACGTAAACTTAGCGTTACTAGCTAAATTAACAACAATAATAAATTGTTCGTACAAAATCTAAGAAGGCGGCGCTACAGGACTTACTCTAAAAAAAGGTTAACACGTTCATTGTACACTAGTTATCTGAAAAGGGAATAGTTGTTCATACGGATGGATAGGCAGACAAACGGACATGTCTGTATCGAAACGATTTTTTATGATCAAGAAAATATCTACGGTATGGGATCTGCTTCTGGTTACATACATTTGCATAAACTTAATATGTGAAAAATAATTTTTAATTTTTTTGCCGATTCGGATAGAGTTTAAGACATTCTTTCATCACAAAATGATGTACTAAGCGTTCGTATGCATGTTTACCTTTGACATCTGTTTTATCAAAAACCTGTTTTCGCACGTAAGCCTCCTTTTTATAGACTAGTTCACATATACACTTTTACTCTACGGGTATATTTACGTATTTCTCAATGAAAACTAACCTCAAGTCTGTTAAAAATCCATTTTTAAGCTAAAATTGATTTGTATGGCTGCGGTAGCTTCTAGTGGTCACGAAGCAGTTATGTATTTTAACTGTTGTGTTGCTACTGGTTATAAAATGTCTACATACCAACTTTCAAACCAACTGACTGCAATTGCTATAGCATTTTATTTGGTACTTGAGAAACGCAAAACAGACATTCACAAACAGTATGACTCGATTGACTTATTTCTTATATATATTTCAGCAAATATATATACATAGTACGAACTTGGAAACTTCTTTTAAGTATTAAAAAAACTATGAACTACCCGGCTGGTTCTACATAAAAATTTAGTTTAAGGTAACACGATCGTAAATTATTTTCTTAACGTAAATTTTAAAGAACAAATATTTGTTAATCAATACAGAGCTTCATAACATTTCTAGCACTTACAAAATTGAGTTACTTTAGATCTACAGATCTTTATATACAATAAACTTAACAAATCAAAACTCGTTTTGTTTCCGCCAATAAATTTCAATTGAGCTGCTAAATCCAAAGAGATGTTTACCGATCGAGGTTCGAATACATAACTGATGGCACAAATGAAAAATGATTTCGAAATACGTTAATTGTTTATATATTCAGCTGTAGTCTATACAATCTTATCGGCAGTATTGACATTTATCAACGTTCAGCATAGCGAGGAGAAGGGTGACTGAAGTAATGAGTCCACACTCGCTTTATCTAGTTCTAAGTGACTTGTACTTATTGTTTTTTTTTTTTCAGACTAAAATAAATCAAGCAAATATGTAACGATTCACCAATGACGCATTCGATAACTTACTGTGACGCATTAGAACACTATGTTGTGGATTACGGATAATGCGAATTTGCCTGTCCGGGTGTTGTGGTTCGCCAAATTCACCACCGATGTCCTTGGGCAGTTGCCATAGCGCGCTACGCTCTTCGAGTTGATCACGGGGAAAATAGAGCGGTGCCAAAACCTCGTATGTGCCCCGTTCGTTCGGGCTCACACACAATATCACAGTCTGTTGTGTGAACTTGTCAAGAAAACGTCGAATGGTACCTGCCATCAATTAAAGAGATGCAAAATTAGTTCCATTAATTTGTAATATATATGTCAAGACTTACGCAGAGCAATGTGAGCCGCTACGTCCGCCGGAAAGCTTTTTTGATTCGAACTGATGTTACAGACGGCGATCGTAAGCAAATTGAGCTCGCGTGCCTTGCACAGCACATTCCTTTTAAAATAAATGAATGTTAACACATATATTTCAAAAAAAAAAAAAAAAAAAAATTCTATACCTTTAAAATGTGAAAATGTCTGTTTGCATGAAACCATGTGACACCCAAAAAAGAACACATAGCAAACCTAATTAAGTATATACGGTATAAAATTTTTTTAACTATTGTTAAAAAAATCCATACGGATGTCCTGTAGGATCAGTAAATACCTTCCAATTTATAATCCGCTACGCTAAAACGCATACCACATGTTTCTAACATTACTTGACCTCTGGTATGTTGAGATGGAAACATGTTGCGTCCACGATTTTGAAATAATGCAAAAACCCGACAGTATTACATTATGCAACGCTAAACGCTTCTTAGGGTTACTTCTTAGAGAATTAATTTTCATTCAAACAAAAATATTATTCTAATCTTTTCACTAAGTTCAGCGAAGAATCAAAGATTCCATGAAAAATATGTTTCTGATCAGCTCTGAATCTGCAATGAAGCTAGTCGTCTCATTCATGTCCGTCTGTATTCATATATATATACCTATATTACTGTTCATAGTCCAGCTAGAGATATTTTTCACATGTCGGTATGGATATTGGTTTATTGACTTTTTTAATTTACCTGTAACAACAGTGCAGTGTATTTTCAGCAGCCGTTTGGAATTTTTCTTTATATGCAGGTGCGACAGTGTGTAAGACATATTTAGCTGGTAGATTGTATCCATGCGTAACACGAACATCGCCAGTACGACATTCTAAGTAAAAGACAAATTTTATAATACAAAATAATTCCAATAGTGAGGATACAAACCTTTCACTTTTGTCGTAAGCTCCTCTTTTAGTTGATTTCCGGCGGCAGTGAGAATCCGCTCCGATATGATATTACTTTCAGTCAAGGTTTCATCGGTTGTGTTCGTGATAGCGTCCACATCGAGGGCAGCAATGTCACCATCCCTAATGAAAAATGGGAAATGAGATTTTATCATTTTAATTTAATAAGCAAACTATATACTATTCTTACCATATTAAAAAACGATTATTGACTTCTTTGGAGAGTGGAAATGGGCTACAGTTATGCCTTGGACCTCCAAGCGTAGAATAATCAGTTATTGGCAGTCGAGAGTCTGTCTTTAATAGTCCACCCCACGTTGACAGGTTTTCCAGTTTTATTAACTAAAAAGGAACATTTGAATATAAATAAAATTTATATATTTGACATACCTGACTATATAACATCTTGTGGTTAATATTGATGGAATATGGGTCAAAATAATATGTGATAGTTGTCCCAATTATAAAAAAGTATCGAAAAAATATTACACAAAGAGATTCATTATTGTGAAACTTTAGTCCAAAAAAAGTAAACAAAATAATTTTTTTTTTGAAGTTTTTAAAAGTCTAATTAATACATACTATCAGACGATATCCATTTTATCGATTAAATGAAATCGGAAATTAAAAAGAGTATTTAAACTAAACGGATATTTCCACACGTCAAGTGTCTCTACGTCGACTATAAAAGACGATTCGAACTAGCTGTATCGACACAAATCAATGGAATCTACGAAGTCTTCAAAACAACAAATACTAATTCACTTCTTTTTTCGGGTCTTGTAATATGTGCATATAACGAATAAATAGACGTACAAATTTATCCTTAAAGTCTCTAGTTCATATAGTTTCTTTATACTTTCAGACAGATATGGCTATATTGATTCAGCATAAATTAAAGTTTAGTGGGTCTATTTTTTATAATAATAGGATCGAGATCCTAATATAAATTTGCAAAAGACGAACGGTGGAACAGATGACAATAGCTATATAGACATGAAATTAGAATATGATGATCAAGAATAGATATACATATCGGGTTCGCCATCTAACGATTTTTTTTTTTTTTTGAACTACCGGTTATTCCGAGCCTGGCAACACTTAGCTCATGACAGATTTGAAAGAAAGTTTGCATTAATATTCCGCTGAACGAATATGGTTTTGTATACGCTCGAAGAAGTGGGCTCACGATCGACTTGAAATCGATGCTGATTTTGTGAAGCTCATTTTTATCTTGGTGGCTATGTTAACAAGCAAATTTTTCGTATTTGGGGTACGGAGAACCCACACGTAATTGAACAATTGCCGATGCACCCATAACGAGTGACTGTTTGGTGTGGATTTTGGTCGAAAGGCATCATTGGACCATTTTTCTTTGAAAATGAAGAAGGTGAGACGGTTACAGTCAATGGTGTGCGCTATCGGGCCATGTTAAGTGAATTTTTGTACACAACAATTGAAGATGAGGACCTTGGTGATATTTGGTTTCAACAGGATGGCCACACAGCCTGTGTTACAATCGATCTTTTGCGCACTGTTTTTGAAGATCGAATTATCAGTCGAAATTCTGATGTCGTTTGGCCACCAAGTAGCTACGATTTGACACCGTTGGACTATTATTTGTGGGGATACGTCAAAGATAAGTGTTACGCCAGCAAACCAGAGACAATTGAAGCTTTGAAGAACAACATTCGCGATACCATAGCCGAGATAGGGCTGCACAGAGTCGAAAATGTACTCAAAAATTGGGTACTGCATGGCTCATGGTATATTTATAGAAGGTAGCGCAACTCTCACAATGAATGTAGCTAAGAGCAGAAGAGGAAGACGTTCAGTCGCATACTGAGTGTAGCTATTCAGTTTCAACTGTAGCTATTTTCAGAGCGCATGGCTGAAGTGGCTTCACTATGTATTATTACACTAAGGCATGGCTAGCCATGGCAGCCATATAAATGAAATCATATTCCACTGTTAACTGGAAGGATTGAGCTTTCAAATAAAAAAAAAAAAGTTTGAAAAAATCTCTTGTAGTTTTCATTTTATAGCATATGGCGGACCCGATATATTCATCATATATAAACTTTATGAACCTCATAGGGCATTCCTGCACTAACTTCGGCCCACAGGGCAGTGTGTTAACATATATAATAGTGTTTTGATAATATTTTAAATTATTCCATTCTCCACAATATAAATAAGATTATAACATTAACCGATAACGACCCAAGCAAGAGGGTCTGAAAACTTACATAACAACTTGAACTTAACGGTTTAAAATCTTCATTTGAATTGGTATCAAGACGCATTGTTCTGCAAAGAAAAAAAAATTCAATAGTTACAAAAATTTGTATCTTTAATAGCAAGCAAATTAGAAATAAAGCCCTCTCTCGGACGACGAAAATCACGAAAAAATTTCTAAAAAGGAGGTATTGATGAGATTGGTAACAAAAAAATAAAAAATAAATCGGTATGGTCGGGAACAATTATTTTATTTCGCGCTCATCTCTAGTGTGAATATTTTATAATTTAGTCACAATATTTGCAGCTCCTTAAATGATGCCCCACTGACAATTTCAAAGATTTGTGGTAGTTATTTATTTAATCAATAAAACTATCTGGAGTATTCGAATTGGGATAATTGAGCTCCAAGGTTTAGACATGACAAAACACATACACACTTTATAATTTAAGTAAACGCCTTTGATAAAAGAATTATACCTGTACATATGTATGGTATTTCCAAACAAATATTTGATTTCCTAATATTGAGATGAATGTCGCCAACTATTTTTAACAAGCTTGTGGGATCGTGGGTACACGTTATCATCCGTGTTTAACTATGTATGTATGTAGAATGTGTGCGAAATATTTGCTCGCCTATTCCGTTTGGGTCAGATATCGTACGTATTCGTGTTTGTAATTCTTAAATGTTCAGATTGTGATTTTTTACTTTAATTATTTACTAATAAATGACTCTTTACTTTAATTGCACGGTTTTTTATTTTGCTGGCAAAGAAATGTATGTAGATATTGCAATATGACGTCAAAGCGTGAAAAACAAAACAATACGATGTTATAACGAAATATACCTACACTGTTGATTCATTAATTAGAAAAATTCTATTTTTAGTGAAGAGCGGAACAAGAAAGCTGTTTAATGTCGGCTTATACACACTGCCTTTTGCTCGACAACGATGGGATTTACAAAATTTATAAATTATTTGCTTAGATTCAAAAATTATCAATAAAATAAAATCTGATATATTCACATCTATCAGATTGAACAGTTCATGGTAGAGTTCCATGTAAGCTATTGAATTTGTATAATTGAAAAAAGCGACCATCCATAAGTTTGAGCTTTTCGTTTTCAGTTGGGAACCTTAGACTATGCCAAAACATTGACCGATTTTTAGTGAGATGTAAATTGAGGAGTTATAAACAGAATTCATTCACAATCAGACATAGCCAGACAGATTTGCCTAGTTCATCTCAAGTATGGACTTCAATGACGCCTTTTAGGTTTTACGAGTTTAGAGTAAAAATTAATATTACTATTACAATGTATGGGCGACCACAAATTTATATTTGACGTATATTATTTTGTTTGTCGGTATTCTTTACTTTCACCGGATCCGTGTGCCATCATTCAAAGAGAGCCACGAATCCCTAGCGGCTTGTAAATATGCAATTACCTGCAAAGTTAAATTGCAAAACGATTTGAGAAATGAATTTGAATAACTAAACGAGTCGCATTCGGTGATGGCTTTTAGTTGGTAAGGGGAACAAAAGTGTCTGTTTGCCACTTATCAGCATGCGCCGGTGTTTCGAAATTCGAAACACAAATACGACGGGGCGGAAGCCTGTTTGTAAAAAGCTTAACGAGACTTGCATTGACGTCGCACATGATGAAGCTGAAATAATTGGCGTTTAAAAGGTAGGCGGATTCCATTTTCTAATATATTATTGGGAGTGCCGTTGTTGACGGTTGCGGCAATATATGTAAGCAGACGACTTTACAAGTATTTACCTGTTCTCATCTTTGTTTCTTAATTGTCAGACATTGTTCCATATTAATTCACAAATACATACGATTGTATTAAATTGCGCATATGAGCATTTTAGATGCACCTGGTATATGACCGCTGCCAGTCTAGTCTAATACGAGTAAGTATATTAGATAATGACATGATCGGTTGTCTGTCAGGCCACTTAAATTACAAATTTCCGGGTGTGCATTTTCCAATAGCTTGTCACGTAAGTCTCGCGTTTTTCCATCGTTTACACACAATTTTAACGTACAATTTTTTGTTCTTCTGTGTCATATGAAATTCTTTGTCTTCATCTTTAAATCAAATCCGTCGTTTCCAGGTGCTAATTTCGACGACAAACTTAAGTTGTGGTGATAATTTTGTTGTTTGCTTAAAAAAGATTTGCAAATATGCAAATAATACTCGTACAAGGCTGTATAAATCATATCGATTTATTTTATAGTTTAAAAATAAAGTCCCTTCTGCTAAGTACAGTTCGCTGCGATGTTTTTTCTTCTTTCACTAAAGAAACTTTGAAACTCAAATCTTCTTAAACGGTCCTCGTATTAGAATAAATATCGATGCAATGATTTAGTTTTTATTCTTTTAAACGAAATTGCTTTTACGTCTCACTTTGAATAAATAAGATTCAAATTAACTGCATCTGTATATTGTGCTAAAATCCTATATTTTATCTAAACACATATTTTTATTCATATTGAATGTTGGTGTGAGGGCAGTTTGAAACTATGACAAGAACATTAATCTCTCGCCAGTACCAGTTTCAGACTTGAACAAACTTCAAAAGAAATACATGTATATATACAATCTGGCTTGAATTTGAATTCGTCACCATCATCGTCATTTGCCCCTTAGGCACTTAAATACGTAGGTATATATATGACTGTATGATGATAGCTTTGTAAACGGCTGATGTCATTCATTGAAATAAATCGTTACTTCAGTGTAGCCAAGTGGAAACGATTCGAGCGAGATCTGCGATCCAAACACTGACGCAAATCAGTATTCATGAATACCCGAATTTTCTTTATATGGTTCTAAACTTTGATACGTAATACAATACTACAATAAAAAAGTTTGTAGTACTGATTCCAAAAATGGGGTTTAGGTATATATAATGGCTAACATTAAAAATATCGTTTTAATATTCTGAACCAATGCGGAATTTACAAAGATTAATACAAAACTGAATGATATAATCCGTATTTACAGACACCGCCGTATAGAGGGACACGGCCAGATTCAGACTCGTCTATGTAAAGCGGCTGCGAAAGATTTGCCTTGTATTATAATGGTTTGTGTTATTGAAGGCCGTCTAGAAGGGTAAATTTCATCAAGAATGAATTCGGTAATTATATTGGATAGTTACATCAACACGTTGATATCTTTAAGTAAACTTTTATTTTATTAGTAGCTGTTGATCTTGGAAGGAATGTCAGCGTTTGTCAAAAAATTTAACGTTCCATCGTGTGTCTCCATTGTGCCATCGAACACCTATGCCAAATGATTATTTCGCAGTTCAATAATACTTTCGCCATTGTTAATTTTTTGGCAATGTTCCACGTCTTAAAACGTTTGTAGTAAAATCAAGTAAAATGCAAACATAAAAAGGAAAATATTCAGCTAATTTGATTATAGTTTCTGCAACAAATTGATGCACGTCGATTCATCTAGCGTTTGCAAATTTCAATGGCAGTTTAAATGCAGAATGAGCTGAATTCGTCCTCCTTCTAACAATGTGACAGCGCTTTAAGATGATGCAACGGCCTATTTGTAGGTAAATGGAAGCAAAAAAACTATGATATAAAATACGCTGTGCCAGTTCCACCGCGTCGTGAAAAGTTTATAGAATCAGGAGTTACCATGCCGCTTGCTTTCTAGACGTACATGACTACATATGCACACATATTCTTTACTTGTAGAAAACAAAATTAATCCATTGCTTCATGCAATGCCAAATAAGATAGTAGTAAACATTTCATTACCATAAAAATTATCGATCAAATAAATTAAAATTAATGTCATACTATATGATGTAATGTAGTTCCATTGTTTCCATAAGCATTTAATATCTAATAAACTTTGTAACTTTACCTTACCACTTTTCAAGGCAGACAGTTTTGGTTCGATATTAATGCAATATTATGTAAAGAAAAGTATTTAGGATCAAAAGCAGGGAAGCGTAGGTAATTTTAAACGACTGAGCTTCTTTTTTAATATTTTTTTGCTGATGTAGCAGGAAATTTTTTTGATGTTCCGATTTTATTGCCTGAACAAGCGATATAAAGTTGATATTGGATAATGTTAACTGGATTCAATCAATTGTCGAAAATCGACTACTATATTAAAATTTTTCTAAAGAAAATTAAAAACAAATTAGATGATTATATTTCTTATAAATTTTGTGAGATTTAGCTTATATAATATTTGTCTTTTAATGGAAAAATAGTCATGGTTTCCTTAAGCTTTTATGGTGAATTTTGTTTTTGACGTGTAATATGTATGTATCTATAAATTGTGATATTAATATAGCGCAAAATAATATTAAAGGTCAATTATTGTTTATAAATAATAGCAAAATGTTTTAATTTCTAACTCCATTATGTAGATTAGTTTCTTTTACACATATAAACCATATAAGCACAAAAGAGAAAAGAGGGTATATAATTACTTATCTATGTGTATATACAATATAAATATTTATATTGCATTTGCTGTGACCCTGACTGATTTTGTTCATCCAATTTATAGTATAGACAACTAAAGTGTGAAAGTTCTTACATGCTTTTTTTTTTTTTTTTTTCAATTTATGATACGAACACACTTAAGAATGCTTGACCTGACTGAGCGCTACTTATTATTAGGTATTTATATGCCATGTATTTAGAAAGAATCATTCAAGCAGAATAGCGGCCGGGCTACGACGGAATTAGCTGTCAGTATCGTATATAATATAATTGGTGACTTAACTTTTTAGGTAAATATTGTTTATAATCCAATGCAGTGCCCACGCATACATGTATACGTATGTAAGCCATTGTACAGAGAACACTGAGCCAAACACACACAAGCAGACAAACAATAACATTGTATAATAAAAACAGGTTACACTTTCCACCTTGAACTGAGTGCGAGCGAGAGCGAGTAAACAAAGCAATAACCTGTCTACAGGAAATGAACAACACAACTTTTCCATCCACCCGTCGCCCGTTTTCTAGCTTTTATAAGTATATGAGTTGGTGCATAAATGTATGCGCACATATAGGGAAAATCTTTCTGTGGCAGCTGCTTTTACCAATAGTTCTGCAGATATTTAGGATTCAGGTGCCGCTCATCGCACCTAAACCAAAAGCTGCCTATTTGTCAACTATATAGCAAGAACTTACTTTTGATTGGTGGTAGATATTGTCGGTGGCACAGGCTGCTAAATCAATCGTTGCACAAGCTCCACTGAAGGTTATTGTGATATTTTCTTCGTCGTCTTGCACCCACACTTTACTCAATCTCTGTTTTTCTCACTTTTTTTCTTCTGCTTAATTTGTCTTTGTTTTTCTGTTTTTTTTTTGCGATTGTTTTTATTGTACGAAAATAAAACTCAGTTGTATAACAAAGAACAACTTTGTTTAACCGCAGATTGGCGTTGACCCCGATACACTCCAACACACACACAAACGGAGCCGAACAATTTCTTGTCTTGTCTCCCACCAATTTGGTTTGGCCAATAGCCAGAGTTGTGAGCCGTTGATTCTATTCGCGGTCGCTGCAGATATTCAAACAGATTCGCTGGGGCAAGAGATTTGAAATGCAGCAAAATGACAAAAAAATATTTGTATATGCAACGTTTTAAAATTATAAATTGGCTGAACCGGACCTACGCGATTTTAGGCTGTTATAGATACACTTTTTACGCACGGCTAAGCTACACGAGCTTTGATAAACGAATAAACGAACACTTTCAGCGATTTCCAGTTAACATTGACTTTAAGTTCTGATTATCATATATGAAACAATATATAACGAATTTTAAGTCCGAATTAGATCCTTCAGTTATTATAAAACATTATTCTTCTGGTAGTAATTGTTTTTAAAATTTTTTTTCCTATTTGCTATTTTTTATCTCTTGGTATATCTTTTGTATGTATTCGCTTATTACTTTTTGCTGCTTGATTGCCTGACGATGGCGAAGCAATCCAAAATTAGATTTTCTATGCACTTCAGTTTACACACGATTTAAGAATATTTATTTTTTGAAATTAGGCGCTTTTAATTAATATTTTTAAATTTTAATTATACTAAACCTTATATTTAAAAAAAACAAGCGCGATTCCGACCAGCCCCAAACAACATAACAGGAAAAACTGCAATGTAACCAAGTTTGTAAACAACACAAAGTGTCTAAAGCGCACAGGATTTTTTATTGCATTCGAGGTGTCTTAAATCGGGTCATACCGTTTCTGGTTTACACCCGTCTACCCGGTTTGGATTTTTTAGAATGATTTTTAGATTCCCGCCAAACCGAGCCAATTTGAATAAGTCTGTCTGTGACGATAATGTGGTTATGTAAAATTTGTATTAAATCATTTTCAAAGCAATTGGCTCAGCAAAGGACGTGCGCCGCAATGCAAATGCTAGAATTGAAATGCAGTTTTTAATATAATCGGGATCAGTTCGGAACAAAAAACAGTTTAAAATAGGTATTATTCGAGACCCACCAAACACATACCTTAAAACATCACTCATCATGTCTTTGTTCGAGTTCAATGGACCTTTAACACTACCTAATTAGGTTAAATTAAAATCCCAGATTCGGTCTAGCTTTTGAAAAGTTTGAGCCTATCGGCGGAAAATGCTTTTAAAGGTAATGTGCCCCATCCATCAAAGATAGTGATGCTGGCAGAGTGGAAGTGGGAGGCGGCGCACTTTTTGTGAAGTTAATACAACGGAGACCTTCTTTTGAATTGCGCATGGTAGTTGCGCAGTGCGGTTGCGATTTGGGACCGCCGTGCAATATATAATTGTGCAGATGTTAGAAATATTCTCTTCGAAATTTGGAAAAATTACTTTGTTATTTGTTGTTGTCGAACAAACGAGGACAACGGACATAAAGTTTAAAGAAGAAGAGTCAAAAGTATAAATTCCAATTCAATTTGCAATTTACCAAATTTTCCCACAACACAAATTCTTTAAGCAATCGCTCATCTGTTTCTGCATTTTTAATCAAAACACAAAATACCAGAGTTATGCGGTTTCGGACGAAGGTAAACCGGTTATACGGCCGGGTCCCAATCGGTAAAAGACGTTAAAAAGCTTTAAAGCGCTTTAAAAATAAGAGCTTTAAACCGGTAAGTCAGTTAAACATTTTAAACGCATGTCGCTGAAATTTGACAAATAATCAAAGAATAATTAATATACACTTTTGCTCCACTCTTGCTCCAATTCACTCATTGAAGGTGCTTTTGGCAACGCCGGCAAGGCTCCATTACCATAAAGAGGGCTAGGGTTGCTTGGATGAACGCTATGGATATAACGTCCTGCCTATGCAATGTAGCAGTCAAGATCACAGCCATTAAAGCGTGTACTATTATCTCCTGCAATTTGATGTCATGTCGTCAGCTTTTCGAGTGGTTACTGAATGGTGTACCAATGCAAGATTCAATATAAAGCCACAGCAGGCGCTGTTTTAAAAAACACAAAACGGATTTACCTTAGATATTGCATTCGTGTATGAGGTTCACGTGCTGCAGCGCGGGCATTCCCTAAGTATTTGCGATTAATAAATATTCAAGATGAATGCACTTATTGTTTGTATTTAACAAATTGAAATAGACGTCGGATGCCCCCTTATATCATGTATATATATATATCGTGCTGTGTATGTATTGTATCGAATATATTCTATCAACTAGACGAGAAAATTTGATTTAGTAAGGTTCGTCTACATGTTGCGTTGATGCTATAGGTCTAAGCGTAAAATGCTTAGATCAAAAAGTGGCCTTTGACAAATTTGACGCTGGCACATTAGCAAATCCATTGAAGCGAGAATGATGAACACGCAACTGCTATACTTGTAAAAAGTGCAGCGTCTTGGATTGCCAAGCTCAGTTGCCTAATAAAATCGATCGGAGACACTACTTTACTTAAAAAGTGTTACAACAATATTATATTTCTTCCACCATTTTGAACCTGGCTCATAACAGGAGCAATGATGCGCAATGAATTTACATTGATTTTGCTCGGTTTTATGTTTATCAGATGCAATGCTGTTCAGTTTAATTGTAAGTGGTTAAATTTGTTTGACTTTGTCGCGTGCATATTGTAATATTGTGAACCAAACCTAGTGACGCTCTACAAACGCATGCCACCACTCTACCAACTAGAAGATTACGATCTTTGTATGCATGATGATGGCACGTATTGCCTAGTGTACGCGGAGATTGAACCCAACGCAACTTCCAAGCTATGGAAACAGATCCAAACAACATCTGCGGATATGAAGCACAATTTTCGACATGATCACCTTTTTATAGGGGTTTGCCTGGAACGCTGTAAGAGACTATTGCATGCCTTAACCCGTGCCCAAGTGCAGCAGCTGTACGGAGGGAAGACCACTGACTTGGAGGTTGGTTACTTAATTGTTCTTTGGTAGGAAGTTATTCGGACTCTACGTATACTTAGTACATTTTCAGCTAAGAACCTACTACCGCAGAGTTCACACACGTGATACGGATGAGAGCATACACTACGATCGCCTGATAAATAGTTGCTTAAACCGAGACTTTCAGCATAATTATCAGTTAAAGCTGCGCAGCAATATCGAGTATTGTGACCGAGCTGATGAACCTTTGGCATATGGTAGGGGTTTAAGTGACTTAGAACTAACACTTAAATAATAGAGGTTTTATTATGAATTTGGATATGTTGGCGTGCCCCAACCACTTTACCCATAAAATTCTAGCTGTGATTTAATTTTTCTACTCTTTCTTTTAGACAGTTTGGATGTAGGTGTGTGCGTGTTATTTTTTTCAATCATTCTGCTCAACATTGCATCGACTATATACGACTTTTGCCTAAAACTAAAGCAACCTTTGCACTGTCAGAACAATGGATTCTACCAGAAGCCGCTCAGTTTTAAATGTACGTTCCTTATAGATATATGCAATCTGTTTTTCGCAGCAATTGATACTATTCTTGACTCAATTTTAGTGCACAAATTGCTGACCTCATTTTCGCTTTGCCGTAACTACTACCGTCTTGTGTTGCCTATTAAAAGCAATAAAACTTCCAACGATCTGCGTTTTTTCGATGCTTTTCGCGTGATCGGCGTTTTCGTAGTCGTACTCGGACACACACTTATGATCTTTATGACGATTCAAATTGATAATCCGGAATTTTTCGAGCAGTTTCTTTACCGATTTGAAGCATCGGTTTTCCAAAATGGAAGCATAGTGATTCAAATATTTTTCGTGATGAGCTCCTTTTTGCTATATGTTAACTTTGTGGAGCAAGAAATAATCACAACTGCATCAAAGATCAAAGACTGCATTTTGATCTACTTCAAGGTGTTTTTTCATCGATTTTTCAGGTGAACTAGTTGTCTGCAATTGATGCATTGTTAAACAAAATCAATTTTTTTTTAGAATTGCTCCTTCGCTGATCTTCCTAATAATGTTTAATGCGTCGTTTCTCACACGTCTACAAAACGGACCCTTTTGGCGTCACATCACCGAACCGGAACGCGTTTTCTGTCGCGACAATTGGTGGAAAAATCTAATCTTCATCAACAACTATCTGCTGAAAGAAAGCGTAAGTTATCAACGAGTAAATGAAACAATTAGTGGCTTACTTCATATAATTTAGTAGAATTATTCTAGCATCTTTTCCATCGAGACCATCTTATTTACAAACTTTACAACGTTTTATCTTCATTTGTATGCAGTGCGCTCAGCAGACTTGGTACATCGCAGCGGATATGCAACTTTTTGAGCTCTTTCTGATAATCATAATCGCAACCAGAAAGTAAGTATTACATTATAAAGAAAAAAGGATAGCCTCGGCTGCACTGAAAATTATATATAACGAATTTGTATATGAACTGCACACACATCCGCTAAATCGGTTAGCTAAAATTTTAACATGACTGCAACCGAATACCAGTCAATGGGGGTCTTGATCACTTTGGATCATTGTACTTGATCACTCGTGGAGTCAATGGACTTGACCCCTTAGTCCTGTTTGGTTATGTGTTTTTTCATTCTTCGTTAAGTCATAAAATCTTCAAACTATGTGTGACATGTATACTACAAAATTTCCAAGCGGACGCTTACAATTCCAGATATCCTTTCCTAACGAAGTACATCTATGCAATTTTGCTAGTTTTAACTTTTACGATACCGGCGTTGCTGACATATTTCTTAAAACTTGAGGCCGTATACCATCTCAATCCAGAGTGAGTTGATATGTACATAGATCACATATATGCTAGATTAATTATTATTTTGGTATATCTTCTTTCTTTTAGAACTTACCGTTATTTGTATTTCCGCAACTCGGAGACCTTTTATCAAATATATCCACCATTTTATACGAATCTTGGTGGCTACTTGTTTGGCTTCTTATGCGCATATCTTTACCTTTACAAACGCGACTTGATGCATTCAAAGCAATATAAGGGTAGCTGGAAATGCGAAGGAGGCATGTGGCTATTCCTGTTGCCGCTGGCCATAGTCGTTCTATTCTCTGGCTATATATTCATACAGTACGACTTTGTAAAACCATCGATTTGGCTTGCACTCTACGCAGGGATCTACAAGAATCTTTGGATTATAATCTGCGCCGGATTCGTGTTCTGCATGTGCTTTAAAGTCGGCTGTAAGTGGACAATTTCTTTAGCAATCTATTTGCATAAATTAATAAATAACATTACTCAGGGGTTGGCTATGAATTTTGCTGCCTGTCGCTCTTCCGGCCATTGGCTCGCATCTCATATCAGGCCTTTCTGTGGCACGTTGTTGTGTTACGCTTAATTTCCGGTTACTTTCGCCAACCCATATACGTAAACAGTTTTTCCTTGGTAAGCTTGGTGTAGTAGCATTTAGTTATTCTACCGAATTGTGAAAAGTGTCTCCTTTGTAGTTCTGTAATGCTGTACTGGCTTTTGTTTTGACGAATATTATTGCATTTTTTACTGCAATTTTAATTGAATATCCAATTGCAGAGCTGATTAAGCTAATATTTTATCCGAGGAAAGGTTTGTAGAAAACAATTTACACCGAAAAAGCATTTATAAAATAATTGTTTTTATTTCAGCAACTAAATCCTGTAATGCGCAAACATTGAAAAGTCTTAGCGGAACCGAGCAGCAAAATCCATAAATATAGAAACACTCTTGGTCATGATGCTTTCTTATAAATATTTACTAAACTTTCTAATAACTTCGGCATTTGTTCACAGATTTTCGCCAGCAGTGCCTTGTTTTCTTCGAAGACGTGAGATCTATACGTAAAGTTTTATATTTTAGCAGGGTTATAGAATTAATTTTCTTTTTTTAAAACAAATTTTCTATGTGATTTTTGAGCTTAATTAGTAAACTATTGAAAAAAATTCTTATAATTTTTCGAAAATGTGGCAATGAGTGTCTTTAGTAAATGCCTGTAGCTATGCACATATGAATGTCCATATTGCAATGCAAACTACCTATTAACTCGTCGGCAGATGTGTCGATTCACAGCCAACCATAGAATGGCACTTGAGCACTGGATCCAGTTGTTTGCCGCCAAGCGATGTGAACGCTTCCTCCTTTCTAATTCAGCTGCCTGCGTATAACAGCATTCGAAGCTGGTAATTTTGAACGCGCATCCTCAAACACGTATGTAACTATTATGACGACAAGCGCGTCCCGTTCCTCCCTCGATGTTTGATGCTTTTTTGAAACTGCGATGTGATTTATGATCATGGCTCCTTAGTAAACCATTGCCAGCAGGGTACATCATTTACGCTTTTCGGTCATTAGAGAATGGTTTTTATTAAAGTTAAAATGCAAAACATGATATTGGCAATATTTAGTAGAGAAAAATTTTTATTTTCTGAAGCTTTAATATCCTTCACCCAAATTAACAATTTGTGTACTTAGGAGCATTAGATAAAATTTCCTAAAAATTGTTTTTTCTAAACGAAAAAAAGCAATTGTGAAATTCTGTGCAAATACCATACTCACCAATAACGACCATAGTTCGCAGGATTTCATTTCATGATAACCTATCTAAAGTGTCAGAAAATTTGTGCACAATCGCTGTGTAGGTGTCTATAGTGAACCAACATACAACATTCATTTTTTTTAACATAGAATAAAATATATTTTTCACTTAAAAAACGCGCCTAATGCTTCACGAACTCTATATTGGATTGACGTCGAATTGTAGTTTATGATTCTAAAAGAGCAAACCTTATAGAAATGCACCAACCAGCACGGCTCTTGTTGGTCCGCAGAAATTTGTGGATTTTCTGTATTTGGAAGTTCAATGCGGAAAGTGATTACAAATTCACCAAAAAGAACTTGCAATGGCGTAGCAATATCGTTACTAGCTGATTTTGTTGGTTCCTGCACTTTGCCAATCATTTTTCTGACTTCCAAAATCTCTTCTGTCGTGTCAAAGTCGAGAACATTTCGTACGCCAACAAAAGCCATTATCACGTATATGTACCTACGACCCGAAGCGGTCTCCATCGCCACTTTCAAAGGCAATGCGCGGCGCAAGTGCTCTTTCTTGAAGCTTACGAGTTTCATGAATGGATTAGTGTGCGAGTGCAGAATCTCCAACGAAGCATTCTCTAGTCCCAATGTAGTTGTAAATCCGCGCAATAAACGCCAGTCTTTTTTACGTACTAGATTGATCATAACTTCCGCAGCTTGTTTGCAACCTTCCCGGAACTCTGTTTCATCGAATTTCGGATCGCAAAAATACTTTAAGTACCAAAGACTAAGTTTGGCCTGTAAGTATTGCAATGGGTTGTAGAAGTATACCAAAGGTGGTACGACTTTTTGGCGCTCATCGTCGGTAAATGCTGTACTATCTGTAGTATGGCAACGTTGAAACGCCAGATGCAACGAACAAAAAGAAAAGTTGTACTTCCTTTGGTATCCGAACTTATGTCGAGTATTGACCACCTCCACAACCTTTGGTAATATACGAAAAATACGTAGAGATTTTGAATTCATTTTGATAATTTCTGATTTGAAATATTTATCTGTTGGATGCGATTTTCGAGTTTTCAAAAAATTAAATTCTAGAACATAAAATGAAAAGGTATTGTCCGTACATAATTGGGACGGAACTATATATATTTATATATACGATAGTTCAAATAGTTCAAAAATAAATATCATGACGTTCCATGGAGGAGGGGGTTTGTTTGTTTATGGTTTGGGGAAGTGTCACTATATGTCACAAAGAGTCATCTGGCGCAAAAACACTATGAACAAAATTTTAGTTCAAAACAGTTGAGTCTGTTCAACTTCAAGATACCCTCTTGATTCTAAATTTATATATGAAATATATTATTATCCAGATCCCTATGTGCAATTGTAAAACAATTGATATAAGATTCTCCTACGGTCTAAAAAGCCAGTTTAATTTTCGCAACTGCGTCATAAAGGTTCACAGTTTTACGGATGTGCATGTTAGCCGCCAATCCAGAAGTATGCGCGGATATCGAATACAGTTTACATGAGGTGTCAACAGGCTGCGAAGTGTGACTTCAGGATAATTTTCATTCGGAACGCAAAAGTACAATGTTGCGACATGCTGCCAATAAGTGCTACATTCCAGCGATTCGCTCATCTGCTGAAACCATCCAACAAAACTCCGCTGCCTTGCTACGGCTCTCAGAATTGACAACGCAAATAGTGTCATCCGCATTGTGTTGGGTGCAACTGAGAACATTTCCAGCGTTACTAGCACTTCAATGCGACCATAAAATGACGGTGAAGCTACTGAACGCGAACAAATGCTTGCTGAACATTCAAAAACTTAAGCTAAACTGATAGTCCGGCATGGCATTCTACTATGAAAAATTCCCTGAAAAATCTTTGAGAAGCTTTGTAGCTGACTAATTGGTCTTTAAGACACAATTAGGATTCTCGAACGAAAAAGAAACTCACACCTCACAGGTCCCGAATCTTTGCTGGCAAAACTGCGAAGCCCGAATTTATCATGTTTAAAAAAAAACAAGTAAGGAAATACAGTCGGGCGTAACCGACTGTAAAAGGCCCTGTACCAGTTCAGGTCGCCTAACAAACATATTAAATGTTTCCCGAGCTTATGACCAAACACATGACCACTTCTCACTGCGCGAATATGAATGAAAAGAAAAGGGGGGTTGTTCAAATTCAATTGCTTATAAAATCGCCATTTATTATCCGATTTTGATGAACTTTTTGGATTTTTGCTTAGATAGACGTTATCTCTATATTGGTACACTCAATTTTTTTTTGTGCCGAAGAAATTTTCACCCTAAGGGGTGATTTTATGGGGAAGGGGGGGGGGGGGGATGGGGAGGGGCAAAATTTTAAAATAAACTTGTGAAATTCCGGAGCAATCCTAGTCGAATGCAAAAAACACGAAGTCTCTATCTATTACCGTTTCCGAGATCCTTTCGTTCATATAGACGGACAGACGGACGGACGGACATGGCTATATCGACTCCTCTATCACTCCTGACCATAATGGTGGTAACTTTGGGGGTCTCCGACCATTATTTCTACCTGTTACATACATTTGCACAAACCCAATAGGCTCTTGTACCTTCAGTACAGGGCCTAAAAAACAAATAAAAAAATGATTTTTCAATATTTTATATATTTTTTTTGTTGGTTTATTTTTATATTTTTTGGATATTTTTTATGTAAGTTTCTAATGCTGAATCGCAAGCAGCGCACAGAAGAAAAAATATATAATTTTGATTTTTTTATTTAAATATAGTAATGTGTGTATATGTATATTTTATATATAGCTGTATAATAGGTAGTATTTATTATGTATACATATATATTTATTTTAATATACATCATCGTAATAATTAAGTATATGTAGTATGTACAAATCTCAATTAGATTGTTGTTTGATTTGCTTCAATTTACAAGTACAATGCTATGATTTATTCTTTATTCAGCTAAAACGTAGAAACTATAAGTTCATATTCTGTATTATTTTTGATATTTAATTAAATACATTCGTAAGTAGATATTGTAAACACATTCATTTTGGCAATATGAAAGCACAATATAAGTAAGACCGCGATCTCTGGATGCAGGCTCTATGCAAAAGAAAAGTACTCCAGTTTGATTTTATTGTAAAATACTTCATAAAAATTTCATGAATGATATAAAAAATTAATAGTACATTTTTTTTTGTACTACCGTTTTGATTTCTATTTAAATATTTTTTTTTTTTTAAATTAAAATTCAATTCATTATTTTATTTGTTAATTTCGGAAATTAATATGCAGCGTTTTAGATTAGCGTGCGAATGTTTGTGTTTACAAAAGGTCAACATTAAGACAGAAGAATTCCGTCAATACCTAAATTATTCTAAAAATAGATACCGCTGACGATTCTTATTGTTCCTATCGTTGGATAAGTATCCTTTCTCGCCTAGTTGCGTGTATTCTCTGTGCGATTTTTACAATGTATACAATATAAATCAGACAGAAAAACAAAAATTATTATAATAATAATAGATAATAAAACAAAACTTCTATTTGTAATAAATTCAAAAAACACAACAATTTTACAGAGAAAAAAAGAAGCGAAATTTAATTCTACGGATTTATATAACATTATTAAAACTAAAAATTATGATATACATAAATGTAAACTAATTTATTGAAAACTAAGAAAATTTATGATTTATGTTGACAGGACTCGCATGTTGTTGTCTTTCATCGCCATGCATGTTGGCATGCATCTATGTATGTATATAGACACAAAAGATACATTTATTTGCTGTTGTACGTATACGTTTAGTCTACTATCTTCAGCTTTGATTTAACTCTTAATGTCAACGAATAGAAAGTCAATTTGTCGATTCATCAAAAGGATATCAATTACATAAAATGTATCAGGGAAAAAGTCCTCTAGTAGACAACAACGATTTTAGTTTAATAATTCATTATCACTAAATTTTACAAAATCGTATAATTCTTTTTCTTAAAATATGCTTTTTTTTGTTATTAACCTTGTCTATTATTGTATTTATTTTTATATAGAATTTCCTCCAAGCATAATTAATGCATTTTTGCAATCGTTGAACTTACAATTGCAAACTTGCGATATAGTTGCATAATAAAAAATATTATTTCTGCTGTATTTATTTGCTACTGCTAAGTCATGTTTGTGAGCGGTATTATTTAATTTTGTTGTTTTTTTTTTTGTTATTGTTTATTAATTATTGAGCAACGAGCGTACGCCGCCATTCCGGGCAACGTTAAATACATTCATAGATACAAAGATACAATATGCATTACGTTCGCCTACTATTTTACAAATAAACTTTAAATATTTTCGAGACGACTGAAGTAAAGTCATATCGAACAGAATAGCCGATCATCTATTGTAATATTTACAACAATATATATCGTATGTATATATATATACATATATATATTTTTTTTTTATTATTTTTGATATACATAAGTATATATTTTTTGATTTTCTAATTTGGAAATTTTAGCATGAGCGACTGCTCGGCGCCAAACACAATGTGCTAAAGAGGGGGAATGAAGCAACAACGTATGCGAAATTCAGTGCTCGAGCTTTTTTTATTATAATAGATGACATACAAATCAATTCATTCTGTGTAAAATCTGTTTTAAAAGAGTGTTTTATGATCATATCGATCCGAAGTAAACCAAACGTACGGCTTCATGGTTTCTGTTTCAACTGCTTAGTAGCATAGTTTTTATTTATAGATTAAATCACTCATAAATTCGGGCTCCCAATCCATCGTTATACTCTCAGATAAACGAATCCAGTTGTTCCAGCAAGTATTCGTAACTACAAATTGGCTAAGAGTATAGTAACTGGGTTGGAGAATTATGTGTGTGGAGTTTTTAAGCGTCATCCTCGCTATACTGAAATCCATAGGCATGATCTGTTACTTTGACATAGGAGTCCGAACCGAGCAGTAGCATACTGGGCGCAGAACCGTCATAGGGAAAAAAATAGGCGAACTCGCCGCTAAAGGTTGTGCACTGGTCACGATCGACGTTCAGTGGTACATCATTAATTTGTTGTTGCGTTAGGACAATTTCTCCGGCGATGGAATTTTGCGCCTTTTGCGGTTCACACAGACTTATACATTTGGCCGAATCGCACCTGTTCGCCTGTTCTGTAGTAGTAGAGAGCGAATAAGCCGATGAATCGGTGTTGTTGCTATTGTTATCGTAGTTGTGACTTTCTGTGTTCGGAACGATGAAGATGTTTGCGTTTTGTATAAATTTGTTGTCGATTGCTGTTATTGTTGTCGGCGCTACCATGTTGTTTGTTGGTGTTGTTATTGTAGTAGTTGTTGTTGTTAATATAGGTGTTGCTGCTGCTGCTGTGGCTACCGGTATCGCTGGTACGTTTAATCACGTGCTCAGCCAAGTCGAGTTGCATGTGCAAATGGTTGTTGGAATCACAGGTGCATAGTAGACGCCGTTTGCATAGATCAGACTCGGTGGGCCGGCTTGTATTTGTATTGCCTGAGGTACTGTGACTGCAGCATTGTTGGCAACTTGCGTTTGCTGCTGTTCGACGACGCTGACCGCAGTGGTTGTGGCGGCGCAACAAATAGTTGCGCCTTGTGGAGTCGCTTGCTGAACGTAAATGGTCTGTGGCGACTGTGTGCTGGGCGGCGCTGTCGACACAATGGTCACTGTTGTTGGTTGCTGATGTTGTTGTGACGGCTCAAGATGTTGTTGGTGTTGCTGTTGTTGTTGTTGATGATGCTGCTGCTGTTGTTGGTATTGCTCCTGCTGTTGTTTTTCCTGCTCTTTATATAGAACCTGTGTGGCCAGCGACTCGATAAGATGAAGTGTCTGCCGTCGTTCGTGTCCCATCAGGCAGACTGTGGACATTTCGACGACTTGGCGTAAATGCATCAAGTACTGATACTGCATCGGCTCCTCATCAACGCCCCAAAAATGATTGCGCAGATATGCCTCTAGCTTTGTCGTCTGCGTGTTAATGTCTGGAAAGTCGATGAAGAATCGCGAGCACATGTAGCGCTCCAATGTCTTAATGCGCTGCGGATCAACAGCCTTGTATTGGCGCACCAACAAGTTGCAGTACTTGAGTAGGCCGCCGCCACGTATCTCCTCCGGCTGCCGCGTTGAGATCAATTTCTTCTGCAAGTGATAAAGCGCCTCCTGGAAGTCGCCGTAAACCGACTCGCCGACCACCGTTGGATAGAAGTTCTCCGATATGGGCAGCGCAGCGCAATCGTAAAATAGAAGCAGCGAATCGAGCACAATTTGGAACGAATCGACTGAGAACTCGAATTGTCGTCGCATTGTGTCGACGAACTTGAGCTCAACGTTCTTGTGACCTGGTGAATTACCAAGCGATATAAGTGACCATCTGTCACCGTCATTATTATTGTTGACCTTAACCATTTTGCCAACGTATGCCTCTTTGAGCGAGCATGTATAGATGCGACGCTTGCATACACCCTCTGGCATTAGATCGAGCAGCGTGTTCAAAACAGCGGTCTTCACACGATCGAAAATGCGCGGCGTGCTCAATTCAATGGCAAATATCAGATCCAGATCGTTATATGGCTGATCCTCAGATGCTAAAACATGACTAGCTGCTCCTCCATTAAGGCGAATGTCCTTGACTACAACGCCGGCACCACCAACGGCCACTTCCGACTCTAGCTTGCGACGGACTAAAGTCACTAAGTCTTTCAATTTAACCTCCAAAGTCGGAAAATTACCACGACCGTGTATGGCCACCTTTTCGTCCATGACGTTGTGAAGCTTGCGCACCTGTTCAAATGAGAGCACCGCCAAGCGTTGTGTGCCGCCTGTGTCAACACTCTCTAGCGAGCCGTGATCCGAAGTCGAGGCAATCGATGAGCCCGAACTTGGAGAAGGCGGCGGAGTCTCTGTGCCGCCATCTGAGTGAAAACCATCATCGATCTGGTAGACGTCCATTCTGTTATTTCGCTGCTGATGATACAACAGTTCTGGTCCGTCTAGTGTCCCGCACTGCAATAAAATAAAGAAAAGAAAACACATAAGAATTGATAAAGGATAAATGTTCATAGGTAAATATGAGAGGCAATATACATACAATGAAAAGTGTTTCGAAAATTGGTTTCTATGGGTGCTAAAGTGTATTGATTATAAAGGAGAATAATTTAAAATTTCATAAAGCCATTTTCTCACAATATCAGTGCTTCCTCAGTTCAATACATTTTGACATAAGACTCTATACAGCCAGCTACAAATTTTTGTACAGGGTATAAAAGATTGTTTGTACAGAAATATGTATGTATATATGTATGTACATATATATACATATACAAGATACAAATACATACATAAATATTTATATACTTCTTTGAGTAAGGCGCTTTAATTAATTAATTTAGTTTAAATTTTTTTGAATTTGTTTTGCACCAATAACAACCTACGCCATCAAAAATTGTTTTTTTTTTTTTTTTTGTATCTATACGTTTCTTGTTTTCTTCTTTTAATATCTTTTTTTTTTTGTTTTTGTTTTTGGTTAGTCGCATTAAAGTTGTTGTTGTTGTTGTCGGGGTTGCCATATTTTGTGTGAATTTCCGCATTTGTTATCTACGATTGTCTAAGGTTTTTTTTTTTTTTTTGGTTTTATTTTGATATTTTTGTCACCTTGCCAGTATTTCTTTACACCCTACACCCTACCCTGTAGCTATAGCGTAAATGGGTATAATAGGTCCAATAGAGGACGCTATGGGGAGAACTAATCCCACTTGCTTGCTTCTCAAGAACTACAAATCAAATTTCTTTTTCTTTTACCTAGTTTCACAGCAAAAAATTTTAATACACGGAAGAATCTATTAGTTTATATAAGTAACCAGATTCAGCATTCACTAATACACAAAATGTGAATTATTGAAGATCTATAAAACAATATAATATAAGTATGAAAAATTATGTTAAACATGATACGTCAGAAGTCATCTCCGGCTGATTTGCATGAACTTGGTTGAATAAGTTTCGTCGTTGATGAAACGATTTTGAGCTACAAAAAAAAAAAAACGAATTCTCTTGAGAATAAGCAATCTAGTGCTGCCTTTTGAATATTTATGAGTTACGCTGGGAATGTCAGATACAAATGATTCACAAACTAAGATAAAACTTGAAATATAAACTCGCAGTTAATTAAATTTAAAATCGCGCCGAAAAAAAATAAATAAATACAATTTTCTGATTGGTTATAAGTCTTTTGAGTCGCAATTTCAACTCAACTCAACTTGAGAATAAAAATAACAAAATTTTAACAATTTCATAAGACTAAATAGCCTGAAAGATACTTTGTAACAGCAACGAGATCAGACATTTGTAATTCAGAAGTGGAGGTTTTCAAATGGTTAGCTTGTTCGGTTGTCTGCGATCTTCTTTAATAACTGTTTAAAAAAAACCTTAGAGATATATGTGTACATTCGCCACGCGTGGCTATAGTATCTCGTGTAATAATCAGAAACTTCATTGTTTATATTAAACATTAAATGACGATTACTCCTTATAGTTAAAATAATTAAAGTAAATTGTGAAATGTTTACATTGTACAATGTAGTTTATTATTTTTGAAAATAACATTTCTTCTATTATTATTGTTTATTATTGAAGTAATTTTATTTTCTATTCGTTGCAACACTTATCTAATGCTCAATTTTAATTTAATTGCTGCCATTATTTTCATTATTTTGTCGTGTCGCATTTGAAATTTAATGTAGAAACCCGTAACCCGTATAACCAAGTATATACAAGTGTATACACATTCATGCATTAAAGTATTTTATTTTATTCTATTTCAAATAATCAATTGTTTTTATTTTCGTGTGCAATATTTATATACCCTGCACAAAAAAATATTTATTGCGAAGTATATTTTTTTTTTTTGTTAAAATGTCGAAGATCAAGTGTATGAGCTGTTGGTTTAGACTTTCTAGCTTAAGTTTAAAAATAGTTGAATATATTTGTTGTAATTGTAAGGATGTCTTGAGTTGCATACTTTATAAAAGTAAAATTGGCGACAAAAATCGTCCGCGTTTGCATGATGACGCTATCATACACACAAAGCTTTGTTAGGTTAGAAAAGAACCTCTCCGAACTATTTGATACCAAGCGAGGTTCAATCTTCCAAAAGAAAGTGATCGGTACGCAGGAACAGCGAGTTAGCAAGGCTTTCTCGGAGATTGAAAAAAAAAGTATCGGCTCATGGGTTTAGCGGTGAATGAGGACAAGACGAAGTACTTCGTGTCTACTCGCAAGCCGTCATCACATCTTTGACAATCATTGACGATGGAAAATTTCAACTTTAATGATCCACAATGAACAACAATAACAATGTCAGCTTGAAGATCATGCGAAGAATCACGCTTGCAAATAGATGATATTTTTAGAAAAAAAGCTCTCTCTCGAAAGACGAAAATCAAGATCTATAAGAAGCTGATACTCCCGGTCCTACCGTGGACCGTGATAGAGTCAAATGAAACAGCGTTGGAAGTCTTTGAGAGGGATTCTTCACAGGTTTTTTCTTATTAGAGTCGGCGACATATGTATGTATAAAAGCGTCTAATGCCGCTAAAATGGGTCGTTTTCAAGATTTCTAGATTTTAATATTAAAAAGTTGTTATTTGCTGTGCTGTTCACTTTAAATACATTATGGAATATTAGGAAAATATATCAGAATAATTTTTTTAAATAATATTTTATTATTATTATGTATTATTATTATTTTTTTTTTTTAGTTTTAAAGACTGCAAGGATCAAGACTTATAAATTCACATTGGCAGCGCATTTCTTTTATTTAAAGTTAATTTTTTTTTTTTTGTGGTTTTTTATAAAAAATAATTATAAGCTCAACAAGGTGACTCGAACTAATATTTATTTGAATTTAAGCACACATTCAATTTATATTCGGAAATACACTTAAAAAATAATTTTTTTCTAGTTTAAAGTTTTCAGACGTTTTACCCAAATATAGATTTATCTATAGTTCGTCTAAATAAATGAAATGTTTTCTGTACACAAATTATTTTTATTTTTAAAAAAATTTCTCTCTTTAATTTTAATTTCATCATTACACACATACACGTACATACATGTGCATGCATATATATACATTGTACATACATATATGTACATATATTTTTTATATGCATATAGTCATCGTTAGCAGCTGCAATCTGTTTATTATCAAACATTTGTATGATAACTGTTTTTGTTGTTGCACAAACAAAAGTGAAAATTGAGTCGAGTTTTATTTTTTAATAATTAAATTTTTAATGACAAAAATGTTTGATGGAGTGGGGGGTTTATGAAATTCATTTGAACGCAAAACGTACCGTTAATAAACAAAATATATATAAATGTATGTCAAAACAATATATTTCGTTGATTCACAATAGTTTCTTTCCACAACTTGTTGCAGAACGATAGGGGGATGGTGAATGGAACTAATGTGACGCCACCGATCGCCCGGAATTTCACAGTTTTATATTAGATGCGTGTTTGTCTGCTTCTTTTTTTCAACACTTTTTTTTTCACAAAACAAAAATAGTTTTCACTTTTATTCGCAAAGTTCGTTTTTTTTTTTTCTTCTTTCTTTTTTTGTTGCTTAAAAACAAACTATGTACGTATTTTTTTAATTAATTAGTACGTATTAATTAATAGGTACAATACGCTTCGTTGTTCATTTAATTTTGATTTTTTTTCTTTTTCGATTTTGAGTTGAGCAAGCGAGACATGCGACCGACCGGTTGTGTGTCTACGGCGTGAATGCGACGCGTTAAATTATTTTATTTTGTTGTATTGTATTTGCTTAGAGATATCTTTAGTGTTGTGTGTGTGTGTGTAAAATAAAAACTATTTCATGTTGTTTTTAAGCTATAGTATTTAATTATTTGAATTTAAACATTATAGAAATAATATTAAAAAATAAAATTTATAAATTTTAATTGTTTGTGCTGTATTTGAGCGCACTTTCCGGTTTGTTTTTTGTTAGAGAGAGACAGAGAGAGAGAGAGCATTCGGCTCGAAGTGTAAAGCTTTTTGTATTGAGTGTAAATTTTTCTTCTTCTTATTCTTCTTGTGTTGACGTCACAATATGTGCCTCTCTCTTTTAGTTTTATTGAGTGTTTGAGTGATTTTGGATTTTATATATATATATATATACATATATATATATATACATATATTTACATACATATATATATATATATATATATATTTACATACATATACATATGTGCACATTAATACATAAGCTGATAGGCTACAAGTGTTCAAAACCACAAAATACCCTGCCAACTTTTTTAGGTAGGCAGGCGCACGGCTCTGCATATCATATTATTTAATTTATAATTAATTAAATAAAAAAATTAATAAAAAAAAAAAAAAAAAAGACACGTAGATAGCGCCTTGTAGAACCAAAAGATAATGCTCCCCTTTTTTTATTGGCAATAAGAGATAAATTCACATATTTGTGTTCGTGTTGCCATTGGCATCCTTCTAAACTTGAACAGGAATAACTTAAAACTTAGAAACTCTAGTAAGGCGGGTCAAAAGTCTTCTGCTCTCCCTTATTACGGAGTTCATACATTTACACAAACGAATAGCGTATAAAAAAAAAAAAAACAGAAAGTATTTCGACAACACTACAAGTTAGAAATTTACATTTAGGATGCACATCCGTAAAGGGATATAGCAAGTACATATAAGGTGTGTCTCAAAATTTCACGAACTTTTTTCTTCTTTTCAGCGCTTTTTTTTTTTTTTAATTCCTGGCATTTGGAAAAGTGGAAATGGACAGTGTGAAATGCCCTGGAAGAAAAAAATCTGGAAATTTTGTAACACATCTTGGTAAGTACTATTCGAAGCGCATTTTATCTTGGTGTTATGAGGCGTTTACTGCATTGTATACGTTGTATTCGTCCAGAATTGTTGCACGATTATGCGTCAACTTATCGGTCGACACTTGTGACTGATTTTTTGATCATCAACTTGTATTCTCAGAAGAAGTGCCGAAAGACATAGCTAAAACGATTCAAGTTGACAAGTTGTTCAGGAATTTATATGCCTATAATATAAGCTAAATATCCTACTCTGAATGCGTAGAAGAAATATAGCAATTAAAATAGCACTTAACACATATCAATATATATATAGGAGCACATGCCAGAAGATTGTGTACATTCTTAATAGAAAATAAATTTAAACAGTCTTCGGAACCTGAGAGTTGTACAGGATCTAGATCTACATTCAAAAAACTGTGCGAATATGGTACAATATCTAGAATTAGTTGGATCTTATACGCAACCAGCTACTACAACCTAACCTAAGCTAAGGCTAAGGAATTTAAGTTTTAAAAAACCAAGTTTTCAATTTTATGTTCATTTTTATTAAAGAAAAAAACCAGTTTTTGTGATATTTCACAAGTTTAAATTCCATTGAAACATTGTTTTTTTTTTTTTTGTTATTGTTGTTGCATTTTGCAGTGTTGCACATATGATCATCAAATTTTGTTGTTGTTGATAAATGCGATCAACCGTTTTTTTTTTTTCGTTTTTTATGGTGAATTCAAACAGTTCGTGCACCTCTTAGCAACTGATTATTTACTCAATTATTGAATGAAGTGAGTGAGTAGTAAGTGGCAAACTGACTGAATGACTGAATGACTTACTGTGCAACAAAATGTTTGCCACTTTTGTTGTTGCAACTGGAATATATTGCACCTACATACACACACACACATATATATATATATGCATGTACATTTGTAATTATATCTGCGCGTTCTGTGTTAATGCATTTTTATTGTTTTAGTTGTTGCCTTTTATATGTTTACTCGATTCGTTTTTAGTTTCATTTTTGGTTTCGATTTCGCTTTATTTGCTTCAATACACTCATTTATTGTTACTAAGCATTTCTCATTGAGGGTATTTAAAGGTATTCACTAGCAAATGTTAATGTATTCACGTAATTACTTCACCATAAACACAAATCACTTGTAACTTGGTGAGTTTCAAGAGTTTAAGTTTGTGGAATTAATCTGTAAGTCAATGTTTTTCGCTTTTAACTATTTTGAATTGGTTTTGCAGCTGAATTACAACAAAAAAATTTAAGGGATTTCCCTAGATCAATGTTGCTAGCAAAGGTAAAGTCCCGAACCTAAAATATATTTGGCCCTGTATGAAAAAGCAAAGAAGTGGAGTGGTTTGTGTGTTGGAGTAGTAGTTTTTTTTTAGCTTTAATGTATAGAGATAGGCGGCTGTTTAATAGTAATCGAAGTGACCTAATGTACTCGAATAATATTAAAAAAAAAAAACACTATGGTTTATATTTGCATACATATCGTTCGTATCTATTGAAAAACCTAGCAACACAACATAGCAAAGGAATTTCAAGTACATTCCATTACCACATTAAAAATTCGTCTTTTGTGGTTTATCGCTTCGGTTTATTTAAATGAGAAATGTAGATATGTAGTAGCATTTCTTCGAATACGAACATATTTATCTGGGGTTTCAAAGACACGCTTATCGCTAGTGGAAAACACTGAATGGTGAAATATGCTTATCTAGCTAAATGAAATAAATAAAGGAAAGTCAAAGAATATTTGAAAGTAATTAAATTTCCCTTAAATAATATGGTATCTAAGAGGTTTGTTCAAAGAAATTCTGATATTTTATGTTTCTCGAAAATTCTATGTATATCCAATAATATCGGTTCCGCCATCTAACTTTTTTTTTTTTTTTGAACTACCGGTTATTCCGAGCCAGGCAACACTTAGCTCATGACAGATTTGGCAGAAAGTTATCGGGCCATGTTAAGTGAATTTTTGTACACAACAATTGAAGATGAGGACCTTGGTGACATTTGGTTTCAACAGGATGAATCTTTTGCGCACTGTTTTTGAAGATCGAATTATCAGTCGAAATTCTGATGTCGTTTGGCCACCAAGGAGCTGCGATTTGACATCGTTGGACTATTATTTATGGGGAGCCGTCAAAGATTAGTGTTACGCCAACAAAACAGAGACAATTGAAGCTTTGAAGAACAACATTCGCAATACCATAGCCGAGATAGGGCCTGCACACAGTCGAAAATGTACTAAAAAATTGGACCGACCGTATTGGATACTGCATGGCTAGCCGGAAGGATTGAGCTTTCAAATAAAAAAAAAAAAAAATAGTTTGAAAAAATCTTTTGTAGTTTTCATTTTATAACATTTAAAAAAAAAAAAAAAATTATTTGGCGGATCCGATTATATAGTCAAAGTACTCCACCTCGTCACGTTTTTAAATCATGTATCTTTTGATATAGCTAGATATATATTTTCATTGTGGATTCTCACAATACAGTACAAACTTTCCGATAAAGTAATACATGAAATTTACAAATAAAATATTGGTCTATTGTTCATTAAATTTAGTTTTTAATTTGTTGTTATTGTTTTCGAAATATAAAGATTAATGTTTTTGCTGATCTTGAGTGATATAAAATGACGAGAGTAGACCCAGAAGTCTCTGATCTGCTGTATAGAGAAAAAAATGACTGACGACTTTGTAAAACCAATATCAAAGCTTTAACTCTGGATGGCCTGGTCTTTGAAAAACATGATTTAAATAAAGCCGTAGAAGCTGCTAAGATGAACAATGAAGTTACCGACCAAACTAGGTTCCGTCACTTAAAACTGATGTAGCAAATGCAGAAAGTTGTAGTGGATGACAGTCGATTGGTAAAGCGAAACGCAATGAGGCTTCGGCGAAGTTTCACACCCAAATTAGAACTGAACAGATGAAGAACCTAAACAAAATATTGGACTGTAGTTGGAGAGTCTATTATATAGTTATAAAATACGACTATTATTTTTAAATCAAATTTTTTCTTCGTTAGGTGATGTATTTCTTGTTTGTGGACGACAAGAATGCCAACAACAACAACAACACCAAAGAAGTAGCGAACATGATATGCCAAAAATGAATAGGTGAAAAAATGAGAGAATAAAGATGGAAAAAAGAAACAAAAAAAAAAAAATGGAAAAATAATTGTATATCTTATTTGTGCATAGAGTTAATGTATCTAGATACTCGTATTACTGCGAAAAATTTGCAACTGAAAAAATGGGAGCTTTGTGCGAAGCTGTGAGCGCTGTTAAATATGGTAAACAAGTGGTACATACATAGGAGATATGATAGATGTCGAGGGAGCGGAGGAGGGTGACTTGTTGTCATTAATTTTGTGGTTACTCTTGTTCAGTTGTTGTTGTTGTTGTGGTTACAGTTGCCTTTTGATGATGGCTTTTTTTTTTTTTTTTTTCTTTTTGCAAGTCTCTGTTAGCTTTGGCAACATACGAGCTGACCATGACCTAATAACTATGCGCAAGCGCAATCTACTATTGTATCTGTGTATCTTATGCGCATGCCTATGTGTGTGTGAAACAAAATATAAAAGTTTACAAATATAACAGAACAAATATGCAATTGTTTCAAGTCAAACAACGCCAAGCGCAAATGATGACTTTTGCAAAATATTCAGACAGACAGAAGATACATATATGTATGTATAATGTCTGTAGCATATATATTCATACAATGATCGATCAATAATAATAGAATGGGCTTGTCTCTGTACAATATTTACAGAAGACTGCAACGGATGGTCTGTATAAGTCTTTACATCATAGCTTATGAAAGAGACATCTTTTCGTTTGTTTTTATTTTGCAAATAGAAACTTTTTGAATTACAATCGTTGCAGAATTTTTAATTTGAAATATTTAATATTTTCGCCAACATGCAGTTTAAAAATCTTCATCAACCGCCTTCGATAGTCAACGCAAGGTGGAACAGCTAAACCTTGAGTTGAAGATATTAGTTTCGCCCATTTACTGCTAAAATATTCTAATTGATTAGGCAAACTTAAGACTTCAATACTTCGAGATACCCTTTAGCTCCTAGAAGCATAGATGTACATGTGAGCTACAATTCGAATTGAATTCGTGTGCGATAATTTATTATAATTTCTTTAGCTCAATAAAGAACAAAAAATTGTTCAAAGCAGAACTAACCTAAAGGGGTAAATATTGACTCTAATGAAAACCTGAACAGAGTCAACCCTTGTCTGTTACATATATATGCACAAACTTAGCATACCCTTCTAAAATATAAATGTAAATTTTTATTAAGTCATTAAGACAAACTAGAATTGGTGTTACTCAAATTATGGTTTAAAAGTTATAGCATCTCATTCGCTATGTGTGGTTTAAAAGCGGCACTGAAGAACCAGGTCGACCACAACTTGACATTACTATCTCTACATATTTTTGTATATGGTAAACATTTGTGTTTTATTGTATTTCTCATAAAAAAATAAAAATAAAAGATTTATAACGATTCTTATTTAAGATTTATTAGTTTTATATGGAAAAACTGTCTATTAAGACCCACAGCATCTATGACAAGCTATGGGTTGTACAAGTTCAAACGTGTTCTAGCATCTATTATCATCATTCTCTGAGTAGAGATTATTTAGAGAAACTAAACTCACAGAATAATGAAAAATTTCATAGCAAACAACAGTTTTACCGAAGTAGGAGCTACAGACCTCAATTATTTTATACCCTACACACACAAAAAATTATTTTTATAGGCCTAAAATTTTTTTAAGTAGGCTTTGAAATAAAACAAATCAATTTCCGATACAAGTCAAGAGATACTATGTCAACAAGCAAAATTGTCGTATTTGGGGCACGGAGAAACCACACGTAATTGAACAGTTGCCGATGCACCAATTACGCGTGACTGTTTGGTGTGGATTTTGGTCGAAAGGCATCATTGGACCATTTTTCTTTTGAAAATGAAGAAGGTGAAACGGTTACAGCCAATGGTGTGCGCTATCGGGCCATGTTAAGTGAATTTTTGTACACAACAATTGAAGATGAGGACCTTGGTGACATTTGGTTTCAACAGGATGGATCTTCTGCGCACTGTTTTTGAAGATCGAATTATCAGTCGAAATTCTGATGTCGTTTGGCCACCAAGGAGCTACGACTTGACACCGTTGGACTATTATTTGTGGTGAGCCGTCAAAGATTAGTGTTACGCCAACAAACCAGAGAAAATTAAAGCTTTGAAGAAAAACATTCGCAATACCATAGCCGAGAAAGGGCTGCACACAGTCGAAAATGTACTCAAAAATTGGGTACTACATGGCTAGCCGTGGCAGCCATATGAATGAAATCATATTCAAATAAAAAAAAAACAGTTTGAAAAAATCTTTTGTAGTTTTCATTTTATAACATTTAAAAAAAAAAAAAAATATTTGGCGGTCCCGATATATTCCACGAATTTGATGCTCCAGGAATTCTTTATTGATTATTCATTGAAACTAACACAAAGACTGACGGATAAACAATGCAAGATCAAATTGTCTGGTTGTGTTAATCGATCTCTCTCTTCCATAAATATCTAAAAAAAAAAATTCCAATACCTCAACTTATTCTTTGCATTCCTTCGTCAACAAATATTTCCAATAAATATTCTCTAATGCCAACTAATTAGAAGCTAATTGCTCATTCGACGCACACTCAACAAAAGAGCAAGTAGAACTGAAATCGAAATCGAAATCGTTTTGACCGACATTTTAGAGACCCATTTAATAGTACAAATAGACGGTTCATGCGTTGCATTTGTTTATTTTATAAAAGAAGTATTTGCGCACACCTTGAATACTTTAAATAATTTTTATGACTCGGTTTAGCTCGGTCTCAACAAAGCAGAGTAGAAGAAAACGAAAGTATGCGTAGCACGCGCCGTGCAAATAAAATAGCAGCCAATCATCGATCTCCCCGGGCAAACTAATTGAACACCTGAAAATAGCGACCGACAGACAGACAGACAGATAGACGTCAAAATGGCGGAAGTACTATTTTCATTTCGTGCTTTATATGGCAGTGCGGCTTAAAAATTAAAATAAAAAGAAATACACAGTTCCATGTATAGCAGAAGCGGAGTATGACCGAAGAGGGCTATGGCTATGGCGCGTCAAACTTTGTTCAAGTCAAATGGGTATCGATTTTCGTTAATCTTGACCTGGTCTCAAACGTGACCAAAATGTCTCTCGGTTGCCGTCTCTTTTACGCTTAGGTTCCTGTTCGGTCTGTCCGGTCGACTATTTTTTTTTTTTTTTTTTTTGCAATTTTTTCTGTCTGTCTTTTGTTTGTTTGCGTTTTGAATAATTCAATTACTTTTTCGTTTCTTGAGTGTGCTTCTATTTGTTGTTGTGCACCCGTATTTTTTTTTCTTCTTTTAGTTTTTACATGTTTTTACTATTTTGGATATATTTAACTTGTTTGGTTTTGTTGTTGTTTGTAGCCTTGTCAATAATTTGATTAAAATCAAATGACGTTTTTTTTTAAATATTCGAATTTAACTTTTACACAAATTTAAGCAAAAAAAAAAAAACAAATAAGAACGCTGCAAACGTGCGTTCACGACTTCGAAATACCCTGCGCATCAGTCTTTAAAAATTTATAAACAAAAAAAAATAAAAAAAAAATGGTGGATGGCAAAACTAAGCAGCACCATCTATTGGCAAAGTATGTAAACGAATTATAAGTAGCCGCCTCTTCCAGTGTTGCCAAGCAACAACCTTTTTGTGGCCATTACTGACGTATCGAGATTAGAGCTGGGAAAATATCGATTTTTAGACCGATGCATCAATGTTTTCATATGAAATCGATCTAAAAATCGATGTTTTTCCAAGCTCTAGTCGAGAGTTCCGGTTTCTTGCATGCATTTCCTGTAACCGTTAATATCGGTTTTTCTCCTTTGCAGCTTTAGCAAGTATGTATTTTTTTTCGCAGGGCTATTTGTTTTTGCGAAATATTTGTGCAAAGCTTTGCAAATATTTTGTTGCTTTTTGCAGGCAAAGTAAATATGTATTGAAATTTCTATTTTTTGCAACGACGACAAATATTGTGTTTAGCCCAAATGGTTCTATATTTTATATTTAAAAAGTTATACAGACTATTTGGAATTATTTCACAAACAACAAATGTCTGGTAAAACAAATATTTTTTAATAAATTCGAATTGTTTCACCTGTATATAAGAAGAATACTTTTGTGGTTCGTTTAATTTTAGATGGAAAGTAATTACCTGAAAAGAAAAAAAAAAACATATTTTATTTAGATGTTATTCAAGTAGAGACATATGTATATCAAAATAACAGCTTTTTAAATAAATGCATGTATGTAGATGGTACTCATACCAAAACATTTTTGTCTGTCTGATCTTCGAAACGGCTGAACCGATTTTGACGGCACTTTCACTGCCTGTTAGCTGATGTTATAAGGAATAAATTTGGCGGCTCATAACCCGATAAACAAAAGTCTTAATAATGCTTTCTGCCAATTCCTGCGTAGTATACATTCCTCCGAATAGGTTTATTGTACCAGAATGCCCCTTTTTATAGTTTAAAACGCCGTATATACTTGCGTGTGATGAGTGGAGTCAAAGCTTCGTATTCGACGAAATTAATTTTATCTCATTTTGTGTTCTTGTTTTTGTGCAGGTATATTGCGTGACTTTCAAATTCATGCTAATAATTACTATTTCTGTTATTGCTTTTAATATGTTTTATTAAATGGAGTTTTTATGTAGAACAAGCACGTTCTTCTGCACCCTTCACATAGATATTGTAGAGCGAACGAAATGTATGATGTGTGTTGTAAAGTTTGTAAGTTTTGAAGTTCACATATAAGTTTGATTCTATCAGCTTTACTGATAAAAAATAAAGAACTGCCGAAATTTTCTTCCATATAACATTTTTTTTTTAGAAAGACATTTTTTAGGGAATTAATATAACATTTTGAATGTTTTAATAGACAAATTTTTCCTTATTTATGTGGTCTTGTTAATTTATAGCAAAACTTTGATTAACTAAAAAACATTCATAGAACACCATTTTATTTATTTTATTTCAATAAATTCGCTTCAAAATTGACAAATACAATTAACTTAATTAATTGCTTCATAAATGCGTTCTGTTCTGTCTGTCTGTCGGTCTACAATACCTAATCAAGGCTTTTTACGTTCGAAACTTTCAAATTCCAATCTAAATCGAATTTATATTTAAAAAGATTTGTTTCCTGAAATTAACGATATTTTTCGACAGCTCGATAAAAAATGTTTTAGCTTAAAAGCAAAAACCAACAAATTAGCTTAATTTTTATTTGGATTATTTTCCGGATTTTGGATAAAAAATTTGGAGATCAGTTGTTCTTGGCATTCATTTGGTTTTATTAAATTGTGGCAGGGTATAATTTTTGTTGTTTTAAATTTTTTCCCGCATATTCTTTTACAATTTGACGATAAAGCGGACCGATAAACAAATTTTGAACACTGCTATTGAATTATTCAGCGAGTCGGCTACGTCCGCATATTTCTCAGCACATAATTTTGCACATTCCTTTGCAATTGTATATGTTTTTTGTTTTAAAGCGTATTGTAGCTCTCGTATGAGTTGCTTTTAGTCGACATTGAGTCATACATAAACGCTCCCATCATCCGTCCGGCGTTGCCGCCTTCAGACGATGCAAAAAAAAAAAAACGAAAAACATAAGCAATTTCATTTTCACAAAAAATCCGTAGGTTGCCAACGTTTGTACATATTTGAAAATTTCAGATTTTTTTTTTAAAGATTGCCTGACTGAGACAGTTTCTGATGACTGACTAATGCGATTACAATTTTCGGTCCCCTAATGGAAATATTATTGTTTATATTGAGAACTTATTTTAGTTTTCATTATATATTCGTGTTTCTTATGTACACCAAACTTCAAAACTTTTAAATATGACACACTTTTCGGAAAAACGAATTTTCAGTTAAAGCAGATTGAATGAAAAATTATTTCTGGGTGTCACTAATTTTTTTTTTTTTTCAAATATTCCTTGATTTATCTTACAAAAATCTTTAATATTCAAAAATAAAAAAAAAACTTAATAAGAATATATGTATATATATGCAAAATGCTTTATATACGGTTTTATGTACAACTTGACCTAACATACAACGTGGCCAGAGGTCTAAACTGTCTATGTATCTCAAATGCGTTGACCGATTTTGATAATTTTTATGTCGAGCGTTTAGTTTTAAACTTGCAGCTGTTGAATAGGTATTTGAAAATCATCTTTAGGCTTCTCTCATCATATTTCATTTTGAATGAACATTTCGGATTGAATGACCATTTAGGATCTATAATATATATTAATATCAAATAAATTTTTCTCCAACAAGCTCTAAGTTACCCCTGTGGAACGCGCGTGCAGACATTAAACCACCGCCTATAGTCTCTACAAACATAAGAGACCACACTGGAAAGTGGGACATAGAAAAACGCGGAAGTTTTTGCAAACCATTTAAGAACTGTTTTTCAGCGAAATGCGTCAACAAACGCTTTTGTTCTTCCTTCTCCTTCGAACACGAACTACTGTGAACCACTCAGAATTCACACCCACGAAGTTCATAAAGTGATAAAAGCCCAGCTCAATCCCAAGAAGGCTGTTGGTCATGATTTAATTTCCCCAAAAATGATCATGGAGCTTCCCAGCCCAGCTGTGACATATATCACAAAATTGTACAAAGCGATTTTTAAATGCGAATATTTTCCAACTCAGTGGAAGAAATCGGTCATAGTCATGATACCGAAATCCGGAAAGGATAAAACACAGGCAGCGTCATAAAGACCCATAAGCCTACTATCCTGCCTATCCAAATTGTTCGAAAAGTTGATTCTTTTAAAAATCAACTCACACATGCAGAACGTTATTCTCACCCACTAATTTGGGTTTCGTGAAAACCATGGCACTATCGAACAGGTAAACCGATTAACCTCAGAGATTAGAACAGCGTTCGAACTCCGTGAATACTGTTCCACAATCTTTCTCGATGTATGTAGCTCAAGCATTGGATCGCGTTTGGCTCGATGGACTTAAGTACAAAATAAAACCAATAGAGCATTCACAGTACGTCAGAATGACTACATAATCCTGTATTATGTAGTTTGAAATTAAAGCTGGAGTACCCCAATTCAGCGTTCTCGGTCCTATATTATATGTTCTATACACTTCAGACATACCAACGGATCACAGACTTACAATATCCACATTTGCTGATGACACAGCAATCTTAAGTAGATGCCCAATAAGAGCAACTAGACTACTAGCAGATCATCTCATTTTTCTCGAGGAGTGGCTAGCTAACTGGCGTTTAAAAGTTAATGAGCAAAAAAGCAAACACGTCACATTCACTCTAAACAGAGGTACTTGTCCATCGCTGACGCTAAACAACATTGTGATCCAACAGGCCAATTCTAGACATATTGAAGCCAAGAAAACACAAAAAAAGCTTAAAGCCAACTCCCTACGCTGGCTTATACATCCGCGGTCCCCCTTAAGCTTGGACTACAAATTACTTCTTTACAACTCCGTAATAAGACCTATTTGAACGTATGGGGCAATGCGAGTTTCAGTAACGTGGATATAATACAAAGAGCTCAATCAGAAATACTTAGAACACTCACCGGTCTCTAACCGGGGGGGGGGGGGGGGGGGGGGGTTTAGTGTAATACACAACTAGATTTAAGATTTGAATAATTATTGTTAGTCTCTATCAAGAGAAGATCCAATAAAAAAAACGCTATATTAAAAAAAAAAAAAAAATAAGTAATTGACTCCATAAATATAACTCAAAAACTCTTGCTCTTCTTGAAAAAAATTTTTTTTTTTATATATTTTTATTTCTTTCGATTTTGTGTAAGAAAATTTATTATTAAAATTTTATTAAAAAATTTTTTTGAGTTACTGGTTCAGAACGAGCACAATAAATTATTTTGTCAGCAGATTATTTGCACGATCGTCCCCATAAAAATATAGTATAAAGTGCTTATTTCGAGTTTAATAACCTCTCTGACGGTGTGCCTTCAATGCAGTCAGCAACAGAAACATCAGCAATAAAGTTAAAAGCTTTTAAACCACACTTAAACACTTGCACCAAATTTAATCTAAAAAAAAAATAAAAAAAAATTTATGGTATTGCGATTTTGTTTTGGGGTTATCACCACAAGCATCGAATGCAATATTCTCCAGTTCGGAGACTGATCTCAGCTTCGGGAAATCGTTTCTAGCCGATGAATGGAAATCAAATGATGTAAACGAAGATTCGGTGGCTGGCTGGATGAACGAACTGCAAAAGTGCATTGAACATCTATAATCAAAGCGTGCACGTGACAACAAATTGTTGATGGAAATAAGTGATTGAACTATGTATTTATTGATTAAGCTACAGGAAGTGGCTTGATAAGGGCTCAGAAACTGAGCTTGAGTAAGATGAGTGCATCCAACAGCTATTGTAAGAAACACAGAAAACTTTTCCGACAACTCAATATACACATTTTGGGATCTGTCACGCCTTAACATAATACATAATTTAGTACAAACTGAGCTAATAATAATTCCATTTAAATTTTATTACAACATTGTAATAAAATAATGTAATTTCGCTTTCTTTCAATACGTGTTAAAGAAAAAATCGGACGGCGGATCGTCTCGTTTCGAACACGTTCCGTAGTTTTCAATTGATTGTCAAACGAAAAAAAAAAACGTAAGTGAAGATGAGACGTGAGGTGGATTTCATTGAACAATTATCTGGCAATGGCAACAGTTCCATTTTACTTGAGATTGGACTATTATGCAATCGTGGCGCGACAACGTAACACAATGCATGAAATGCATATAATTAGTGTCACTCGATTTATGTTTTTATGTTTTTATGTGGTTTTATGTTGTAGTCGCTTGGCTGGCGGCTTGCTTTCTTTTGAATGAAGCAATAAAAGCGTTTTTTAAAGTTAAGCTAAAATAAAATTAATTAAAAATTCAAAAGTATAAACATTCTCCGATTACGCAATAAAACCCGATTCTTATGGCTTAAAAATTGAATATTCTTCGCTGCCATAAATAATGCTTAAAAGCCCACGAGTTGCCACTTGAATATTGTTGTCGACTCGTGCTCAAAAGTGTGGCCATATTTTTTGTTGTAAATAGACATTGATCTGTTTAGAGCTTAAAGCGGTAGTCACTCACAAAAAAATTCTGCTTTCGATCTTTAAGTGTTTGAGCGCACTCGAGGAATCACGATAAAAATAGCAAAGATTTTTAATTATAGAAAAAATAATAAATATTTTCGAAAAGTCTTATAATAATCCAATCCACTTATATTGTTTTTAGCGATCATTTTTATCGTTGAAAATTGAATTTGGCAATTTTGAAGAGTTTATGTCAAGCAAAAATGTTTAAAGAATTAAAATTATCGATGATGATGTTAGATCACCAATCACTCACAAAGAATTAATCCAAAACTTTGCCTCAGGCGAATTTTTCGTTTACAAAAATTTCGCAGAATTATTGTTGCGCTACTCAATTAGTTTAATGCGGGTAAATAAGCAGAATTATGGCGCATGCCATAATTCATTGAACCGAGTACAATTGGTATTAATTGAATAAACTAATTTAAACACTTCTTCATAAAATCTTTGGAACGTATACACAATAAACAGGTACTTGAACTCGTTTGCCCGATCGAGAATGTTGTTGTTAAGCCAAATCTGAGATGGCACATTTACGCATTTCGCTGCATTTAGTTTAATATTCCATCGCTTGGCCCAATTCTCCAGCTCATGGACATACTCCTGCATCCTGCATTTGCTGCATCGTATTCGCATTTGGCATTGTAGATAGATCATTGCAAAGGGATAGGGAGATCGGCAGTCAGTAAGAAGAACAGCAACGGTCCCAGCACACTTCCGGCTTTCACGGAATAAGACAGTTGAGAGCATCTCTCGCACTTTCACTTAAAAATGACGGTCAACTAAGTAAGTTCGTATCATCAAGTATAAAGGGTATGGAAGAATAGCCTTGATTTTCGCTAAAAGACCAGTGTGCCATACTCGATAAAAGGATTCCTGCACGTCCACAAAAACTGCATTGTAGTACACCTTTTCTTATGTGTTTCACTAACCTGTGAGCTTGCTCAACGGCGTTAAAACCACTTTGGTAGAGAGACTCCAAACTCTGTTACTTTAACAAACCTTTAACAGGCTTATAGCCAGCAATATCTTCAGGATTGCCAGGCTTATGGATCAAAGTGATCCGCGCTAGTTTCCACTTGCTAGGGTGATGCTACATACTCAACATTCCATTGAATATTAACGTCACACGCCTTGACAATGCCTTTAAGGTATTATGACAAATTCTGTCGTGACCCGTGGCTTTGTTTCTAGGCAAATACTCTATGACTGTCATGACTTCTTCGGCACAGACTGCTCGTATTGGAAAGTCCATTTGAAGATAAACATTAAAAAACTGCACCACTCTGGACACGTCTTCCTCTGATCTTCCTCGGATTTAGCTAGTACACCAAGGGTTTCCTTAACAGGTATCAGCCGGGAGCCTTTTCGTCGCCTTTGTTGTCTTCCAAAGCGAGTAGTTTATTTATATGAACTAATTACTCCTCAACTATAGAGGAAGCTAAAAGTTACAACTATTTATTTTATGTTCAGTAGTTTACATTGCAGTCCCTTCAAATTGTTGTAGCAAGAAAAAGGGGCAGTGGGTAAATGGCCTGAGGCAAATAATTGATTGTATTCACTTTCGCTTCGAAAAGTCAATGGCCAAGCTGCACCATTGATCGCCATGGAAATGAAACTAGCCACCAAAAATGCCAAAAGTCAATTGGAACTGAGCTGAAATAAGTTTGTGTAAGTAAGGAAAGGATTTGGGCGCAATTCGAGCAGAAAGAAATTTAAACTGAACAATGAAGTAATTACAAAAAAAAAAAAAAAAAAATTATTGTAAATATTTAATGTCTTTTCTCAGCTGCTGCTGCTGCTACCGCTGCCGATGTCTAAACGCCATTAGACACAGTTTTCGTTGCACAATGGTTGCATTCATTTGTATGCGGCAAATGCAATGCAATGACTACTGCGACCACGGAAGTGGCAGCTGTGGCTGGCTCGGAGGTGGCGCCGAGTCCCTATCGACATCGTTGGCGAATATCGAACTTAATTTTGAACGCTGTCGACGATGACACAAATTAAAAGGCGTATGGCAACGAAACTTTGATACGCTACATGTTACAGAAGCAACTGCATTGAATGCTAGTTATGCGAAGAAGTACCGAAGTACATAAATAATTCCTATGCTGATGATGAGATGCTGACTCTGATGGAAATGAAGAAATTCTTAGTCTTTTAATTTGCTTTTATAAACATTTAAAAAATGTTGTCATTTATTTGCTTTAAAAGTTTCCGCAGTTACTAAAGCAGTTTAAAGCAAAACAACATTTTTTTTATAGAACTTTTCCAAAAATTCTCACAAAAATACAAGCCGTCTAAATCTTTGCACACATCTCCCCTACATATACTCCCATGTCTACTTAACAAACTTCACTTTTTCTGTGTGTTACAAACTTAAAGCTGAAAATAAAATACCATTCACACTAAATGTAAAGAGTACAACAGAAAAAATAGTTTAATATATGATAAAAAAAAAAAAATATGTATTGCCAAATGTTCGCTGCTGTTGCGATCGATTTGAAGAGTAATTTATCTCGCAGTTCACATAGTTTTTGTGGCTATGTGATGTATAGAGGCGCCCCGACACTTGCACCATCAACAACAACTAGAACAACAACAACAACAACAACACGAAGAAGAGGAATGAAGTAGAAGCGCTAACACACATCGAGAAGAGTCTAGTCTACTGCAGTTTTTTTTGTATCTGTAACTAAAAATATATATGCAAGTAGATACATATAATTCGTTGGTTGCTTCGTTTATCGGCATTTCAGTCTTTGTGTCAGTAGGTCTGTGTCTGACTGTAAACCACTCTGTGCAGTCGTGCAGATACATACATGCATAGATACATATATATACTCGTATAGGTACATATATGTAAATGCCACATTTGCCACACAATCGTATCGCACCGCGTGCATGAGCGCATGTATCTGCAGCAGCAATAAGTAGAAGCGGCGGCACAAATTATCATTCAACTATGGCGAAAACATTCTGCGGCAAACACCCAAACCAACGAGCAAACTCTGAACAAACGAACGAAGCAGACCGCGGCGGATTGTTTTCAACTTTACAAGATTGGATTGAAAAAGTGAAAGGAGTTTTCAGCTCAGCTAAGTATGCGAGCAGCGAGCAGCGCTGAGCGGAGCTGCGGCGAAAAAAGTCGACTCATGCCGGAGCGGATTGTTGACGCTTCAATATTCGTTGCAAAATAATTGAAGTTTAATTAAATATTTGTTGTAATTTAAAAATAATAATAATAATCGTCATCATCATCTGTAGGCGAAACTAAACTGCAGAAACTTTTGAAGAAAAGCCAACTAACTATGTGAATGCAACGCGAATTGCATTTTAGCGATTGGAAAGAAGATTGTTTCTCTACATTTATTATACCGTGTACCCACCCATAGGGTATCATATGGATAGAGTTTATTAAGTTTCCACCGAAGACATGTTCGTCTGTCTGTAGTCTAAAAAAGATATATTCTTCATATTCCCGGATAGGTATATATCTATCATACAAATTTAAGCTTCAATGTGGGTACAGGGTATCTCCATTGCTTATTATTATAGTAGAACTAGCTGTGGTAAATAGACAGTCAAGCAGTTCCAAAATTTTTCCCGAATCCATTAACAGCTATACCCACCTAAGTTCATCTCAGTACATGAAATGTATGCAAAAATCTGACGCTTTTTTTGTAATGCCTTTGTATATACGGGGCGGATAAACCAGTTTTTAATGGATTTCTAATCGAAATAAATATATGTTCAAAATTTCAAGCCAATCGGATGTATAGTTTCGGAGATTTCGTGATGTGTCAGATATGAACAAAGCCAAAGGCAGAACATTTTTCCAACTAATATTATAAATGCGAAAGTTTGTATGGATGTTCCTCTCTTACGGCTAAACAGCTCAACCAATAAGTCTGAATTTTGGAATAGAGATAGATGGGATGATGGAAAAGAACATAGGCTACGTTTTGACAAAATCGGAGGGGGCGTTGCCCCACCCCCCATATAAGCGATAATCAAAATTTGTCATATCTTTGCATCCATTAAAGGTACAGAAATGAAATTTGGTGCACATGTTAAGAGGATGAGGAGAAGTCAACCTGTTAAGTTTGGACAAAATCGGAAGGGGTGTTGCCCCACCCCTCATATAAGCGACAATCAAAATTTGTCATATCTTTGCATCCATTTAAGGTACAGAGATGAAATTTGGAATACATGTTAAGAGGATGAGGAGAAGTCAACCTGTTAAGTTTGGACAAAATCGGTGGGGGCGTTGCCCCACCTCCCATATAAGAGACAATCAAAATTTGTCATATCTTTGCATCCATTTAAGGTACAGAGATGAAATTTGGTATACATGTTAAGAGGATCATGTGAAGTAAACGGGTTAAGTTTGGTCAAAACTAGAGGGGCGGTACACCACCCCCCGTATAGAAAAGTAATTAGATATGCTACTTTTTATCGGAAGATCAGCGGACGAAGTCGCGGGTAAAAGCTAGTATTTTCATAAGTCTGAAAATTTGTGTCAAAAACTTTATATTACAAAGTAATTAAAAGAAGTTCTGTGGATTAGGAATTATAACATCTAACAGATCCAAATTGACAATAAAGAAGAAATACATTATATAATTTGTCAACACGTGGTTCCGTGAAGACTATTTCGTTGCGTTTTTCGATAAAAAAGAAAAAAATTTACAGGTCCAATGGTGAAAAAAAAATATTTCGATGTATTTTTAGTATTAAGAAGTGGTGAATTTAGGCAAGTACACATTCAAAGATGTGAAGATGCAATTGTGGTGTATTGGGCAGAAATCTTCAACTATTACAACAACAATTTTAGACAGAAATATCTTCAATGTAAGAGAAACTTCTAATATAACAAAAACTTTACTTATTATCAATTTTGTTTTTGTAAGGAAAGCACACACACCAAGATTTCAAATAATAGAATGTTTAAAAATCTTCACCATCACTTTCTAAGCGTCAAACAAATAGTGGATGGTAAACGAACTTCTCGTCCTTCTTCACAAAATTGAGCTTTCAATTATTAAGAAGAAGACTGAGTTTAGTTGGTTTATGTAGTTGAAAGGTTCATTCTTAACCATCTTCAAGAAGCATAGAAACAATTAAACTAAACGTGAGAAACTAGCCCAACAGTATAGTTCAGTGTGGTGCAAAAGAAGAGAAGATTTTATATTAATCTTTTGTTCTCAATTGAAATCGAATTCGTCACTGTTTATTTGAGAACTTCGAATTTGAAGAACAACCCATTTTTATTTTATGATATTTAATAAAAGTTTCTCTGTATGATCTTTTTTTTTAGCAGAGATACAATTCTGCTTGGCTCAGTTTGAAGTTTAATACTCAAATATTGCAAGAAACTGATTTTTCTCCAATTTCCTGATCAAAAAAACTAAAAACTGTCATTATTTTGCACAGTCAAATATTATTTTTTTACTCTCCATAGACAATATTGTAAACGTCTTAAAGAAAGTATAGGAGATACCTCATTTATTTCATTAAGTGTTATAGGTGACAACTACTAGTATAGCTCATTTGTCGAAATTCTAAATCGATTAGCATTAGGTCCTTCAAAAAGGCAGAACCTGCTAAACGATTATACATTTAGTGACGCTTAATCACGGGGAGTAAAATAATGTGACGTGATGCATTACAAGGAACTTCAAAGTTCAAAGTTGCCATGAATTTTCCACCATATTGAAAGGGCACCGGGAGGAAAAAGAAGGACTCGAAAAATGGTCTTGAATACAAGAAACACCAAAGCGTCCGGGTATAAGCGCGTAGAACGGTACAAGGAAGCAGCTTGTCTTGTTGCAGTAAAGCTACTATTTTTTTTTTATATAAATTCGAGAAAATTCTGGCTCGTTTACGCTTATATTTTTATGGTTTTTCCTATAAAATTGTTGAAAAAGTGAAATTTTTTGCATTGTCTGTGACGGCGCAACAAGCAACTGCAACTCGGCGTCGCCACTTAGCGTTACTTTCCACGATTTGCTGCTGTTGAATTTCTTAAATGTAAAAAGATGCATTGAACTTTTTATCCGCAGAAAAGTAAATGCCAGATAAATGGTTTTCTTTAAAAGTATAAAACTTACAGCATATACATAGAAATCTGTTTTCTTTTAGAATTCAATGTAAATCGTCATTTGCTTACCTGAAAGTAAACAAAAGATCAAGAAATCAATCTAAGAATACAAAATTTTGCACAGAAATTTGTTGAGATATTTCTAAAAATAATTTGAAAATGAATAAAAATACATTTTAAAATTGAAAATACTGAGCGCAGCGGCGGATCGAAATAATAATAAAAAAAAAAAAAAAACAGAAATTCAATCAGAATTTTTTTTCGTTGGCGTGTAAACAGAATTTATATCTGGCGATGGCGGATATTGCAGATGATGATGATCAAGTTTATGGTAATAATGATGAGAGCGTTCGAAAATAAAACGAGCAAATGACAAAGACTCATCGCTTGACAACAAGCTGCTGCATGAATATGCTCGAACGTTCTCGCCAGCCAGTTGTCGAACGGCGGCGTCTGTAAGGCGATTCCCGTCTGGCGGACAATGGGGCTTTAGCTGATTTCAATTACTTTTTTTTTTTAGTATTATTTAATTTTGTGTGACTTGGTACTTGTTTTGCTTTTGTTGGTGAAGGTGCTTGGCTGCTGCTGCTGCTGCTGTTCTTTGTGCTTCATATAACATTTATTTGTATTTATTTTCCGATTCTTATTATTTGAGCAACAATGTAGGGCAGCAGGCGTACGTTTTAAATAGGAACACAACAGCACTTTTTATATCTGTATGCACAGGTGCGCTGCTGCCGATAACAAAATATTCTAGTTCACGCTGCTACAGTCAGTCAATAAGCATACATAACCCATTTTTCTTTTATTTGCTCCAGAAACAAACATGCCCACCAATGGGCTTATTAACCCTTTAATGTTCCTAGTATGATATGGCGTTGATATAGGAATTAATTAATATAAAGTCAGGAAGTTAACCAATCGATTAAGAAACACAGTTAATAGTTATTTCTCAAATCTTTTGAATGTTTAGAGAACGCGTTTATAAATATAATACATAGAAAAAAAGAACAATTTTTTTTTTTTTCATCCGTTAAATATGAATACATTCAAAAACTCAGAAAGGAGGAACAGATTTTTATGAGTACTATTACCCCCTTAGAGAGGAATTGGCACGTTCATTAAATTGCATGAAGGTTTACCTCAGCTAGTGGTCTGATCTACAAGGTATCTCAAAATTTTATAAACTTTTTTCCAGGGCCTTTTCTGGTGGCGCCACCTTTTGGTGAGGAAATGTATTGGAAAGGGACATCTTTCATTGAGATTCCCTTCAAAATTTCATGATATTTGGAAAAGTGGAGCTATAGCGTCTAATGTGACAGTGTGCCACGCAGCCAATATAAAGTTTTTTTTTTTTAAACTTAGTAAAACTTTTACCGGAACTCACGAATTGATGAAACTAATTTATGGGAATAATTGTCCATCACTATCGACTATCGGCTAACACGTTTCAAAGACGGTCGGGAAAACTTGAAACACGGCCGAAATCTTCAGTGAATGAACAAAACATCCAAATTGATCGTGAATTCATTGTCGAAATCATCATTGCGTTGCATGGAATCGGAATTGAGATTGTTCAAAGACTCAATCCAATGCATTTTGGTCGACGAAAAGGCGCTTCGGATTCAATATTTTAAAGATGCCAAAAAAGGTTCAAAATTTCCTTTTCAACATTGTTACTGGTGACGAGACATGGTGTTTTCAAAGCGGCAAAGTGCCGAATGGAAACCGCCCGGTAAGACAAATCCAACAAAACACGTTTGGAAAACTCAAAAGTGAATACCATTATATTGTTGATATGTTTCTACGATTCGAAGCGCATTATTCACCAAGAAATTGTTCCAACGAGCCAAACAATTAATGTGCTATTTTATCGTGGTGTTATGAGGCGTTTGCTCCATCGTATTCAGCCAGAATATCGCGAAGAAAGAAGTTGGCATTTGTTGTACAATACTGCGCCATCTTATCGATCGATATTTGTGACCGATTTTTTGACAAACAAACTTTTGAACATTCTTAGCGCAAGTAAAGGCCAATAAAACTATTATGGGTAATGGTGACACCACCACCACCAAATAAAATAACTCTTTTTTTTTATTCCATTTTGATTATTGTGTAGAGTTAGAGATCTTGCGAGTAAATTTGATTGAACCTTTCTTAAAGTCGTAGAACTTTTGAATTACACCTGGCGCATGTGTACGCATTATTGCATACAATGTATCTCTGCGATACATTTTTCTTCTTCTTACAAGTGACTACTATATACTAGTGCAAAAGATTTGAGTATCGCCTGAGTCGCCTTCTGGGTCATTGCTGTCGCTCTGCTAGCTTTCAGTGGACGTCTGACTCGATTGCCGATGTCGTTGCTACTGATTCTGAAACTGTGACCTTGGATGCAAAAGTTTGTTGCATATTTCTTGTTTCTTGAAATTTATTCTTATTTTTCTGGCTTTCTGTTGTTATTGAATTTAGATTGTTTGTTGTCTTTGTTCTTTATTCTATTTTTTTTTAAGATATTTAAGATATTTTTTTTTAAATAAATATAGTTTATTATTCGGGCTGTTGTCTCGAGTAGCTGCTGAGGTATGAAGATTTTCTAAAACTCCGAAATAGTTGAACCGATTTTAATGGAACTTACATTGAAAATTGGAGATCTTTGCAGAGAGTAATAATATTTCTTGAACTAGAAAATTGGGTGTACATATACATATGTTTTGCAGAATAGTTGAGATTTAATATATGTAAAGGACGCACGTATAAATATGAAACACTGAACTCAGCCAGAACTGTGACTGTGCTTCCTTTTAGCAATTACAAACTTTATTATGAAGTTTAATTGGATTTTCCAATTTTTCAACAACTTTGCTTATAGATTTTACTAAATCTTTAGTTTTACTTTTGTTATTTTGTACTTCAAGTTTGTATCTGAGCATATTTTATAAGCACAGAAAGACAGATACTCGCATATTTGTATGGAAATCAGCTTCTATTAATCGAATTCTTAACAATTAGTACAAGTAATTACAATGCATTAAAGCATTCAAAGTCATATACAATATTTAGAATCAGTTCAGCCAACCTACCACATATAAAATGTATTTAGATACAGCGACACACACACACAGTTACACTTATAAACACACACACACACACACACATGCATCTAGCGTCGTTATAACGACACACACTCACGACCTTCACCGTGTGTTGTGCTCAACTATGTTGCAGTTGAGGTACGCGTGCATTGGCGCTGTTCGCGGCTGAAGGTCAATAATCAATAACAACAACAACAACAACAATTGAAACAAATATTTAGTATACTCGTCCAATAGAATAGTTTAGAAGCAACGGGCAGGGCAACAAATGGCCAAATGGGTTTACCATTCAATTTAAAATTAAAAACAAAGAACCAGTCTTTTTATACACTTTACCCATAAGATAGTAGGGTATATAAGGTTTGTTAAACTATATGTTACAGTCTTAATGTAAAGTATATATATTCCTGATCAATTTGATATACACTTGTCCCTCTTTCCGACTGGCACTAACCATACAAACATATTCTATTCATTCTTCTGAGCTATATATTATTGTTGTTGTTTATTTAATATATGTAATATAAAATATTCGCCATAGTTCCAGATAGGACCTCTAAAAGAAAGATAATTCATTTATTGGGTTACTAATATTACTTCACTTCATGTTCATCTGTGACTATATTCATTTGGAAGCTACTGTCATTGCGGGTATTTTTTAGTACATGTCATTTGAATGAAACGTAAACAAAAATGTTTGTCACTGGTGATGAAAAATAGATTTATTATGATAATCCCAAGCGCAATAAATCGTATACACGGAAAAGCTGAATATCCATGGCGCCAAGGTAATGCTCTGTAGTTGGTGTGATCACAAGTAAGTGTTGTATTATGAGCTCTTAAAATCGGGTTTAGACAATCAAAGTGGACCTCTACCGAACACAATTGATTCGTTTGAATAGAGCGATCGCAGAAAAATTACCAGACATCATGACAACTCTCGGCCATATGTTGCAGAACTGGTTAAAAACTCCTTTTAAAAACAGTGGGTGTGAAGTTTTAACTCACCCGTCTTATAGACCAGACATGAGCCCTTTTGATTACTACTTGCAAAATACCCTCAATGTAATACACTTCACTTCAGAACAGCGTATCAAAAATTGGCTCGATTCGTTGTTGGCCAACAAGCCGGAGAAGTTCTTTTGGGATGGCAGGCAACATTACGCGTCAGGCTTTACATTAATTGCCATGCTATAGTATTCTAATTCTTATTTATGAGAACTGTACCGCTTGCTACAATGTCTTGTAATTTCGGAAAGAAAAGTTTTTCCATTTTGGTTAATGGATCATTTTAAAAGGGTGGAAAATCTACTTTTTTTTGAAGGGTATTCAATGATGATGTTGCATTTAGTTAAAAATCAATTTAAACTTGGGATTTCAGAAATTTTGAGCTCAAATAAAAGTTTTTAGAAAATAAATAAATTTTAATTTAATTTTGGTGTATGACAAATGCATTTTTTTTTTTATTATTATGTATTAATGGAATATTTCTAGTATTTCGTTGAAGTCTATTTCGCGGCAAACACCATACGCATCACCAACTTTTAGGATCCAACCGTGTTAAGTTTATTTTTCTTTGAATTCTTTGGATTCTATACGTTTTTTTTATATTTCTTTTTATCAAACGCAAAATGCTGAGAGAGAAACTCCGTCGAACAGGCGCAACGAATGTGAGTTTGCTTCTGCGATAAGAGAAACCGTGAACACTTCAAGATACTCAAACGGTAGCAGTAGCCAATAACAATAAATGTCAACTTCAATAGCGGCCTCATGTATATATTCAAATCAGGCCGTTTTGAATTACATTTTTTTTTCTACTGCTTTCAAATGTAATTGTGCCAAATTGGTTGATAAAAAATCCATACGATTTGCATACAATTTACGCTATTAGACCACTGCACTGTTTGAGTGTGCGTGTATCTGTGTTGTGATGTGGGTTGGTTGGTGTATCTCACTCGCTCGTGATATAAACTAATTTTCAAAATAAAGTTATGAAAAATTCAATTGATTGCTCTAACAATTTATTAATTGTAAATAATTTTACTTATTAGTTATTTTTGATTTATTTGCAACAAGTGGGGGGGGGGGGGGGGGTCTAATGTTGCTGTTGCATAAGCACATTTACTCAGCCAAGAGTTCTCAATTTATTATTCTTAAATGCTAAATGATTTAAATTAAAATAACAAATGAGATACACGTTTCAACGAACTTCCTTTAACATTTTAACTCTGTCCTCTTCAAGCACAAAAGAACATTAACCTTTGCTGCCAAAAACTGGAACCATAAGATTAAAACTCATCATTAACAGAACATGCTGCAGATAAGAGGCTATTAGTCAATATTTGTCAGTAAAACAACAACAAAATGTAGTAAATTGGCAATTAATAAAATAAAAAAAATATATAAATTAGCAAAAAAAAAAAAAAAAAGAAAGAATACTCCTAAACAGAACGAAAATAAAGTATGTAAATATATAAACAAAGTGAAGCAAAGAAAATATTACGCATATGATCCATAATAAGTCTATAGTGTCCTAAGTAAAATTGTCCCAAGACATCATATAGACTACACGAGAAAAGCTGGCTTTGGATAAGTACATATATACAATTGCATTAAATCTTGATAGAAGAACATGCAAAATTAAAGAATTGAAATACATATTTCGGAATTTTTAATGCAAAATGAAGGAATATGCTTTGAAAGTTAAATAAAACCAGACTGGCGACCGATTTTGTTCATAAATTTACATTTTTTACATTTCATAATGAAAAATTTTTTTTTTGTTTTCTTATTTATTTTTTATTTATTTTTCAAACTATTACATATTCATACACTCTGTTTTTTCAGTACTATGCATGCATTTGTTTCTCCAATTTAAATTTCTGTTTGTTTGTTCTTTTTACAAGTCGCAGAGTCGTGTCGAACTACAATGAAAATATTTAAACAGCGCCGTTCTAAATAAACTGAAAATCGATTTCTATGGACATTTCTCTGTTGTACAAAACAGACTTTGTTACAACCAACGCCCTGTCCCACAATACTCCGAAAGAAACACTCAACCCATAATACATTGACATTGGCCATAGAAAAGCGAAAGAACTTAATTCTAGCTAATGGCTGGCTATATGCTCTAGTTTCAGTTACACAAATACGAACGGAGCGACAATCCGAATTTGAAATGCAGCCAAATATGAATCGAGCAATGCAAAGTTTTTGAATGAGATACAAGATACACCAATGGTCATAAGAAAAATTACGTGTAATATCAAATAATAATATTAATTAACCGATTTTGTTTTAAAATTTTAAAAAATTTAATAAGATGGGAATATGTTGTCCGATTCGTAGCATAATATATATAATTAATACTAACGAATCCATATAACAAAGATATGCCAAAAAATGGGCATGTCATAGCTGACTATATATACTGAAACTCAGTCAGCTATAACAAAATTTGACAAGACATAGCTAATAGCTAGTTCAAACTGTCTTATTTAAGAATATACATATATACACTTTATGGTGTCGGGTCTACAATATATAACTTAATGCGTTACAAAATTTTCGACAAATTAAAAACTGAATAATGCAAATATTTTGTTTACATAATTGTGCGCGCATATAACGATAATCCAAAGGCTACATATGTACTATATATACATTTATATATATGTATATATGTACTGACAGCAAGACAGACATATAAACGGATTAGCAATTTCTATGGGCGCTACAACGGCTGCGGTAAACAGTCGTAGCCATTGACAAGCGCGCTGGCACTGCGTAGAGCTAGACGACGTGTTCGGCAAGTACAAAATAATGTCTTAAATACAATTGATATGTATTGTACTGTGCTATATATATATACATATATGTACATATATACGACAATAGTACATAAAAATTGTAATACATATAATGTAATTAGTCCATATGTACAATATATAACAACGAACGAAAACATCAAGCGTCATCGTTCGATCGATGCAGCAGCGCAAAGACTATCGCTGAATGCGTTTTATTTTGAAATATAAGATACTTTGCCTTTAAGTTGTTTTTGTTGTCGTTGGTGCAAAATTTACACGTGACCAAATAAATTAGGCGAAAAAAAAACAACACGAATGCGATTATAAAAGACCGCTGTGTACCCTAAAAATATGTTCCCCTAATTCGTCGCACGTACAACTAACTGCATGTCTACTGCCTATTCGTACGTCTGTCACTTGCTTTCATGAACCCGGATGTACATAGTACGCATATGTTTATTAATTCAAATGCCAGCAAAAAGAAAGAAATTATAGTAAAAACAAAAAAAAAAAAAAAAATAAATAAATAAGAAAGAACGCTGCAATCGAGTGTGCACAACTTTCAGATACACTGTATCAGCATTGTATATTTCTAACTGAATTCGTGGCGCATACTTTTGATTGGGCTCAGTTTAAGATACACTTTTCCAGCTAAACTAAACCACAAAAAAAAATTTTACTTACAAAAGCTGAAAGGTATTGCATATACATAGAATGAGCCTAAAATATTAACGTAAGAAAGTAATGTAACGTAAAATTTTTTCATACAAAAACACTGAATCCGGCATAGTTTTGTTTGTTAAGTGCCAAACTTGCCTTAGGGAGAAGTGCGTTAACACTGAGTACTTGAAATTCGCTACGTTCAAATGCACAGACTCGACTTTTGATGTTGTTCAACTTTACTTAATATTTTTAAAATCTTATAAACTCTTGCTCTTCATGCTCTATAGACAAACTAAAGTGACTACTACATATATGTGCACACTAAACAACTACATATATTAAATATCTACAATATACATAAAAAAAAAAATAATTGTAAATTCTTGATTTCTAATGAGCCGAAACATTGCTTGGTTTTGTCTATATACAACTATTGAAAATGCCATAAACGCACTACAAGATACATAAAACTTAACGAGATACTTTTTAGTTTCGTTTATATCAACCAAACCAAACTAAACTGAATCACACAACGCCATTAACAAGAACAAGAACAGCAATGGCGACGACAGCAAAAAAACAAATGCCTTTAGTATAGACGCGACAAAATGCTTCTAGACCGACCCGACCCGACCGACCGACCAACCGACCATATGCTAGGCTAGCTATTTAAGAAAATGTCAAATATCTTTAGGAAAAATATTGTCACGAAACGTGCTTTAGTTGAAATCTGCGAGAAAAATATTTATTATACATAAGTGTTTAGAGCGAAAGGGCTAATTTAATGGGAACAGTATCTGACAGTATCTGACATAATAAAAGATACATATTTCTATGCGCATATTTACATACCTTTTCATTGTAGGACTCAAACCAATTTTCTGATTTCATAAGAACGCTGATTGCTGCGGCAGAGTCCGCTGTCGACGATGTGTTATTGGTTGAAGAAGTACGACGAAGCTTAGTGAAGTTGCAAGTCGAGTGCAATGCAACTTTAGGCAAAAGTATCTGCAAGCACGAACTACTTTTGTATGTTTTTTAAGTGTACTTTTTTTTCTTTTTTTTTTGTACTTATTTTTCTTTTATTTGTCTTCTTTTTTTTTTGTTGTTTGGCTATTTATGGCAACAAATTGTTGCACGCAAATTTCTTTGTTCGCTCTGCTGCACACAAATATTTGCACAATCTATTCAGATACAAGAGCGCGTTAGATACGTATGTAGATACGAGTACACGTACGCACAGCAATTGAGTGAGTGAGTGACTGAGTGAGAGCGCAATTCAAGCACTGATTAGATAAAATTCTTTAAAAAAATTTTTTTTATGCACAAATTTTAACGCGAATTTTATTGTTTGTCCAGTAAAGTTTTTTCTTTCAATTTGTTATTTTTTTCAAATAGTCTCGTTTGCTTATAATTCGCTGTTCAGCACAAACATATGTTGGGGCATGTGCTTCAAACGGTACTAAACACATATACACGCACACGCACACTAATTGAATGACGACTCCCACCGCTAACAGTGCACTTGTGTCGAGTATCTTGTATCTTTCAGTCTTTCAGTTGCAACTGTCGCCGCCAAGTTCGTCGTCGTGTTTTGCTCGCCTGTAACTTCAGCTGGCACCAGCTGGATGCTTCTCGAATCGAACAAACTAGAATGCGAAGAATAACGCTACTCAACTGACTCTCGTAGTAAAATGCCAGCATATGTTTGCCACCCACTTGTCAAAAATGTATCTCAAATGCAGTAGTGTTATTCTGTTATTTGCCTATAAGTTCGCGTCTGCTGTATTCACGGCTTCCTTTTTTTTATGCACTTCCAAATAAATTGTATTACGATGACGTTTCACAGTTTAATTTCTTTTGCAATTTTCTAGACTATTCTCGAATTTAAATATCAGTTTTTTATATTGTACTCGTATCTTATCTCGCATTTAATTTGAAAAATTTGCTTTTAAAATTTCAAGCATAAATATCTCGCTTAAATTTTTCTTTTTTTTTTTTGTTTTCGTGTCTATATTCGCTTTTTAAACAAATTTACTTTATTTTTTACTTTTTTTTTCAACTTGTTGCTGCTCCGGCTGCGTCTGTTGGCCTTTCAGTTCGAAATTGTTCTGTGCAGGTTTGAATAAGTTTTTTGAATTGTAAATTGGCGCGGTCCGCTGTGTGTTTCTTAGCTTTCGTACGCGGTCACACTCGTTGAACGATTGAACATTGAGCGAAAACGAAATGCAAGCAAAGCTGTGAGTGGCTGCGTGCTTTTTTGAGCGATGCGTCGAAAGCTCCGGCGATGCCACAATAACAACAACAATTACGTCAGAGCAGAGCAGCAAGCATACATACAAGCATATATATGTACATACGCATGCACACACATACTTGTGCAAAGTCGATCACGCATTGGCACCGCTGTTTAATTTTACATTTCAGTTAGCTTTTTTTTTGTTTATTGACTATTTTTTTAAGAACTAAGCTGTTTTATTTTTTTTTTTACATATATACATATATATATATATATATATATATATACATATATATATATACATATATATAAATATAATATACATATGTATGTAATTGAAAAAAAAAAAAAATAAATACATATTGTTGTTACTTCAGCAGTTTTCAACTAAAAAACTAAATAATAAAAAAAAATACATCGTACCACAGTGGCACAAAAGTAAAATTTATTGGTCAAACTTAAAACTAAACAAATTTTTTGAATATTTCTGATCTGGTCTAGGAAAATGCGGCCGATTCGGATAGTGTTCGAGACGCTCTTTCACATGGATAGCTCCAGTAAGTCACCGTATGATTTGAAATGATGTACTAAGTACAATTCGTAATATTCATTGAAAATGGCTTTCTTATTTTTTAAATATTCTCCTTTATGATCTACTAGCTTTGACCCGCGACTTGGTCCGCGTAGATTTCGTTAAAAAGTATTTTTGTTTATTTTTTTTTATGATATTCTAAGCGTATGATATCTAGCAAGAATTTGATTTTTTAACAATTTTCGTTGAGTTTGGTCTCACTTTTATTTGAAGTTTGTAGATGGATTTTACTTTTACATCTATTCTTTTTACGTATATTTAATTCTATTTATTTTTTTAGTTTCCGTTTAAAGTTTGACCTTGGGATTTATTGATGGTCATCGAAAATGCAACTTTAAATGGGAAATTGCAGACGTTTAAAATTAAAAGGTAAATTATTAGGTGTAATTGGAATTCGTGGTATAAGCACACTGACTCCCTTTGCTTCGCCAGTTAAAATTGATAATATTCCTTCCTAGTTCTGTGACTTGCAATCTAGTACCGTTGCACAACCTCGGAGGGTCTATGTTGCGCATTAACAAAACCGGTACACCTAACTTCAACTCCAACTTATGGCAGGGCACCCCGGATAGGTCCAAAGAGTTTAGAAACTCCACGGGGTAACTCGTGGAATCATCGGATGATATGACTGTGCCGATGGAATTGTACTTGTTGATTGATTTTTGCAACAATCTCGTTTTTTGGTGCCAGTACTTTCTTCACACAACCAATTTTCAGTGAATGTTTTGTTGCAAGTTTGGAAAAACGTTTGCAATAAGTTCTTCTTCCGAATTTAAAATATTATAAAATTGATTGGTCAATAAAACCATACCTTCTTCGTCTGTTTCTAGTCGGCCTTCACCTATTTCGAGTAGTTTCTAAGCATATGCACCCGACTCTAAATCGCTGTATAACTGGACTCGCATGTTAGCGGTGAGATGCAGCTTTTCAACTTTGCTCCACATATAAGATGCTTTCAGACATGCGTTAATTTCATCTGCTGCAGTACCTCGCTCGATACCACCACGCAAGTAATACCACCCATCAGCTTACGATTGCTGTGCATGATTTGGTAACTGGATTTATCTGAGGAATGTTAATGCTAAATCCCTCCTGTCCTTTCCAAAAAAATATTGGGTATTCAAGGGCGTCATAAAATCATTTGTGGTCGGGACATTGAACCGTCTCTCGTGTTGATCACGTGGTACACGATCTTGATGGAGCACAACTGTCGTTTGGCACTCTATCTTTCGCTGATTTAAATTCATGTTCCAAATCGTTAAGAGCGTATTTGTATTTTTTGTACTACGTTTTTTTCTAATCCTTGTACGTACTCTAAACGCCTATTTACTTCAGCTTACTCATCAACCATGATGTAAACTTGTAAAAATTGAGGTTGCATATTGGTCGCAGGGAGCAAGGAACCAATTTTGTGGTTTACTTGACCTTGAATAGTGAATGTCAGACAAAATCCTGGCATTGAGACAATTTTATCCGCTCCAAAAGACGTCATATGGAAACATGAATTATATTTTCTAATATATCTGGGGAATCGGCGAGACTCATCTGTTTCATTCGAGAAAACTCATCTATTGTAGAAATTGCTACTTTTGCTTCCGTACAACACATGCCTGCTGTTTCCTCTTACCATTTAAGGGCTGCAATCTTTCTTCATTGCCTTTATTTTTATAAGCTTGTGACTTTTATAATAAAGCGTCTCGTCGTACTCAAATGCAGCTTTTCCGAATGCAGCCCATGTGTTTGTCGTAAATGTTTGACGACGCTGTACCTCTGTACATACATACAAACTGTCGCATTTATAATGTTAGTAGGATACACTTTTGTTACATCACTTTTTTTTAATTTTATTTGAAATTATTCCATGTAATTATAGCAAGGGAATAATTTCTTTTCCACCATTAAAAAGGTGTGTCTAAAAATTTCCCTAACTTTTTTTCCCAAAATTTCATGAAATTTGGTAAAGTGGAAGTGGGGTTATAGTGTCTGATCAAAATTGTCCGTGAATTCATTAAAAATAAGCCGAAATCGTCATTGCATTGCGGTTCATGGAATCGGATTTGTCCAAAGACTCAATCCACCGCATTTTGGTCGATTATTTGGGCTTCAGAAAAGTGTTTGCACGATTTGTTCGACATCAATTGAAAGACAAGGAAAATGCGCTTCGATTTCATCATTCGAAAGACATCATTAAAGATGCCAAAAAGAATCAAACTTTCTTGTCAACATTGTTACTGGTGACGAGACACGGTGTATTCAATGCGACTCCGAAACCAAGCCTCAAAGAAGAGGGAGATTACTTTAAATAATAAAAAAATCTTTTGTAGTTTTCAATTTATTCTAAAAGTTCTTGAAATTTTGAGAGTCACACCTTGCAGATGTTTGAAAATTAAAAATTTAGCTAAAAAATTTAACAATTTCGTCCAATACAAAAAAAAAAAAAACGTTTACGAACCACTGTGCACCGAAGTGATCGACAGACACACATATGTATAATCTAGTGCTCGCACTCTCTCTCCCACTCTTTGGCCGCTTATATCACAATCATTTTTAAGAGAATGTAGCAGCAGCAAAGCTTTGAGTTTTTTTTTTCTTTTTTGTTTTGAAGAATAAATGTGTTTAAATATAAAAAACAGTAAAAATGTTTCATTTAAATCTTTTTTTTTTAATAAAAACGAGTAAGTAAAACAACAAATCGCAAGCTTTGACATATTGAAGCACATTCACATACATGCAGAGGCAAATACTCGCACACACACTCACTCAAAGAATGAGCGGCATTCGCGTTCTAAATATATATGTATATATATATTATTAAATATATATATATATATATATATATATATTTATATATACATATATATATACGTATATGCGTATGTGTGAGTTTGTGTTTAATTAATGCAATTCATTTTTAAAGCGTATCGAGGTATGGCAACAACAACAACAACAACCGTCGCCACCAAAAACCATTAAATAAAAAAAAGAAAAAGAAAAAATAAAAAAAATAAATTAAATTAAACATTAAAATTGTTTTCGTTTGTTAATTTTTGTGTTTATTGTTGCGTTTTTCGGTTTTAAATTTGACTTTTCAACGTATTTTTTTTTTCTTTTGTTGTGATCTATTTTACTTTATACACGTATCGTCGATTCGCTTTTGATTTACATAAATTGCTGATACAAATATATATTAAATATATATGTACTAGAATACATAAGTATATAGTACACTTTTTTACATATTTAGCTAATTATGTAGCATACACTTCACACATGGCATTATCAGTAATGTCAGTTAGTTTGTAACGCATTGAGGACTGCAAAAAATTTAAATAATCAAAATATTGCCCATCGGAAGTCACGACATTTGCACATCTTTCTGTCAGTTTGTGGATTCCATTCCGAGCGAATTTTCAATGCCCTGAATGTCCTAAAGTGAAGCGTATTCCGGTGAGGGCTTTTTGCATTGATGTCTGGCCTATAAGGCGGCTAAGGTTGAACTTCCCACACACTGTTTTTCAAATAGTTTTTAACCGGTTGACATGTTGGAAAATTATGGATTCGTGTCTGTTCGCAAACGCTTTCTTCAAATGAATCAATTATGTTCGGTAGAGGTACCCTTTGATCCGATTTCAAGAGCTCATAATACAATACATCCTTGTGTTTCCACCAAATGTTCTTGCGTTCTTATTAAAAGTTAATAGAAATCAATCTCTATGTATCTAAATGAATGTTTTATCTATATATCTATGTATAAAGAAGCCAAACAGTCCAACCAATTGAGCGGAAAATCACATACGAACTAGTTCAGTCAGTCAAAATCGGAGGGAGCGTCATATATTTGCATACATTTAAGATATATATTAAAGGAATAGGGAGAAGTTACACATTAAGTTTGGTCAAAATCGGAAGGGGTGTTTGTAACATGTAAACGATCCCTGAACCATTTTTTTTTAAACGAAAAACCCAATAAAAACTAAAGACGTTTCCGTTAGTTACACATGGAATTTTTGCAAGAGGTAGAATCATCAAACTTACATTTTGGAATTGAAAAACATTTCAAAGCCGTCAAGAAGTCTAAAAATGCAGTTGCATACAACAACATACAAACACATCTACACGTACATAGCTAATCATCACACTGTGCCGTAGTACAGCGCTATCAGTAGAACATTATAAACGAGCAGGATGCAGTTCTTGTACAACTTATCAAGAATGTCACGACAACTAAGGGAGAGTTAGCAACAGTAGAAAACGTGCATGAGATATGTATATATATATTTGCTTTTTTAGATAGACAATTAGATGATAGATAGGGTGGCTTGGTGAAATCATGAAGTTGTTTGTTATCGCAGTTGGACAGATAAACACTCATAACTGAGATTTGCATTTGTTTGACGATATTCGTAGTAGTCGATTTTAGTTGTTTACTTTAATTGAAACAATCGTACTCCCACAACTCGTTCCAAGAACGAAGTTCTTTTTTAAAAAGTATTTTATACAGTTTATTGTATCGAAAATTGAGCAGCTAGTTCAAGAAATTTGTATAGCTATGACATATCCATTCCTCCGCAGCAAGTTACTATTACTGATAATAAGGATATCATTTAGAACTATTTGATAAATCCATATAAATACACCATGAGCAAATATATGGACCTCATACTTTGTTTGGTATGTACATACATCCTAAAGACAATCTAATTTAAAAACAGAAAAAAAAAAAATGAAATCCGTAAATTTAAACCCGACTTTGTATGTATTATTACGATAAAAATAGTTCTGTGGTGGGTAAAGCCCTAGAAGCGTTCCGTGCTTTTTGCATGTGACATCCGTCAAGTGGAGAATAGAAACGAACAACAACAATTGACGCATGTTTGTTAAACATTGACGCACCGTCAACAGCGAAAAGGGACTGCAAGAGCGGAGGCGACAAGGTAAAGTAAGAATAGACTTGACTAATTAAAAAATTACGTTCTAAAATAATTTGTTTGAGCTTAAAAATAATAAAAAAAAAAAAAAAAAAAAATACGAAAGAAATAGAATACAATCGAAATCAAAATATCTCAAAATATGGCCAACAACAAAAAATCGTATCGAATTGTGTCAGTGTGCAGAAAAGGCCTTGCTTTCGATTTTCAAATTTACAGATACACTCTCTCAAATCCACACATGCAGCAACACACACACACACACACACACACGCAACAATTAAAACAAGAAACGCTTGAATTCAAATTAAAAAAAAAAAAAACCAAATCCAACTTCGAATACAAAACCAAACCAAAAAAATACCAAGCCGCGCCAAAGCAACCAAAGAAAAAGCTGCAAAAAACTCAAAAAAAAATTAATAATAGAAAAAAAAAAAAAAAACAAGAATGCTAGAAAAAAAAAATTAACAGACTATACTATACCCTGTAACCACAATATAAAAATCGATGGCACCGAAGCTTATATACACTTCACAGTTACGCTTAGAACGCTTTCAACACTGGAACTTAGTATTTCTTCAATTTCAATTACATATTAAAAAAAAAAAAATTATGTATGGGAGCGGTACCTATTAGTGTTCATATCGCGTTCATTCGTTCACTAATCTGTTGCTTATAAGTAGTCTACCTACCAACTTTTAAACCAATATTTTAGAGTTTGTGAGACATGACTAGAACGAAACTATGAAGTTCCTCTTGTGTATCAAAAACAATAGCATTAGTCAATCAGCTGGTTCACCGGACATACTAAAGAAGTTTCCTAACCGAGTTTAAAATACCAAGCTGTCAAGATTGATTCTTCGCAAATTTCTAGTTCGTCTATTATTTATTATGATCTTCGTCGAATATAGCTGATCAAGAACATACATATATAACGATAGAATGCCTCTCATATTTTCTTCACCTTGATACATACCTACGAAATGGCCAACAAACATAATATACTCTATCAAATATTATGCATAAGTGTGCAGGGTATAAAAATAGTTCATTAAAATTAAAATAAAACGCAATACGCGTACCGTGAATAAAAATAAACGAAAATTAAATTTAATTCAAATAAAATAGCATTCAAAGACAAAAGACATTCGACCGCAACGAAGCTCTAAATGCGCTGAGAGAGGCAACAATAGAGACGGAATCGATTTTTAGAATTTGAATCAATTTTTTTTTTTTTTTTTTTGTCTATATTAGTGGTACTTAAACTTGATGACAAGTCTGTAGAATGCTCAATGATCGTTTTGCCATTTTGAATCTATTCAGGGTTTCAAATCTCGAAAAAATAATTCTTAAGTGAAAACTAACTATTTTTCACATTTCTTGAATTCCGTTTCGAATAATTACTTTAAGAAGTAAAAGAACGGAACGGGCGGCACGGTATATATGTACATAGATGTATAAAACATAGTTCTTATCAGTTCAATGAGACATGCCTAGGCTTGACAACTAATCCCCTCAGTTAGACAAAATTGATCTGCATAAAAGAGAGAAATTTTTAATGAAGAATACGAATCTAATTAATATTATGGCTAATATAACTCTAGTTCTTCTTCTTTCGTTCGTTTCGATAAAGTTCAAGTTGTTAGAGCGTTGGTATCTGCTAGATACATGTCAATGCTGCGCATTTGCTCGCATATTCTCATCAACTTGTTCGATATTTTGTTGGCAAAACTTGTTACCACTACTGAAGAGCGTGGTGCGGCGGCGGGGTTTTAACTGGCCAAAATCTATTAAGTATTACATTTTAAGATACAAATGGTCGTCGTCGCAGCAGCTGAGAGTACCAAGAGCACTTGCCAGCCATCATCAAACCACCTTTCAAGACTGGTTTATTTTGCTCGAATCTGCAGGCAAGTTACTTGTGTCTGTCTGATCGTGTACACACACACACACACACACACACATATACATATATATTAAGAAATAAAAGTAAATATTTTGCAGATAGACGTACGTAGTAGATACTTCTAAGCGCTTTCGCTTAAAATACTTGATCTGTATTAACTTAGCGCATTGCGGTGCATTGCAAAGCAGGGTGTTGGCCATATACTCCATTGCTTTTATTACTATTTTTGGTATACCCTGCAGATATTGTGTGAAGAGAGTATTAGCAGTTTGTTTGAAAGTTTGTATTGCATTGTATATACTATACTTGAACACAATAGACGGTTTGCCAGTCATATTATTCAAATGCAAGCTCAATCTCAATTCAAGATAGTTTTTGTTGCGACGAGCATATATTATCTTTTGGATATTTCAATTTTTGCATTGCCAGGCTTTGAGTTTAGTATTCTAGAGATCCTCGCGTAGAGACAGACAGCATTTGTTTCTTTATTTCCCATGCTAAACCATTTGAAATAAGGTGCGTACGGTATTGAAGTTTCGGTTTCATTGAACTTAGAGTTCTTTCTGTTTTTTTTTTTTATTTATTTTTTCAGTCCAAGAATGTCGTTTCGAATGCAAAGTGAATTGTTAAAATATTACAGGGTCTGTTGGTCTATCTTGTGATGCGATATGTTGCAGGGTGGTGTAATGGTATGAAAAATGGACAAGATTGCGTGTGGTGGGGTAAGGCAAGGTGTTAGTTAGGTGGTGCTGCTGCTGCGAGTATCGTACGAACCTTAAATGGAACTTTCGGACTCAGTGCAGAGTCAAATTCGACAGCTTAAAACGATCGCAAACAACATTCGATCGCTTATCGTGTTCGTTATTGTTGTTGTTGTCTGTTGTCGATAGAACGTGTTTCGATTTAATTGCTCTTGTGCAATTTGAAAAGCAACTTTTCTGAATTGAGGTTGGGCGTTTGGTTTAGCAGCTACTGTTGCCGTATTTGTTCTGTCAGCAGTTCCGATTGTCCAAAACGTTTATTCTAAAGTCAACATTTACCACGATTGACTGAATGATTGACCGAAAGGGTGGCCCGGTCGCCTTGCTGGTTGATTGATAGTTGGATTGAAGATAGGTGATTCCTGTTAATGTCGAGCTATGCAACTCTATACGAAAGCGAAAGTTTACCTCACCCAATCGAATTGTATCTGAACACGTGCACAGCTCAAACAAAATATAATTTATGCAAGAATTTCCGTTTAAATGCAAAGTGAAAGTGAGCTGCGATTACAGCACTCATACGCCCCATGTGCCAGATAGACGACAGACAGCGAATGTGTCTCGGTAGCCGTTCATCCTGAATTCCGGGCACGTAGCTTTTGCGGTACATACGTACCACCAAGTCGGCTATCGGCGCATACTACCCGACAAATTATCGTTAATGCTTGCTCGCCATTAGCAGTTGCTTTCTGAACGACCTTAATTATGGCAGTCAGTCGCGTCAAAAAACTACTCCAAGGGCACTAGAGCTACCATCGCCATCATGTTCGCGTGGCGTTGCACGCTCACTTCGAGCGTTGCTGCAGAACATTAGAATGGCGGCGGCGGCAATGGCTGATTTCGGCGACTGAACGAGTGGTAGCAAGTGCCGTTCCTATTGCAATTGCACAGCTTTGAATGCGTGGCGTGGCGGCGCCCAACACACTCCACATGCTTCACCTCAGCTGCTACTGCTGATGCTGGCGTTTGCACTTTATAACGATGCCGCAACTGCTGCAACCAAGTGAGGTTCGTGGTGTGGCAGCTACTTACCGCCATAAGTTTGCGATGCAAGAATTGCCATGAACTAATTTGATAAAATATCGACGGAGACAGAACGATAGAGAGTGGATCGTTCGTCGTGAGGGAGGCAGCAAATCATCCAAAAAGGCAGAAACCAAACATTTTAGATATTTGACGTCTACTTTAAATGCTTAAAAATGAGAATTGAAAGTCATTCTCGAGCGAGTGTTAAGCGTTAAACTGCCATTTTCAACTTTGTTCGGTGCCATTTAATTTGGGGGCAGTAAAGCGCTAAGTGACGAACGAGTATTAAAAGCCAATGTCGTTCGAGATACACTTGAAAGTTGTAATTGTATTTTATATCTTTTATAATTAAATACAAATAGTAAAAAAAAAAATATCAAATCCCCTTACACGCATTGAAGTTAATGTGCAAACTTGTATATTTTGAGCAGGCAGACAATTGTTATCCTGCGGCGTAATTGGCGCCAAGCAGCTCATGCATAATCTACTAGTAAAACGATTTTGCTGTAGAACATTTTAGAATAAAAGCTGATATGATTCAATTTCAAACATATGTAAAAGCATTCAGCATTCGAATGTGCTCGAACTGAAGATATTCTGTATCCACAATGAACCTTAATTTTGTAGTATGGGAGATAAACATTATACGTATTTAATTCCGTGTGGGATATTTTATTGGAATTTGTAAGCACATACAATGAATACTGAAGAATGAATAGGAGTACATCCTGAATTCAAACCACGTAGCACTAACAGTCGCACAAAGCCGACTGCCGACGCACACTACCAAACAATTTATACTTAAAGCTTGATTGCCATTAACACTCTACATCGACTTGACTGACTTTAGATGTACATACATAGATCACGAATATCTGCCTCATGTCCTTCTTACAAACTCTTAAAAAGTGACAAATTTATGCCCGCATAGCTAGCAATTTACATATATGACGCCTCCAAATGTTGACCTTTTGAGCTATGGAAATATTTTGAATGCATTTAATTTGAATATTGAATGCATTTAAATTTAATAGCAACAACTGCTGCTGTTTGCAAAAAGCCAAATCGCTTATAAGAAGCACGTTTGCCGTAATTTCCGCGTAAATTGGAAAACAATATTTCAGAGCAGTCTTAATCAAATCAATTACCCGTGATAATTCGAAAAAAGCCCTGCGTAGGAAATGCACAATTTCCTGCTTGGCGTGAAGAGTCAAATTAATTTCAGATAAAAATGTTTATCAGTAGCACGCACGCACGCAAACAACGCTGTGGCACCCAACCACTACCCGCCGGCCAAAAAAAAAGCGTTGGCAACGCCAATAAATTGGCCCAAGTGAGAGCAAAAGAACTATAGCGACCTCCAAGTCAAGCCAAATCGATGCAATCCCATTCAGACCGCCAGAAAACACCCACATCAACCGCATGAAAACATTAACAACAAAGCGAGTAAAGACAACAAGTAGTTGGCCGCTCGCCCAGCCGCTTCCTTCGTTGTCGTCTATTCATTTCATTCGATTTTCGCTGTTTTTGTCTAAAAATAGACTTTGACTGACTTTCTAAAAAGCAAAAAAAAAAAAACAAAACAAAAACAACAAAAAATGGCGAAGAAAATAGAATTTCATCGCCCACGCAACAGATTCATGAACTAAACGAGCAGCTGGTCTGTCTGCCCACCGCTGCAATCATTTATCCCTACCGACGCAGTAGAGCCGAGCAGCCACTTTACCCACTTTACTTCACCGAACAAATGAATTGCGACGAAAGGGAAAGTTCACTAAACGAATGCTGCCAGGCTCTATGGAGAAGTCATGTTAGGGGAGTACATTTTGTTGACGCCTAATACAATAAGGATCGTTCCACTCCCGCCCACTAAATCTCTTGACAAAGTTTCAAGAGTGCGTCTGTCATACTGGCTGGCTCTGTTAGGGTATGCTGTTCCGAGCCTCCACTAGACCATGCCATGCGGTATCAACATGTTGAATTCGGTGGTGCACAGTGGGCTAACGATGCACTTTCTAAAGTAAAAAGGACTTTTGGCATTGGACATTTTTTGTTAGCACTAAGCTATATGTGACTTAGTACGTTAGTAAGGTTCATGTTTTTTCATCTTCCAGTCATGACATTTGGTTCACTGGAGTCAAGTCGATATTCACTTCAAAGGAGAAGCTTTTCGTTCAAAATTCAGGACAAGAGAATTTCCGTATATCTATTCCCTGTATGAATCAAAACTAGTTCCTTTGTTTTAAAGAGATATCCATCTGAAATTAGGTATGAAGTCGTGATATGTTGTGTAGCTGAACATAACAGCAATGTGGCCACTAAAAAATACCGCTCCCATACAAAACTCATTAAAGCAACTAAATAAAATGTGACAACCAAGAAACAAAAAAGAAATCGAGCTAAACCGAGCAGACCGCATCCTTTCGGCCATTAAACACAATGTATTTTTCTCTTTACTTGTCTCCCGCTCTCTAATCCACAATATTACGAAGCTGTCGTCATTGCACGCTCGTTTGCAAACATTTTGCCAAGGACGAAATTTGTATGGCGCCTTCTCAATTTACAGCCGAGCTCTATCTAGACGGCTTGCATGTGTGATTGTGATGCTGTGTATGAGTGTGGGTGTGATTGTGTACACATCTGGACTCATGTATTCAATATTTGACTTGGGAGTAAAACCCGCAAAAGTGTGTATTTTGTGTGTGTAAACTTTCGTTGCTTCTCGGCTTATGTTTTTGCGTGCGTGTCATCATTCTAGACGCCTGGCTGATATTCTACGTAGCTGGCGCAAGGCACCATCGCATCGTGGTACAGCGCAATAATATTCAATTAGATTCAATTTGTGTTTTGCTTTCATAACTTACTTGGTTACCTTTTTAATTATAAATAATTATAAGCCTGACAAGACCGCTTAATGAAGGAACTGCATTTGTTTGAAGCATAAACATGAAAGCAAATTATGCGTATGTGTGGGAGAGACTCCGCCTGTTTGGCTATTTATAATATTAACATATACAATCAAATTTTATACAAGCTAGCAAATCGTATTAAACAGAGAACAGACTGGAATCAAAAACTAAACTCTAAACTAAAACTTAAATACTTTACTTGCTCTTTACTCGGTTTTGATAACCCTTACATCCTCATATGGCCGTCAACCGTCTACCGGTCATGGCCGCGTCTAGGAAGGCGCGCCAGCCTACATAATCTTGTGCGCGCTGACGCCAGTCGTTTTGAATGCCAAGTACGGAGAGATCTCTTCATGCCTGGACATTTCATCGAGTGCCCGGTTGTTCTCTATGTCGGCGTCCACCAATCACCACCAATTCGAATGAGGTGCCCAGCCCAGTGCAGCCGATGGAATTTTATGCGCTGGACTATGTCAATCTCATCGAATAGCTCGTACAGCTCGCGGTTCATACGGGACCTAAACTCGTCGCCGACTCTAATAGGACCATAGATCCTGCGAAGAATCTTCCTCTCGAAGACTTCCAACGCTGTCTCGTCCGACTCAATCACGGTCCATGCCTCTGCGCCATACAATAGGACCGGGAGTATCAGCGTCTTATAGATCTTTATTTTCGTCTGTCGAGAGAGGGCTTTACTTGCTTCATTTGCTTGCTCAGCACAAAAAATCATCTGTTTGCAAGCGTGATTCTTCGCCTGATCTCCAGGCTGACGTTGTTGTTGATGGTTATCTCTGTCTCCATCGTCACTGACCGTCCAAGACGCGATGACGAAGTGCGAGAAACCACCAAGTACTTCGTCTTGTCCTCATTCACCGAGAGACCTATGAGCCTGTTTTTCAATCTCCGAGAACGCCTTGCTGACTCGCCGTTCCTGCGTACCGATGATATCGATGTCATCGGCGTAAGCGAGCAGCATCACTTCGTTTTGGAAGAACGAGCCCGACATACTCTGTATGTACGGGCATTGGCGTAGGATGTATTCCATCAGGAGATTGAAAAAATCGCACGACAGAGCATCGCCCTACCTGGAACCTCTCTTGATATCAGAGGGGTCGGAGAGGTTTTTCCCCACCCTGACAACGCTTCGTGTGTTAGACATCGTTGCCATGCAAAGACGCAAAATCTTTGCCGGAATACCTAGTGCAGAAAGGGTGTCGAAAAACTTCGATTGCATCGGTGTGTGTGTTTGTTAAAATTTTCTAAAATTGGCGTAATTTGAATATTTGGTCACTGATCGACCATTTTGGTCTGAATCCACACTGATATCGTCCTATCAGTGAATAGGTATATGGCTTCAGCCTATTACACAATAAGCGCGACAGAGTCTTATATCCAATAGAAAGGAGACTTTTTCCGCGGTGGTTGGCGCAAACAGCGGGGTCTCCTTTCTTAAAGATAAGCCAAAGATCACTGAGAATCCAGTCATTGGGTATGCATCCATCGGGCCATATCTTGCATAAAAGTTGGTGCATACTTCTAACCAACTCTTCGCCGCCGGTCTTAAATAACTCAGCTGGCAGCCCATCAGAGCCTGCCGCTTTGTTATTTTTCAGCTTTTTTAATAACTGAATCCACCTCGTTATAGTCCGGTGGCTCTACAATAGTGCCAACATTAACTGATGGTTCCGGTGTCATTTCTCTATCGGCAGAATTGTGCGCTTCAGAAATGACTCCTCCATAATCTCAGTGATTCCTGTTCATCCGTTACAAGATTTCTATTGTCATCCTTACAGAAAGTTACTCCGGGCTTAAAACCTTCAGTCAGACGCTTGACCTTTTGATAGAATTTTCGAGCTTCATTTCTGTCACGTAACATCTCAACATCCTCAAACTCCAGCCTTTCTTGCGTCTGAAAAGGTATTTCTCCTCTCTCCGTATCTCACGATATCGCTCTCTAACAGCTCGCATTGCTCCCGACTGCAGAGTTCGCTGATAGGAAGCTCAAACAGAAATAGAGGCACGCGTTGGAATAACCAGGTATGGAGAGTTACTTGCCATTCAAAACAACTGGCTAAAGCAGCTGGTGCGCCTTACTGAATGCGGCCATGACCGAACGACGGTTGAGGGCCGTCTAAGTATTTTACAGATTAAACTATTTAAGCTTGGATACAGTTTCCTGCTATTCTATTTTGTTTGTTGAGTTCAAACTAATTTTAAACATTTTAACAAACATTTTAGTCACAATATGGATAATAAGCTATTAAATTTAGAAGAACATACCATGACGCAATGTGTCATTTGAGCTTCCCAACTCAACCAAAAAATAAAAAACTTCATCAGCTGAAATACTCGTAGATATGTCTGACATCATAGTCAGCATATTTCTCCTATCTGTTGAGTATGTTTGGCAGATAAAACATCAATTTCAGTACTTTTGATAAAGGATTTCCTCTGAATGAAGCAATTACGTACTTGTTATAATAAGTTTTGTCATGTGATACATACCTGCAATGAGATAAGAAATGAAAATGAAATATTAGAATTATATTCTAATACATATTAATATTTGTACTATTAATAAAGATGAACTATATTGTGCAAACTGCAAACAAAATAAATCAATATTTTATCTGTTGGTAATATGTACTTATTAGAGGGAATTTAAGTAAGCTCAAACATTTGCAAAACGGTTTGGGCACACGTTTTATTTCAGTTGTGCATTTGACGCATTTAAATACAAGTTACATACCTGTGTGTTTGCGCATAAATTATAATTTGTCAATCGAACAAGTACCCTACATAATATATTTATTACTGCACAAGCTGGCTGGCTGTCGTTATCAGAAAGCAGTGTTGTTCAGTCGGTATCTCACTATTTGTTTATGTGTAAGTGTACGTACACGTGTGTATATGTATGCAGCATAAAATACGCATGCTGACGTCACAGACAAAATAAAGAAAGCACAGCACGCCGCCAAACTACGTCATTCATTCATGGAAAGCAAAACGTGGTCGCTACTGCAATTTGATTTCATTCATGAAAACGTTTATGGCAATACTACGTGAAAGAGGGAGAGAGATAGCTAGAAGAGAGCGAGCTAACAACAAGCAGACAGAGCGAGAGAGCATTGCACCGGAAGTAGACTTTTACTCCGGCAGAGCCGAGTCATTCTGCAATTCGACGTGGGCGTGCTTGGCGCCGACTCAATGCGCGCCAGCAAAAATCTCTTCGCTCAAACGAGTCCTTCGATGACCTTCGCTAACATACGGTTGAACTACTCACTCAAGCGCCACTTTCCACTTCACAAAATACAAAAACAAATAACACAAAATAAAAGGGAAGCAGAAATAAAGTGAATGTAGGTTTTTTTTTTTTTCATTTTACTGAACTCGAATCACATTTTTAAATTGTAATATTTTGGCATTTAGTTCCAATAGATGATGCAATAGCTTTGAAATAGCATAGTTTTTACTCAAATATACTCCTACTTAGCAGTGGCAGGCACAGCTGTTGCGACTAACTTTTGAGTGAAAGCTTCTTCTCGTTGGAAAAGTTTATTCACAGAAAAAAAAAAAATACCATTAAAACTTTTCCAACCGATCCGGTGGGCGAGTTATCCTACAATTTGATTAGGGAACATGAACAATGGCATATGGGCATTTGTAAGTGGTTCTCTTGAGTAGCTGGCAGCAGCAGTCAGGACTATTAGCTAAAACTAATTGTAGTACGTACAGCAGCTGCAGCAAAAATCAACTTCAAACGGCATAACGAAATCCCATCATCATGCAAAGCTTAATTTGAAACCAATTAGGTAGAGAAAGAGTGATCCAAAAGCTTTGCCAAGAGCTATAAGTACGTAACTTGCAGTAAAATGCGAAAGAGGCTACGAATGCTGTGAAGTACTTGTTATCAACAACCATGTTCGGCGACTATAAAGGCTTAAATTTATTGACTAAAAATATTCAAGAGTATCGAGTGCGCAAATTGCATATCGGCTGTCAGCTGTAAGTCCATCACATAACAAACTCTCTCTCTCTCTCTCTCTCTGCCTACTCGTTCCATCCATGGTTGATCTCGTTGTATGATCTGTCTGACGTCAAGGTTCACTTCAAATGTCAAAATTGCAGATGTGCTTCTCTTAACTCGACGATCGGATCGGATCGGCTCGTTCATTTATTATTGTTCTTTTTTTTTAAATCAAGTTTGCAGGTTGTTTTTTTTTTTTTTATTAAATATTTTGCAAACAAGTTCGTTGTAGTAGGCGCCTACTATATAATTCTTAAACAATCAAATTTGGTAATAATAAATTTGAAATACCGAAAGGAAATGCCATTCAGCAGTAAATATTATTGGTGTACTCAAGCCGTAGTGGTGCAAAGTATCCCGGTTAGAGCATGACTGTTAAATTTTATTTTGTGTTTTGTCAAAAGGCCAAGGTTGACTGCAGTGCCAAGCTAAATGTTATTGGGTGTACTATACTCCGGCGCACAAATACATGCACTTTATTTAGCATTCATCCCGTTACATTCCACCAAGTTGTCATAACCCAAAGATTTTCAATATGGAAAACATTGCTCAGAAGTTTGGTCTTTTCATTTTAGGCACATTGTACACAGACGTGTTGTCCTGTAGATACAATCCACTTCAGGATTATCTTTCTACGCTGTTATGAACTGCAATTAGTTGCTTAAGAGGAAGCCTAGAAATATTGCAATTCGCTGCGCAAATTTTGTTGAAGCTCTTAGAACCATGAAAATAAAATTTTTAGCAAATCGTACACCACAGAATTTTGCTTAAAATACCTCGAGTAATATAGGATAGCAAACTAATTAGGAGACTCATTTTGAAAGATGACGCTGATACATTGGTTTTACACTGCATTAATGGCCATAAAAAGACTTAATACTCAAGGTCTATGGAGATAATCTATCGGCAAGGCATAACAGGGGCACAAATGCACTTGAAACGATGCTATGAGCGTCGACTTTTTTTCTGTGCACCAGGCAAGCAACACAGAAAGTGGAAAGAAACTCTGGAACAACTTTTTTGCTGCTGCGCAGTCTTCGCGTCACTGAAAGAGGCGGCCAGTAGATCTCCCAACTAGCTACTGGTATTCACAAGAATCATACAACACCATATAAACTACTCACCAAAAACTAAAAAGGGTCAGGGCAAGTAGTAACTGTTACGCACTTTAAATCTTCCTCCTAACGATTTCACTTATCATAGGAAAATGATCGAATTAGTTACAAAATAGTGACGGCGTTAGAGAAGATCGCATTAACAAGTTTGAGTTGCGTTTATCCTTCTCTTTTACTTTTATTTATATATATATATATATATATATATATATATATATTTCTTTAATATTACAGCATCAGGCCGCTCTTTTTTGTTTTAAGTGAAGCTTACAGATACTCTGACAGACAGACAGACTTTGTACAAAGCAAACAAGAAAATACATTAATTTTGGTAGAACCGAAGTTTTGATACTCTACACATATCAACTTATATAAAAAAATTTTTAATTTGCTGTTTAAGAGCTCAGCTTAACCTAGAAGATTCCAAAAAGTAGTACATATTTCAAGTTAATATAGAGTGTAACAAAGTAGTCATACTAAAACGATTAACTAGACATGGATAGCCAACTAAAAGTGGGCGAGACATCTCCATGGATGATATACATATATGTAAAGCCACCGTACTGAATTGCAAGCTGATATATACATATATATTACCAAAATCGAAAAAAAATGACTGCATCTTAATAACTGAGGAACTTGTTTGTATACAAGCAGACCAGAGACCAGGCTGGCAGTTTTGTTGTAGTTCGATTTGTCTCATTGAACTGATGGAAATCATGACTCGCAAATAAACGCTGTCTTATGCAAAAATAAATAATTAAAACATAAGCCGTAGGATCCACAAAATTTCATTTAAAGATAATCTAAATTCTTAAACTTGAAGTCTCAAGCTTTTATAGTTTCTGGACTCAATTTTCGATGCTGATTAAAACATTCGTAAAAACTTACTATGCCCTTGCCCCTTTAGATACAGGGTATAACCATTAACAAATAAGACAATAATCTTGTATTTAAGAAAATCGACACTAGGCACTCACTTGACTTAATTCAACTCTACCTGACTCGTAGTGGGGCACAGCACGTTTCAGTTGCTGTCACTAACTTATGTAAATTCTACAGCCGCTGCTGCACTCGTAACTTAAGCAGTGTGCTGCAAGAAGCTATTGCAGCCACCTGCCCCACAATTACCGCACCCGCATATGTCTGATGCCCCGCATAGCACGCAGCTATGGCGTGGATTGCATTCGAATGGATTGGATTGGTTTGACTTTTTAAATTGGCATAAAATACGGCGCACTGAGTTAGTGAGACAAAGAAGCAGACAGACAGACAGACAGACAGACCGACCGACTGACTTACCAACCGAGCAATTGAACATTAAGACTGACTGTGAGATCAGCGGCGGCGGAGGCGGTGGCGTCTCTGTTCGCAAGTTGGTTCGCTTGTTCACTGACTGACTGACTGACTGGCTGGTTTGGTTTGGTTTGTGGGCTGGTTGGCTCGATGGCTTAAAAGTGAATGTCCACCAAAAGTCCTTGAAATCTGAAACCAATCTTTCCAGTTTGGCGCAGTCGTTATGGGGCAGTGCGCATTTTGTTTGTAAATGTTAAGAAGCAACAACTAAGCAGCTGAGCAGAGAAGTTGTCGTTGTCGTCGTCGTCAACTAAACCGAAAACTCACAAATACAAATCTTTTGAATGCAATCAGAAGAAAAAAAAAAGTTGTTGTTGCTGTAGTCGAATGATGTTTAAGCACAATTACTGAAAAAAAAAAAAAAAAAAATGCTCATCCCATTCTATACAAATGCACGAAATACATATTAAATCCTGTAAGTTCAGCCAGCGCAATTGTTGCAAGTGTGGCTTGACACGCCACCTGATCTCTGAAACGGATACAGACTTGTAAGAAAACGAACAAAAAAAAAAAAATTGATACAAATACATATAAAACATTTTAAAAGTAAAACAACAACAAAAACAAACTCAGCGCAAAAACAATATCAACAAACAAGAACAGAAACAAGAATTTAGGTTGGTTTGGGTGCGGTTTTTCACGGCGAATTACAATATTGATTCTGGTCGACAAATAAACCAAACAAAAAATCTTCTGGGCCAAAAGGAAAGTAAAACAACAAGTTGAGATGTTCGATTATATGGTAATATATTACAATTCTTGAGATATCGGTTTGAAAATAGAACAAGTGATGTTACCAAGTGGATCTATCGATATCTAACAGATATCGTATTTATTTAATTTAAGCAGCCTTGGCAAAGAACTCTTCTCAAAAGAAATATTTTTTTTATTGGACACACTATAAAGTATATATAGGTGGTACTCATAAGATCTCGGCAGCTCAACTGTTACTGTTGCCAAAACTAAAATTCAGCTTTGTCGAGCCAAGTAGAAGAGTATGGATAGAGCTACGGTTCCATCGTTCTTTTTTATTCTATTTTTTTGCTATGTTTCGCAGTTGAGATTTGATCATTAAAAGTAATATTTATTATCAACTGATTCACATAAACATTTACAATTTCTGACATACAAAAAATCGCCAGAAATTCTGTCTCATTTACAATTTGACACTTTTGAGTTGGCTTCATATCTTGTTGCCTGCCTGTCCAACTGGTTATGATGGGATTGTATAGTAAATTTAACTTTCAGTTGGTCGCTTGACTGCAACTACAGCCAGGTACATGTGATGACATTGAGCTATTTTTTTTTTTAATTTTGTTTCTGCACAACATTCTGTTAATTGTGATTGAATCGCGCGACTTTCATTTTTTTGCAAATTACAAATAATTTATCCTTTTTGCAAATGTATGTTACAGGTAGAAGGGGGCGAGGCAGACACCAACAGTATCAAAAGTGTAGTCGATAAAGATGAATACATCAGACTGACTATTCGCATGATCAACAAGAATTATGAGAATGTACGAGATAGAGCTTTAGTTTGGATATTCAGAATTTCGGCGATAGACAATGGTTATTGGTAGTGCTTCATCGCCATACAAAGAACTGAGTTTCGAATGTAGTGAAAATTAATTCTACGAAAATCTTCTCCGGAAGGTTTACAGAAAATCTAAACATTCCATTTCAGTTCAGTTCGATGTATCAATAGTTTGCAGTTTGTTAGTCTCACATTGAGTGAATTTAACTCAGAAAGATAAACATTTATATATAGTTTAGCGTGTCTTCGATTTATTAGTTACAAACACCATGGAAAATTGTATAATATTGTACTGTTCACGAGAATGATATAAAAACAGGCGAAATATACTGGCAACAAAAATGATGATGTTTTTCGATATCCACTAATCGAAAAGCAACACCAAGACCAATAGTAATTAAAAACATTTAGTTGACGGGGGGTTGATCAAGTAATGCCAATGCTTAGACTCTATCCGGCATGCCCGTCTGCCACTCGACTAACTATACACATTTTGCCAGTCATTCGTTCATTCAGTCAAGTCAGTTGAAAAAACGCCAAGTCAAATGCACCATGTTAAACGACCTTGCCGAAGGCAGTATCTCAACTTAAATTTGCCTTAGGTATGAACAAGCGACTACACACACACAAACACACACACACAGAAAGCGATTCCATCAACAAAAACTACAACATTGTAACTTAAAATCATTTTAAATCATTTATTATTCTTTAAGTTAGACAAAATCAAAACAAAACATTAAGTTTTTTTTTTTTTACACAATCACTTCAAATGAATCGAAACAAATTAAACTTCGGAAGCATTGCTTTGTAGATTGGAGCATATTTCAGCATATCCGCATTCTAAAGACTTTAAAACGTATAATATTTTGCCATTAACAGTCTTCTTATGCGAGTATATTTCTTAGTTTTCTCCCGAACTTAATTTGTTTTTAATTGAAAACAATAAATCGAGAATACAAATACAAATCATTCCAAAATTGAGTTTGTCCCAATTTTATGTCCAATCTGTCGCTTTAAGATAAACTAAACCAACAACAAAAAGTTTTTACCACCTCTTTTAGAGCACCTAATGATATATTTGACTAAGATTGACCCAACGTATACCTTCTAGTTAAGTTAGTTTACTCACACCAACTCATTGTACACTCTATTTCTCTCTAACCCTTCCGTGACTCATTCTTTAGACTACCGGCTAACACAACCCCCCAAAGTCACACACCAAAACCTATTGCAAAAAACTCATATGAGAATTATATTGCTATAAGAATTTATATTCTGCATCGCGATCTGCGTTACTTACAGGACGGAATATATATTTATAATCTTCGCGGTCGTGTATGCAACTTAGCAAAGTTTCATTGAAGGGTTTAGCTTTTTTATATATGTATATGTATATATGGAGATAATTTATATATATGTATATACATACTAGCTGACCCTTCCATGTTTGAAATATATAGCCTTGTGATATTAATTTTTTTTAAAATTACAGCTTAATAAACTTAATCCGAAGAGATTATTTTTTTATATAGCGAAATAATAAATCAGAAATAAATTAATTCTGATTAAAATTTTACTGAAATCGCAAAACGCAAAAGCAAATGAAAACGGGTTGGATTGCGAATCTAAACCATCCGGGCACCCACTCAAATACACACATAAAATTTCGTCAAAATCGGTCCAGCCGTTTAGGAGGAGTTCACTGTCAACACACGTACAGAAGAATTATATATAAAGATATCATTTTTATATATGTTCCAAAGTTGTTGACTCATTTAAAAACGTCCAAACTTCGAAATATTCTTAATCAACTAATCATTTTTTAAGAGATCCATTGACCGCAAGTTCTTAAGGTCTCTTGTAAACTCACGGAAACTCTGAACTTCTAAAGTAAAAAAGTCTATTTTTTATGTTAGTTTCGCTATGTCTGAATTAGAAAAAGAACAAACACTTTTATTTTGAATTCCAGGAACTATGCTTCATTAAGATAATTTGTCGAACTTGATAAGAACAAAATGAGAAACTAATTTGTTACGCATTTTTTTTTCTAACAACAGAAAATGTTATTAAATATTTGTTATGAATTGAGAACCGAGAAATGCCGAAAAATAGAAAAACTAAAATGAAAAATTTTACAAGTCACTTCCGCTAATTATAAACAATTTGAGTCTTGTATTTTTTTTTTTTTTTTTTTTTGCACGCGTCTTCTAGCTATCGGTGCTTCATTTAATAACAACAAAAACATGAAAAAAGGTATGATTCAGTGAAACCGAAGCTTTAATACCATTCAATATTTATTTGATCGATAGATCGTATGTTTCGCAGCTGTACAGTCTGAACAAAAATAAACTTCCTACAAAAACAGAAAGTTTAGTGGGTTTGTGTGGAGGCAAACTCCAAAAGTTGACCGGATATGTTCAAATTGTTATCAAGCGTACGATATTAAAAAAAAAATCTATGGGTCTATCTCCAAAAGTAGACATATATGTATATGAAATATTTTCGCTCTAAGAAACATACATTTGAAGCTTTTACTTTTGTAACAAGCTGGTTTTCTCAAAAATAGACATCTAAAACAATGTTTTCTACCGGAATCAGTTCAGATGTCTCGACAAATTATACAAAAAAAAAAAAAAAAAAATACGGACAGACAGATAGATATGTCTAAGTCGATTCGTCGCGTCCAACTGAGAAATAACATAATAAAATCTACGATAAGCCCTTTTAAATAGTTACAACGACTCTGTTATGAGTCTGTGATCCGTTGATGTGTTCAGAACATAGCTCCAAGAACACTGATTTGGAGTACAGCAGCTTTTATTTCAGACTCCTGTGTTAAGTAGTCATTCTGTCGTAGCGTGAATGTTCTATTGTTGAGATATGAGTCAAGAATTTTGTGTCTGTTTTGAGAAAGCATTAAGTTTATTAGGCCCTGAACCAAAGGTACAAGAGCCTATTAGTTTTATGCAAATGTATGTAACAGGTAGAAATAAATTCGGATAACGTCTCTCTAAGTCGAAATCCACAAAGTTTATCAAAATCGGATATTTCGGTTTGAAGTTATTAGGTTAACCTGTTCGATAGTGCCATGGTTTTCACCAAACCCAAATAAGTGAGTTGGAATGACATTCCTCATGTGTGAGCTGTGTTTTACAAGAGCCAACTTCTCAAACAGTTTTAATAGTAGGCTTATGGGTCTATATGACGCTGTTTGTGTTTTAAACTTTCCGGGTACATAAAAGCTGGGCTGGGAGCTCCATTATAATTGTTGGGCCTTTTTGGAGTTAAGCTGGGCTTTTATCGCTTTTTGATTTGCGTTTGTGTGAACTCTGAGCAGTTTAAAGTAGTTCGTAGTCGTATAATAAAATATATCTATACTTATATTATAAAGAGAAAAGATTTGTATTTTTGTGTGTGTGTTTGTAATGAGTAAACTCAAAAACTACTGTGTCGATTTTAAAAATTAGTTCACCATTGGAAAGCTACATTCATCCTGAGTAACATAGGTTAAATCGGAGGGAGCTACAAGCGATAAACAAAATTCAACATTTCTTTGCATCCAATTGAAGTACATGGATAAAATTTGGTATACATGTTAATGGGATCGGATGATGTAAACAAGTTAAGAAAAGAGATTAAAGTTTCAAAGTTTAAAAGATATTTGGTTAACCGGTTGGAAGAAGTAGAGGAATGCTTGGAGTCGAGTAGGAGGAGAATATATTGTGCAATAAAAATAATTTTTACTGGGCGCAGCAAAGCGTGTCGGGTACAGCTAGTAACATATAAAGGGACAGACATAAGACATACATGCCTTATTACTATCTTCTGGGTAGTAATTAGGTAAACTTTTTTCCTGGATGGTAACACTGTCTGTCGGTTAGATCTGTCAGTCATCGTGTTAAGTTGGGTCTGAATCGGAGAGAACTATGCCGCACCCCTCATAAAAGCGATAAACAAAATTCATCATATCTTTGCATCCATTTGAGGTAGAGGGATGAAATTTGGTGTACATGTTAAAGGGACCGAGATGTGTAAGATATATTGAAAAAGTGGGGATGGTTTAGGTGTCTATGAAGAACAAACATACATATGTATATATATATATATATATATATATATATATATAGACAATATGTATATAAATTTTTTTAGCTGTAGGTCTCAATAGCCAATGTTATTTTTTTAAGCTAAGATCTCGTTGTATATAATAATAATAATACATTTTTACTGGGCACAGCAAAGCGTGCCGGGTACCACTAGTATTTATATATAAATATATTATTTTATATTTTTTTTCTTTCTTGTTTTGGGAAAGAATTCTGACACAAATTGTAGAACGACTTGATCAATAATACAAATATTTTATGTGACCTATAAAACCTTCTTCAATGTGTTACACGCTTATCGACAAACTGATATACTATTTCACCATTTCACACTACGCACAGAAACAATAAGAGTTTGGTTCAAAAATCTATTCGATGTACTCATGTAAAAAATGTATTTAATGTATATATTGGAAAACGTGTTGTTGGAGAGTTGAGGAGCAGCTAACAATTCGACATGAATTATGCAAACTAAGACTGAGCTAAATGTCAAATTGCTGAGGGAAAGAACGAAGCTACGCTTTTGAGACTGCAGCTAAATGTTAAAATGCGATGTCTTACATAGTTTAAATACCAATGGATTAGACAATATGCCAAGTATTTCAAGTAAATATCTTAAAGATTCTTGGCGATTGTGTTAAAAGTGATATTAGAAGGATTTGTATTCGATTTGATTAACGCTTGGCACTTTACAAAAGCAGTCGATCAAACGATTAAAACTGTCTAAGTATATCAATTTAATTAATTTGCAAAATAACAAAAAAAAAAACTTTGAAAAGTACAAAAATTATTAACTAGCAAAAAATGGCAATTTGTTCAATCGTGGCCTTCTCGGTCGCAATCTGCGCGTAGCGACAAAAAGGCAGCCAGCCAGGCAAGGCAAACTTAGATCAGTCAGTCGACAATTTTAGCCGCCGCACTTTATTCGACAAAAATTTGAAAGGCGAATGCATTTTGTTAGCATTCGATTGAACAAAGAAACAGCACAAATGTATATATTGCATATACGAATATGTATCTACAAAACACCAACAAACACCAAGCAAACATATTCAAACAGACAACGCCATTGGCAAACTGCAAGCAAGCAAGCAAGCAGTCGAGTCAAGTCGAGCCAGTAGTAGGCTGCAGAAAACGCTTTCAATTTATCAGCTGTTACGTAAAAAATGCAATCCGTAAAGTTCGTTGACTCTAAATGCAGTTAAATAAAACACAGAAGAAGAAAAAACGAACCACAAAAATTTTATACGCTCAACATTTTCTGAAAATAATTTTGCTTTCGAAATTCTTAAACGACGCAATACAACATTTTTTTCTTTAAAACAAATAAATTCAACATTTAAAGTTGTTAATTGGTAAAAGTCTCTTCAGGTGTTTCAAAATAAACTAATATGAATGGAATTAGAAAATTTATTTGATTTTGTTTCTTTTTTATATTTTTGGGAGGCATGACACTGCACAAATATCAAAACGTTCTTATTTCTCTCGGTGCCCTTTATGTTAGTTAGTTAGTTATATGGCCGTCAATCGTCTACCGGTCATGGCCGCGTCTAGGAAGGCGCGTCAGCCTCCATAATCTTGTGCGCGCTGACGCCAGTCGTTTTGAATGCCAAGTACGGAGAGATCTCTCCATACCTGGTCATTCCATCGAGTGCCCGGTTGTTCTCTATGTCGGCGTCCACCAATCACCACCAATTCGAATGAGGTGCCCAGCCCAGTGCAGCCGCTGGAATTTTATGCGCTGGACTATGTCAACCTCATCGAATAGCTCGTACAGCTCGCGGTTTATACGGAACCTAAACTCGTCGCCGACTCTAATAGGACCAAAGATCCTGCGAAGAATCTTCCTCTCGAAGACTTTCAACGCTGTCTCGTCCGACTCAATCACGGTCCATGCCTCTGCGGCATACAATAGGACCGGGAGTATCAGCGTCTTATATATCTTTATTTTCGTCCGTCGAGAGAGGGCTTTACTTCTCATTTGCTTGCTCAGCCCAAAAAAACATCTGTTTGTAAGCGTGATTCTTCGCCTGATTTCCAGGCTGACGTTGTTGTTGCTGGTTATCTCTTTTCCAAGATAGACGAAGTTTTCTACAACACTGAAGTTGAAATTCTCCATCGTCACTGACCGTCCAAGACGCGATGACGGAGTGCGAGAAGACACCAAGATTGTTTTTCAATCTCCGAGAACGCCTAGCTGACTCGCCGTTCCTGCGTGCCGATGATATCGATGTCATCGGCGTAAGCGAGCAGCATCACTTCCTTTTGGAAGATCGAGTAGGTTGTTTTCTATCAGGAGATTGAAAAAAATCCCACGACAGAGCATCGCCCTGACCGAAACCTCTCTTGATACCAAAAGGGGACGGAGAAGTTTTTCCCCACCCTGACAACGCTTTGTGTGTTAGATAGGCGGACAATTTTTACCGGGATACCTAGTGCAGACAGGGCGTCGAAGAACTTCGATCGTATCAGCGTGTCGAAAGCGGCTTTATAGTCGACATATATGTAGATGGGAGTGTCTTTGTTGAACTCACGGATCTTTTCCAAGATTTGGCCTCGTTATAGTCCAGTGGCTCTACAATAGTGCCATCATTAACTGGTGGTTCCGGTGTCATTTCTCTATCGGCGGAATTTTCCGACGGTTGGGCCAAAGTTTCCTTCCTTCCCAATCTTGGCGTTGAAATCGCCAAGCACGATTTTGACATCGTGTTTTGGACAGCGCTTGTACAGACGTTCCAAGCGCTCATAGAACTCATCTTTAACATCGTCGTCTTTCTCTTCCGTATGGGCGTGCGCACATATCACGCTTATATTAAAATATTTAGCCTTGATGCGTATCGGGGCTAGGCGACGAGGCCACTTAGTTTCCTACTCACCACGAAACCACATCCAAATTCCTGATTACTCGCATGGCAGCTGTAGTATATGTCACAGGATGTTGTTTTAGAGCAACCCTGTCCTAACCATCGGATTTCTTGGATTGCGGTGGTGTAAGCCTTGCATCTTTCGAGGACATCAACCAGCTGGATATTTGCACCATCCCAATTAAGGGTGCGGACATTCCAAGTGCATATCCTTAATTCGTGATCCTTATATCGTTTGCGGAGATCGTCATCATAGAATTCCTTCCGAGGCTTCATAAACGTTTTCATTGGGGTTTTTTTTTTTTAAAGTGGCGGACCAACCCCTTATTAACGGAGAGGGGGCCTTCTCACGTTAGCTCATCTCTGAAATGGTGTTCAAAAGCTGTTGGCCATTCCCAGGTGAGTGGCAGTCAACAACTTTTCTCACAATGTGAACTTGAGCAAACAATCCCACCCAATCTGCCTTTTATATATAGAATATATATTGAAGAAGATTAATGTGCTATATATGCGACCCACCATATTTGTACACGATTTTGAAATTTTAAATTTTCAAATAAAATATAATAATTTAGCAATTTTCTGCAAAATTTATTTGTGCTATTTATATGACCATGGCTGTATACTTGACTAGAAAAATATTTTGTTTGTTATTTCTTTGTGTTCGTATTTGTACATAAAAGAAAGCGATAGGAGAACATGAAGCTTATCAATTCAAGTTAATATTAAATATTTTTGCTGTTATCAACATTAAACAAGTAAGAAAATACAGTCAGGCGTAACCGACTGTAAGAGGCCCTGTACCAGTTCAGGTCTCCTAACAAACACATTAAACGTTTCCCGAGCATATGACCAAACACATGACCACTTCTCACTGCTCGAATATGAATGAAAAGGAAAGGGGGGTCATTCAACTTCAATTGGTTATAAAATCGTTATTTATTATCCGATTTTGATGAACTTTTTGGATTTTGACTAAGAGGGACGTTAACTTTATACTGGCATACTCAATTTTTCTTGTGCCGAAGAAATATTTCTCCTTGGGGGTGATTTTATGGGGAAGGGGGGGGAGGGGCAAAATTTCAAAATAAACTTGTGAAATTCCGGAGCAGTCCTAGACGAATGCAAAAAACACGAAGTCTCTATCTATTACCGTTTCCGAGATCCTTTCGTTCATACGGACGGACGGACGGACGGACGGACAGACGGACAGACGGACAGACGGACATGGCTATATCGACTCCTCTATCACTCCTGACCATAATGGGGGTAACTTTGGGGGGTCTCCGACCATTATTTCTACCTGTTACATACATTTGCACAAACCCAATAGGCTCTTGTACCTTCGGTACAGGGCCTAATAAAAAACACCACACATATGCAACTAAGAGAGAGAGAGAGAGAGAAAGAGGGTACGAGTATGGCATCTTAAAATGTTCTTCACTGCAGCACCCCACCCAGTATCACATTATCAAATGCCACTCATAAAACGCCAGAGGGTCGTTCATGTTTTTTACTTATTTTTCGCTTGGCAACGGTGCTCCAGCACCAATCCTTCCCGTTTGTTACACCGCAGGCAGCGTCCATATTTTAATCGTCATTTCTGCATCTTAATCCTCTTCAAATTTCATTTTGAACAAATTCAAAGGTCAATCTGTTACTAAAAGCTTTCAATAATCTTTACAAACGTAAAGAAAAAAAAAAAAAAAACACTGGTTTATTTTACCCTGCACAAAAATATTTGTAGCATGGTATGTTGGATTTGATGAAATGTCAAAAGGAATGCTTTATAGCCAAGCAAAACAGAAGACTCAGCGAAACTAAATTAATGGTTCTTGAGTGCGCCCACGGATTGAAATTCAGCCAAGACAATAAAAATGTTATCTGAAAGGTATATTATGAGAGAAAAAGTTCTTGTGATTGGTCGAGTGCTTTAGCTGAGTTTGGACTACTTTAGACCCAATATTTTAGAAAAAAGATGGCATTGTGCACTGCTCCTTCTGTAAACCTTTTAAATAATAAGAGGGTGGTAAAGTTTCGCCAATTTTTATATAGATAGAACTACATTTGCCGCACTGTCCCAAGTTCATTTTACATTTTAAAAACCCGAAACTGTTTTATACAGATTATTTCTTTTGAACCGACTTTAGATATTCGAACACTACTCGAAATAGAAATAGATTTCAAAATAATTCAATTTTGGATTTTAAATTCAAAGCATTATCTTTTCGAAACCTAATTCTTTGACGATGAGAACGAAAAAGCTGAATTCAAAGCTTAATGTTTGAAGAGTTTTCAAGCGCAAACCTTTATAACAGAATGTTGCCACACAGAACTCGCAGAAATTTCCAACCCGTGTAATATCTTCTTACGACGTGACAATTGGTTGAATCGATAGTTCGAATGAACATCATTGGACTATTTTTTTTGGGCTATACGAAGATGATTCAAAAATGATAGCAGCCTTAAAACGAAAATTTAAATTTTCATAATTTAATAAATAATCACGCTATAAAATACATATTTTAATAAAATTTATGTCCAGGGTATAACCAAGTCGACTTGTTTTATTATTGAAGAGCAATTTTTTTTTTCAAGTTAAGCTTTTGATAAACAAAAATTTGTAGCTTTTAATTGCATAATTTTAGGCATTGAAATATATGCATGTCTAGTCTAGATGGCGCACCAACATAAGCAGACCTGTGGACTAACGTCTGGCAACCATTTTCATGGCATTTTCATTAGTCATGGCAACCATTTTCATGGCATTTTCATTAGTCATGGCAATCATTTTCGTTTTTTCAGTGCAGTTTTTTTTTTTTTTTTTGGTCCTAGCCTCATGGAATATTCACATTAAAATGGCATCGCTCACTTGATTTTTTCAAATTTATTTCTTGTAGTAGATATCAACTTGAAAACCGTCCACTTTCTGGTTTTTATACCAAAAAAAAAAAAAGAAGTTTTATTACAGCAAATTGCACATTGATTTGGAGGTTTCTTGAGAACTTATGCTTTGAATCTAATGAAAGCAGTTTCTGTATCTTCTGAGGAAGAGTATTTAAGCTTCGCCACTATCGATGTTAAACGTTTTCTGTTGCTTTAAATAGATTTAGACAAAAATTAATCTACGACGCAAATTTTAACTAATCAGCACCATAAATTATACCATTTTTGATTTGCGGCATCTGCGTCTGATTTTAAACAATGAATCAACAAAAAACTATGCGATCGGAGATAAAGTTATTAACTAGCGCAGTTCAAGGCATAAATACATAATTAATAGTTCTTAAAAATTAAATTTTAAAATTGTAAGTTTCCATTGATTCTAAATTGTAGCATGATATCTTTTAAATTATTCAGCCTACAGAAGAATCTCTACGTACTTTCAATCGTTGCAAATTTATAGAAAATTGATAGTGCCCTTATCCTACTATATTATGATAGTGTATAAAAAATAAATAATAAAAAAAATATTAAACATATTCAAAACAATAAGACAGCCAAGAAAGAACACCTGAAAAATATTTGATTATCGTCGAACAAAGAGTTGTTTTTATTTAGAAATAGGCAACACTCACATCATTATTTAGACAATATAGAATATATTATATATTTAATTTATATATGCATACTCGCAGATATGAACCAGAATGGAAAAAAACGAAAACAATAGTTGGTACTGCTGTCAAGTTCTGGAGAGGAGTGTTTGAAGCATTTGACGTAAGCCCTCTGTAGACAAATACGACTATTTGAAAGTGGAAATGTCTTATCATCATCACTGATAGACTGAATTAAATATTTATAATGAAATATAGTGCAATATACAATATCAGCATTCTTAAGAACTGAGTGCAAACTGTTTTATACCTGGTTTCTATTCCATACTACCCAACATTTGATTACCTTCCTTAGGGCTGTCTATTCTAAGAACAGCGATATCTGTAAAATTCGGTTCCATATTTCATTGAAGAGACATATTTCAAAAGAACAAATTCGATAGTATCAAAGCAACTCATCATCTGATTAAAGTGAACAAAAATGTGTATGCATAGAGTAGTAATTGGTGTTGATAGCAGAACTTCATATTATTGAGGAAAGTTATCATGAATGGCAAACAGCCTAAGCAGCTAACAAACACTTATTAGGACACATATCGCCTTGGTTGTCTCCGAAAAGCCTTCATTGAACGAGCGTACATTACAAGGTTCCAATATCGATACAGATGCACAGAAATGACTGAGAATATGCACGAGTCAGTATTTTTATCAATCCCACCGATAAAGAAGACACGCCAGCTTCTTCAGTTTATGATGACTTTTTTGTAGAGGACCGAACTACAACGATGTCGAATCAGTTATTAAAAAGCTAAAAAATGCAGCAAGACCGGCGACGAAGAGTTGGCCAGGAGTATGGCCTAGCTTTTATACAATATATTGTCCGATAAATGCATGCACAACGATAAGAATTTCAGTGTTCAAATACCGTCGAATTAGACTCCTCCAATCGGGTTATAGTAAAAGCTTAACCAGTTAATGTCAATTAGTTAAACTGAAAATTCGCACTATCTCCACTAGGTATTCCAAAAAAGATTATTCGTCTTTGTACGGTAATGCTATCTCACACACAAACAGCAAGCATCGTAAGGCATATCTTTAAGCCCTTTCATACCAATAGATATTTCAGACAGGCTGACGATTTTATATCTATATATCAGGCTCGATCTTAAAGAGTAATGCTTCTTAGAGATTAAAAATCAGTTTCGAATCATGGGTTAAGTAGTGAATAAGGAAAAAACGACATTGCGTCTGTGACGATGAAGAGTTTCAACTTCAGTGTTGTAAAAAACTTCGTTAACCTAGGAATATATGTAGGTAAATAGCAATAACAACGTCATTCTGGAGAGAAATCAAGCTTGGCAATAGATACTATTTTTGATTCAGCAAGAAGTGGATTCCTCTCACGAGTCTTCGAAAGAAAGATTCTTTGCAAGAGGGTTTGACCTATTAGAGTTCGGCAATTCAGTTTCGGTTGAGATCTTCGTTAAGCTTGACATAGTGGAGCGCATAAAATTCCACTGGTCTTGAGCTCCAGCACGCATAGAAGCACGCGCTCGAACGACCATCTTGGAATTGAACTAGCGTTGTTTTCAATACTGATAATAAGCAACCCATTTAATGACAATATGGAACAATTCTTAAGTGATTAACATTGATTAAAGTATTTGGAGGTCATTTGAATTATTAGCTTATATTTAGAAGAATTCAACATTTGTACAAATAGGAATAAATGTTGAATTTGTTGTTGGTGACATATGGCAAAACTTAAATAAAAAAGCAAATAAGTATTTCCAAAAATAAATTAAAACGCCTCGGTTTATTTTTTTCAATTCTGTCAAATTGTATTTATTTTTGTTGAAGTTTTAAATCGTTTACCCTATAAAGTTTATATATTTTAGGTATATTATAGGCTTTCTCGATATAGACATGACCGTCTGACTTTCTTGTTTAATAAATTTTTTACATATTCATATGAAACCCAGCACATTGGATTACGTCAAACGTTTTTTTTTTTTTATTGGATAAGTTGTATAGTTTTTTTTTTTTCGAAAAAACGAACTGGTTTGGTATTCGTTAGTACTCATTTTTCGTGGAGCATGTGTAAATGCTTTCTCAATTCCAAATTTCAATATACTGGCACTACCATCCTCAGTGATAGCTTAGAATGTTTAAATATGCTTTGCACTATATTACTCGGAATAAAGAAATGTGGAATAGAAGGTTGATCAATCTAGCTGTCTGGCTAACAAGCCTTGGGTTTAAAAATCCGTAAATTTAAAGAACCTGTTGTTTACTGAAAGAATATTCTGTCTTTATTGAAGGAAATTTTATTGTCCGCTTTTAATTTGATCCGTGTCTTCACAGAACAGAGGTCGTTCGCGTTGATGCCAAATAAACAAGTTTCACTTTTTATAGGTGCTCTCAACACACAACAGGGCAAAGTTTTCTTGTTTTTTTTTATTTTTTTTTTTGCGCTAATATTTTTTCAAATTCATTTAGAACTAGTTTAAGAAGACAAGGTATCCAATCCAGCTAGTTGCCAATAGTTAAAATACAAACGAATGCTAATTTAAACACTTTCAGTTTTCTAACAAGAAACAAAAAAGCGACATCGCAACACCGATCGACGAACATATGCAAATCGTCGCATTAATATCTGCAGATTTATTGATTAACATAAAGATCGTCGTAGTCGTTTTTTTTCAAGTTATAACGATTTGAATTTAGTATGTATAAACATTTTTGTTTCTAAGTTTATTCAAGGTTTCATTGTTTCCGTATAAGTTCAGTTTAATGTTACGGCTTTTACGACATTCATGACGCCTTATTTGTATACCCTGTTTCCATAGAGAAAAAGGGCGAAAGGAAACGAGACAGACCATATAAAAGATATATATATATAAATTCTTAATCAGCATCAAAAGTCCAGACGATATAGATATGTCCGTATGAATACTACTCCACGAAAAATTCATGGATAACTTCCACGCATTTCGTAGAATAGTTTCACAAGTCGCTGAAAAGCATCCAAGATGACAACATCTCGTTATCGATTCTGCTGGAGAAATGGTTGTCAGAGAATGTTGATGCACAGAAGCGTACCGAAAACGGAGTTTTGCATTCACATTCACATTCGGAAATTTATAAATGGCCCGATGGAGATGAACAAAATTTACATCGTTGAAATCGATGAGCCTGCATACATGTAACTCTGTATATACTGTATATCTATAGACCACCGTACTACTTCTTAGCTCCCACATGGAGAAATCACCGCATCATATTACACGTATACGGATAAAATTTCTATAAAATTAATGCAGAGAACCATTACAAATACCTTTTTATACTGAAAAGAATAATTTATCGATCGAACAAACAATTCAGTTAGCAAATATTCACGTTTCACTCTCCCTCGCCCTTGACTACTAAGTATTACAATGTGTGGTGTTCAACAGTTACCTACTTCACGAGGCAAGGCAATTGACGTCGGGTAAAGCACACAGATAAAAAAAAGTTTGCAAAAAACAAATATATAGGTAAATAAATAAAAATAAATAAATGTATGACAATTTATCTTCGTATATATATCTACGAGTTTTTATAAACTGTGTATATTTGTTCCACAGAAATTTCGGATAATATATTAAGTACAATTCCATAATCCCAGCCACCAAGAGGAGCCCAATAAACTCTAGTTCCAGATCGGTTAACCCGTTGAAAAGATATTGGCGGTTATCGACGAGTTAATGGTTAAAAAGTTTGAATACTGAATTGTTTTTTTGTTTTAATGTAGCGAATTTTGGTAGAAAAATATATTTTGGCTATTTGGCATATTTTGATACATTATACTTTTCTGTGAAATTTCAGTGAGCTGAGATATGACAATCGTATATTTCAGATGATGCAGGGTTAATTAATTGCAAGGATAATTATCGTTAACAGCTGTAATACGTCTGTTAAACTACACAAATATGTTTTCTGTTACAGTTTAGATTAGTGTGTAGATAGAAATACTCTACGAAAACTGCGAATAAACATAATTCGAAAAAGTTGCATTTCATGACGTTCACAGAATTTTCAAATTCCGAAAATTTACTTCTATAACGGATTCGCTCTAATGGTTCAGTTCTTCGAAAGATAAAATTTTCGTAATAAGAGATATGTACAGCAATTACAAAGTCCAAAAACGAACAGTTCGAACAGTCTACTATTTTTTAAGTACGTATATATTTTATAAAATTTGATTTGACTACAAACTCACCTGCATTATGGGATACGAAATTCGACCCTTGCCCAGACGTTCGATGATAGTTAATTTCTGTGCATCACACATGACGCCGGCAATGTTCGACGACGACAGAACTGGTCGCACGGGCGGCACTATTGGCACAAAGTCCTTATTGCGTTCGGCAAACGATCGATCGAAGGAATTCCGACGATCGCTGTAGGAACGTCGATACATTTGGTGCTGACGCTGATTCTGATTATGTTGGTACTGTATGTGTCCGGCGACTTTGTGCGATGTTCCTACGTCAACGCCGTTCAGCGATTGCGCATCGAGCATGTAACGCGTTGAGCCAACATAGGACTTTGATTTGCGATATTGTTTGCCTGTATAAATCTGCGTTTCGGTGGGCTTAATATAGCGATCGGTGGTGCTACTGCTGCTGCTGGACGAGATTGAGACTACTGATGAGGATGATGATGTGGGTAGTGTCGCGGCAGTCATCATCGCTGGCTTGGAACATTTGGCACAAGGCACCGCAAGTGCTGCGGTCAATAGATCCGCTGGATTTATTTTGCTATTTGATTTTACATTGGCGTCATTTGATAATGTGGACAATGTTTTTTTTACGGGTTCCACAGACAACGACGTGGATGTGGATGTTGTTGTTGTCGTTGTTGTCATTTTAGACATATTAATGACATTGTTGTTGCTGTTATTGTATGAATTATGACTTGTATTAGTTTTGTTGTTGCCGCTCAAATTATTTCCAATGTTACTGGGATTCACTTCGTTATACTTGGAAGAATTGCGCTGGGAATTCCGATTTCCAGCGATCAATTGATTATCTTGCCTCTGTGATTGTTGTTGTTGCTGATTACTCTGCTTATTATTGTTGTTATTATTATTGTTATTGTGTTTACTGCCACCATTATTTCTTTGCTTCATTTTGCCAGCGTTTGCTGCAGCATTGTTGTTATTTATATGTTGGTTGCCAGGATTTTTATTATTAGCACGATTATGATTTTTTGCATTTGAATTTCGATTTTTTGTTGTTGTCTCATTAATATTTCCACTTCCAACCGACTTGTTGTTTGGTTTCTTGGCGGCATTGTTGTTGCTGGCACTATTTGGGAGCACATTTTGATCTGTTGTTACAAACGAAGTATTTGATTTTTTTTTCGGAGCTGCTGTCGTTATGGTTGCTGCCTGCGTTTGCTTATCCTGTATCTGTCGTTGCTGTTGCTGAAGCTTCTGGGACACATCATTCGCAACAACATCAGCTGCAGGCTGAGTCAATTGCTTCAACTTATTTTGTTTATTGTTCACCATTTTATTGAGTAATTATAAATTGTTGTTTCAATTGCAATCTCGACAGGTTTTTTTTCTTTATCGATTACTTTAATATATTTAAAATATTTCACAATCTAACGCACAGTTTTCCCCGTGAACGAAAAACGATTCTTCTTTACACTTCTTGTTTTTGCACTTTTTTGCGCAATTAGATTTTTGTTGTTGTTTTGTCGTTTCACACGAATGTGTTTTTGTTGTTTCGTAAATTTATTTATATATTTTCGTTTTTTTTTGTTTTTTTTTTAGCTTCTATTTGTTGGTGCTTTCTAAAATGAGCTTTTGTTATACTTTTTTTTGTAAAATTTCTTTTCTATTTTTTTTTTTCTATTACGCTGTTGTGCTCTTTAAATATTTTAAATAACCAAAATTGATCCTGCTTTGCGGTAGTTTGTTTTTATTTTTCTGTTTATTTTGATAACTTTTAACTCTCTCAAGCGTTCTCTCCTGCGTTCATTACCACGAGGAATTTTGTTCGTCTACTTTGCGTTGGTGCTGTTAAAAAAAAAAGAAAATATATATTATAAAAAAATAGACTACAATAATATAACAAATAATATGCACACACATAGACACAATTTACGTACATACATATATACACACATATAGATTAATATTTTATTTTAATCGTTTCTTTTCCGCTTTCAATTGTTGTTAGTGTGCTCTCTTTTAAACAGTAATATACAAAAAGTTATAATCTATTGTTGTATTGTTGACAAACCATGCCGCTCTCTACAATAATGGTCGGCTACTAGTTCTCTTTCCGATCAGCCGTCAGACTCAGCCGTTGAGCTTACTCAACTACATAAATACATTGTTTCTCTTTTTGACCAAAATGTTTTTTTTTTTCGTTGCTCTCCGCCATGCCAATTTTGTCTTTTTGGTTAATTTTTCTTTGCACGTTGCTGTGCGAAATTAATAAAAATTAAAGCCTAAGGCTGAAGCGCATTTTCAGCAATCCACATGGGCCTCACATACGACCCAAGCGATCATAAACTGACGACAACGAGCAAAACAACCACCCGTAAGTAATTTCTCGAACCGCCTTCTGCCGCCTTCGCTGCGATGATGATGTAATAAATATAAATGACATTCATGTGCGAAATATAATTATGAACGCCAAAAATTTCATTTGTTTTGCTTCAATTTAGCATTAGTCATGATTCAAAATATTGAACAATTTATTGTTTTAGATATTTGGTTATTAAATGCAAAGGTTGTGTTGCTTCATCTTTAATACAATATGAATATATTTTTAAATTCTTTTTTGATTTCATGTTGCAACTGTACGACTGAATGTGTTTGCATAAAATAATATGCTTGAGGAGGCTACCGAATCTTGCACAGGCGAAAATACGGTTACAAGTAGTACTTGTAGTACTTAAGCTCGAAAACGGGCTTCATGTTTGAAGTGAGTGAGACTTCTCGATTTTGTCATCCTAAAGAAATGACGGCCCCAGAGAGTCTAAATATCGATGGTTAGCAACATTTGATGGAAACTAACGGACTAGATACTGAATATTGAAGAAGAATTTATACATTTTATATGCTATCTATCTAACTTTTTTTTTATTTATTAAATGAAAAAGTATATACGAAAGTTTTAAATGCCCGACCCTTTATGTATACAAATACTTTATGGGATCTACTATTCCTCCTTTACTCTGCTAATATTTAGATGAACTTGAATCTATACCTTCTTCTTTAAATCTGTATTGCATCTGAAATAGAAAGCCCAATAAATATTTTACCCGTAAGTATCATAATTCATGCAATACAAAACAGTCATCTTTTAGGCAGTTTAAGATAATTAAAATGTAAAGGTTAATAGAAATGGAAATCGAAGTCTTACAAACGTTTAATAAGCGCAACAAAATGGAAACAATAATAAAACTCAAATGACAAATATTCAAATTTTCTAAACGGAAACCGAAAAACAGAGACAGCGCCGTAACAAAATGAGTAAATAAATATGATAAAATCGAGCGTACACGACTTAAAAATACCCTGCGCACTTGATTCAAGCAGTAATTGGTAGTTCGGATTGCAACACGCAATGCAATGCAGCATGTTCGAGTCAGTCGAACTACTCTAAGTGACAGATAGGCATATTGTGGGCGAGGCAATTCAAATCGTTTTTACATGCGAAAGAAAGACACACAGTCGGACTTAACTTTGGTTGCGGATCAGGAATATATGTATATACTTTATTGTCCGTTACATACATTTCTACAAACTTAATATACATCTGGCTCACTAGCGTAGAGTGTAATAATAGCGGCAAGCCATTGCGGTTTAAGATGTTTTCCTTGCATAGAAGCTGGGCGGAAAGAAAACGAATCGAATGACGGCAGCAAAAAGCGACACTATTGCAAATTGAATTACAATTTTCAATATTGTCTTCTGGCTGCAGAACTACGTATTTTATGACTATTTATGTATGAATGTGTGTGTGTAGCCATGTTTACCTTTTGTAAATCAGTCAAACAGTGTAAAACAAAAACAACAAGCACTACACACCGGTAACTGTTTAAGACAAACCTTTTTGTATATGTTTGTCTTTTTCGCACCTAAGTCTTGTATGATGACAATTCAATTGCCAAAATAATACACGAAATTTTAACACAATACCGATAAAAAAAAAAAAACAACGGACAATACAACGGAATATGCGGTACACTAATTTTAAGGATCTAATCGGTTTCGTCCGGCCTAAATTCAAAATAAGTTGCAAATTAAGCGACAAGTGTTGTTTTGTTCGTCTTCGTTTCAGTGTGTTTTTAAAATGGAAATGTTCAAAAAGAATCGCGCACAAAATATATTTTTTTTTTTACTTATTCACTTTGCAACCACGTCTTTTCTTCGTCTTGTTGTTGTTATTGCTCTTTGTCCTCTTTAGTTCTTTTCACAACACAATAAGCATATAAAGCGAGCAATAGTTGAGCTTAGAAAATATTTGACATATAGTAAAATGAATCTAAGTTTTTTTATTTTTGTTTGTTTTTTGAGTGGGCAACTCAGTTTTTACTAATTTAATACACAAACAATTTCGTTTTTATTGTATTCTTGGCGATGAAACACTTTTTCGAGTATTTGTGAAAAATGTCAATTAATGGTTTTGTTGTTGTTGTCAATTTTCACTATATGAATACCGTAAAATGCGATTTACAAACGTATACGTATACACTAGCCGGTATTATTTTCCGCTAATTAGTGTCTCTAAATTTTCTTGCTTTATATTTGTAACTGTTTTTCCGTAATAAAATTCGAAGAAAATATTAAACGAACGATAAAACACTGCGAAATATGCGACGTACGTTCCGTTCAAAGCTGTCTTCTTCAGTCGAACTTGTGAGAACGACTAAATCTATTCACAATACAATAACAAGCATTGCATCGATCGAAGAGCGTGAGTGTGACAGAGAGAGAGAGAGAGAGAGAGTTAATAGCGTTGCCATACAGAATGTAACAATTAATTAATCATTAAAATTGATGTTTTGCCGATAACTCAATTAAAATTGTCTTAATAAACATTATAAAAATCGTTTTGCTTTGTGTGATCTATAGTTTGTATCTTCAATGAAATTTTGTAGATTGGTGCCTAAAAAAGCGAACGATCTTAAGTTCTATATCATTATATGTACAAATGTTGCAAATACATATGTATTAGAGTTTTATTAAAATAAGAAACAAATTCATGGCTTTAAAACCATTTCCAAGAATTATGAAATCGTATATTTAGGAAAGTGGCAACACACTAATGTCAATAGGTAAAATCTGGCAATACTAAAATAAGGTTTGAACGTAGCCACAAAGTAAGATGAGAAAAACAATTTGAGCAAAAAATGGAAATTTCAAGGGAAGGTTTTCTTTGTATTATTTTTCACAACTTTCGACGTTGCTTATCTCAACAAAAGTGTGCCGGTGAACACAGTTCTTTGTATGGCGATGAAGCACCATCACTACTGAACTCTTTATTTTTAATTATATACTTGCTGATCGTCAGCCTAACTGAAGAACTCGCTTAAGCGGCAACATTACAAATTGGTTCTATCTGGCATCACTTATGCAAAAAGCGTGAGAGAATTTTAATTTTTTTTTTTTTGCATGAGTAAATTATTTTATAAACTGCCCAGTGAACTAAAAAATAAAGAGAAAAGTGGTTTCTATTTTTTTTTTTTTTGGCAAATAATTTGCTTGGGAATTGCGTGAAAGATTTCTATAAATGTCGCGATTACATCTGAGGCTAACGCAGCACGTGGTCAACCAAAAAGGAAATCCGCACCTGCCAATCGGATTGGCCTATTTTCTTGGACATTAAATGAAATTTCAATGCCACCGCAGCAGAGCGGGAAATGGCAGCAAAGACCGGCCGGCAACGTTCATATACATATGTATCTACCATTTCTTGGAGACATAGAGAAGTAAGTCGAGAGAGTGAGAGAGAGAGAGAGAGGTGACAAGTCCAAAATTATGAACGAAAAGCAAATCAAATGAAATCGAAATGAATAAATTTCCACGTTTTGCTTTGCAGCACAGTTTTTTATACGTTGGTCAAATATGGACATTGTAGAGCCAGTCGAACAGCTGAGGTATGGGGCGGCAAGGCAAAATACATACATATATGAGTGTTAATGCAATCTCAATAAAGCTTCTATGAAATATCTCAAACTTTGCCAGTAGCAAAAGATTTATTCTGTCGGATACTACAAAAAACTGGTGTTGATATCTCGTGGCGTGGTTTTTGTTATCAAGCCGAATACGACCCAAACAAGAAACGACAAAGAAATTTCGTTGCAAAAACCAAAATAGAAATTAATTTTAAGTAGTTTTGCGTTTCATCGTGAAACAAAATCAAATACATACTCAAACATTATGAACTGCGTAGTAAAAGCTATCTCAAGCAATTCGAAAATATGTATTTACCCAAATCACAAAAGCACACGCAAAATTGCGTTTCACTTTGACGGATAAACGGACGGAAGCTGTAGGTGTTTCAATGCTTAATGTTTTTTATGTGAAAATTCTGCTAAATTCAACCCCTTAAACGATATGGAGGCTATATGAAACGGCGTGGATTGCTTCATTAAAATCAATAATAAACACCAATTGGGCGTTTCCACCTAAAGTTCCAACAAGAAAAACAAATTCATTGAAATTTTTTCTCGAAATTCTTTAAACATGCATGAATATATTTCAATCAAAGAAATTTTTCCTCCTGAGGTCGAGGTCATTGGATGTTTCCTCCACTTCGGAGGACTCTTCAACCTGATTGATGCCCACACCTGTGCGGATTTCTCTACGTGGGAGGATTTTTCGACCTGGGGGATTCATCCACCTGGAGAATTCCGCGACCTCAGGATTGCACCACCTGGGAATTCAATTGTGGCCGGTAACGTGCTCCTCTGCGATTTGCAAAAGTTGATAAACCGAGTTGATTTGATCGAAACTTCGACCATGGTTGCAGTTTGATTGCTCGTCTATGGATTCCTCTGTCTAGGGATTTCTCCGTCCAGGTAATCTTCCGTCTTGGTATTCATTAAATAATAAGAACAATTTGAGCACCTTTGAAACATATATCTTGATGCGCATATATACTTTATTGAATCTTTGATGTCTCCATATTTATTGACTCGAACCTTTTCGTGAATGAACTGAAGTTCTATTGAGAATTTCAGCGTAATCGGTTTGGCTTCCTATAGGGAATATACATAGTTAGATATATACAACATTCATATTTATATATGTATATAGGCTAGGAAATTAAGAATAGACAATAGTCTTTCTACATGCATTTTCTGTATTATTTTCAATTTTTATTATTTACTAGCTTTTACCCGCGACTTCGTTCGCGGAGCTTCCGATAAAAAGTAGTATACGGGGAGTGATGTACCGCCCCTCTAATTTTGACCAAACTTAATCGGTTTACTTGTCATGATCCTGTTAACATGTATACCAAATTTCATTTCTGTACCTTAAATGGATGCAAAGATATGACAAATTTTGATTATCGCTTATATGGGGGGTGGGGCAATGCCCCCTCCGATTTTGTCAAAACGTAGCCTATGTTCTTTTCCATCATCCCATCTATCTCTATTCCAAAATTCAGACGAATTGGTTGAGCGGTTTAGCCGTAAGAGAGGAACATCCATACATCCACACATACAAACTTTCGCACTTATAATATTAGTAGGATTCATCACTTTGTAAGATTATACAGAATATAAACGCGCGTGAAGTTAACATGGATAGCCGAAACTGAGACCTATCCAATGGTACCCATGTCATACGCAAGTCATCGTAAGCCTTAGAACAACATTTTTCAAAATCTGCAAACATTTTTGAAGAAATTTACGAGATCTTCACATTAGGTGTGTTACCGATCAACAAATAAAATATTTTGAAGACGAAAGTATCTGTACAGACATAAACTCAATTGATATATTTTGCAGACAAAAGTATCTGTACAGACCTCAACTCAATTGATATATTTTGCAGACAAAAGTATCTGTACAGACGTCAACTCAATTGAAATATTTTGTATAAGCAAACTGCCAAAGACAATCTTCCTGTACAGACCAGTTTCCTTATACAAAATATTTCAATTGTACAATCTTCCTGTACAGACCAGATTCCTCATACAAAATATTTCAATTGAGTTGACGTCTGTGCGGAATTTTTCGGTTTTAAATAAAAGCTGATTGTTACAAAACGCACAACTTTCCGTTAGATTTGTGAACACTTCCGGTCATCACAATTTGAATTTTGAAAGTTGGTAGGAAATATGTTTATTTTCTTTGTAGAGTAAAGAATGCATTGATCTGTATTTGTAGCAATACGTAATATTTTGATCGCGGAGGGAAGATTCATTGTTGACAGCGTGGACAAATAACCGTAGCTTAGTTGCTGGTGAGCGAGCGCGGCGGTGACGTCTAGCTGCCCGCAACCTGTGCTCGCTGCTGCTCATCAGCATATGTTCGCTTGTTTGAGTGCGATTTGGGCCCTGTAGATATATGCGTCACACGTCTATCTCCGCAATGGCAGATAGTTCTCTCGCACCGTTGCCTTTGGTCAAAACAGTAGAATGGCGTGTTGAAGAAAATAAGGTCACAGTAGAGGCTTTAAAAGCTTTAAACCGCCCGAAAAAGTTGTGACTATCGCGGAGCAGCTTATCCACTGCCACATGTCATGTGAGAGGCAATTCGAGCAACGTCGATATAGCAGCACAGCTTTCAGACGCTTTTCAAAGTTAATCTGGCACGTTACAATCGAAGTGTGTGGTCTGGCGTTGTCCTGATGTAACACAATTCCTCTCCAATTGGCCAAAGATGGCCGCTTCTGAGCGATTGCTGCCTTTAAGCGGTCCAGTTGTTCACAGTAGAAGATCAAATTGAGCGTTTGGCCATAGGAGAGCAGCTCATAGTAGGTGATTCCCTACCAATCCCACCAAACACACAACAAAACCTTCCTGACCGTCAATCCGGGCTTGGCAACCGTTTGGGCCGCTTCACCATCCTTCACCTACGACCGTTTGCGCTACACATTGTCCTAAGTGACCCACTTTTCAACGCCAGTCACTATTCGCTTCAGAAACGGGTCGAATTTGATGCATGAGGTTTTTTGGTGTCAATTCGTGTGGCACCCAAATATCGAGTTTTCTTGTGTAGCCAAGCTTCCTTACATGCCTTTGAACGGTTATATGATTGATATTCAGCTCCCGGGCGATGTTACGGCTACTACTATGGCGGTCTATTTCGATTAAGCGTAGAAATACGGAATACCTTTCAAACTTTTCAAGCATTCATTGATTCTCAGATATTAGATTTTTTTTCCGCTATTATATCCTATAATATGTCTAGTTGCATAATAAAATATTCTGCCAATTCAATTTGTGCTCTTTTGTTTTTTCTTTTTTTTAAACCTTCCATAAATGAAAGCAAAATTTCAGCTTGAAGCATTTCATCACAAAACTTAATAATGAAGTTGTATGATTATTTTATATAATTATAATCATTAGTCAAAGGAATTTGTGCACTTCACTGGTTGAAGTGTTTCAAACAGAAATACAATGAGTACTCTTAGCACATTGGAGCAACAAAGTATTAAAGAGCACAGATCCTACCTAAGTAGTTCCCAAATATTTTCCATTGTGCAGATGAGACACGCCGATAAATGTAAAGCATTGTTCATTGACGATTTAAAAGAATTTTTAAATAGTGCGCGTGCCATGAAGTACACATGTTTTCTTTGTATGCCCTGCACTTCTTTCAGCATGAAAGGGTATTTAGAAATCATATACTTTGTATTTCGAAAAATATTGATTAAACAGTTTGAAATATTTTTCTTGCTTAATTTAATTGATTTAATTAGTTTTGTATGGGAGCGGTACTTTCTAGTAATCGCTAGTACTTTCATACTAAACTCTGTTTAGCTTTTAGACATAGTTTTTAAAATTATGAAAATAGTTTTTATTCATACATACATGGTATGGTATAGACAGTTGGACATGGCTAGTTCGTTCCGATCGAGCTGTTCCAGAAATAGTATATTCTGGAACAGCTCGATCGGAACGAACTAGCCAAGACCATCTTGTAAAAAATTCAAATCTTGAAAACGATTCCATGAAAAAAATATTATTTATAATTATTGTGTTTAGGCCAAAAGCAATGGACAAAAAAATTAGATATGATGCGTTAAAATTTGTTTTTCCATTTTATTATTATTGTTTATACATTTTGAGTATTATCAGATATATGTCTATACTAAAGATTTACATATATATTTGCTAAGATGAACCCTTTTTTGGTTTAAATTTTTTTTATTTTGAATTATATGAAGCGCATTAATGCTTCGGTTTTATCGAAATTAAAGTTTTTCATCTTTTTTTTTTCATTTTTTATTTAACTTTTTATACACAAAGGAGCGAAATATTTTATTAAATGAATTCGCGCAAATAAAAACTTGCTAAAAACTCGCGAGCTACCTGCAGGCAAACAAGAATCTGCACAGCTTTTTATTATACTTGTATAATATACAACACACGGCCGTAGAAAGTACTGAATGGGTGGGGGAGCGGAGATGTTTTTAGAGGTAGCTGTTTTTTTTTTCAAATAAATTTTATACATTTACTAGCATACCTGGCGTGCGGTATTCAGAGGTGATCGATTTTGGTAAAATTTTGGTCAGTTCACGCTTAACTCTTAAATAATTTTCCTTATTGATAGCTTGGACCGCTACAAGGATATCATTAGCATGTCCTCTGTTTTTAAGCAACTTTGTTGCCTTTTTTATTTTTTTTTTGCATGCATCTTTGCTGGTTTGATTGGATCAAGCTTCATATCAGTAAAAATGCGTTTTATGTTAAATTTGGTTTGGTAGTCAGAAATCGTAGCTCCTTTTCCAACCAACCATCAACTATAAACTGACAGAACATCTTATAACTATATTGGGCTGATCTATTTTGGAATGTTTGATGTATGGTTCATAAGTTGTTCTACCTGTTAGCTTCGGGCATGTTTTATCTGCAATGCTTTACGTTCATTTTAAACCACTTAAAATTGTTCTTGTTTTCCATAATGTCTGACCTCCAAAGACTTTCTGCAACATCTTCAACGTTTTATACGTCGAAATTTCATTCGGCAAACAAAATATTACTGCATACCACATAGCTTCAGCGTATAGATTATTCTTATAACTTTCAAATCGCTCTATACATATACTAAAAAGGTAAACGAAATTATTGTCTGTTTATTTGTGTGCGCATCAGCCAAAAGTCACTCATTGAATTCAAAATCGAATTACTTAAAGATAAGAAGTATTATTATGAGTAACATTTAGCGTTTATTTCATCAAAATCGACCAGTAGAGTCAAAAGATATTAATGTTAAAATATAAATTAAACTTCTAAGCTTTAAAATTGTTAAACACTAACGCTATTCAAACTGTAAAGAGTGCTTTTCAAACCTATGGCACATATGTATAAAAACTTGTACTTTCTAGGCAATGGCTCACTTATACAAAAGGTACGCAAAGATGGGGCGTAGCAGCGCAAGCCAAGTCCGAGATTAAGCTCATTCCGTCTTCAACCTTTCGAAACAGAGAAGCGTTTCGATTGCGTATCATCTACACTCTCAAGAAATGCAATTAATAACTTCTTAGCTCCCCTTTGGCTACGACCGTGCAGCAACATGAAGTGCAAACCGTACTGGAATTATATTAAAAATTAAGCAATTTCCATTTATTTTTGTGCATTTTTTTTTGTTTTTTTTTTTATCATTTTAGCTCTTGTCCGACTGAAGTAACAAATGTCAAAGCATTGTCATCGAAATGTTAAAGTCAAAGTCATTGCGACTAATGTACAAAAAAAAAAAAAAAAAAACAGATTCAAAATGAAAGTCTTGCACCCAAAATTGGCAACTGGTCGCCGATGCAATCCGCGCTGCGATTTTGCGATGTCGCACGTCATATACTTGTACAGAGCAGACGGTCCAGGTCCGTCCGGACGTCATTTTCATTCAAACGAAGCGCGATCTGCGACTCGGATAGCGTTTTAGAGAGACAGAAAATGTGCGCAGGCGCATTGAATTGCAATACACACGGCAATCCATTGATTTGCCATTATATTTGCTCGTAAAAAACAAAAAAAACAAAAAAGAAAATTGCTTAACTTTTGTTTTCGCATGACAAACGAAATCAAAATGCCACACTGCCAAATGCAGTTAAATAATTTAGCCAGAGATGGAGCGCTTTTGCGATGCATCGCTCGCAATCTTTTAAATCGCAGACGATTGACGGCGAATATAATTTATTGAATTGAAGTTTATTGAAGTTGGGTGCTGTTGTTGCCGCAATTCATTAAATATGCATTCATTAGACTTTTATATATTTAAATATTTTTTTTCCTTTTATTATTTAAGCACATTTTCCGGCTTAAAACTGTTTGGAAAACTAGTTTTAAAATCTGTTAGCATGACACAGTTTCGCCATGTCATCGACGGGTTAAAACACACTTTTGGTGATCGTCTGCAGCTTTTTTCACACCTATAGAGCCAGTCGTCCGTCTGTCTGTCTGTCAGTTTGGCGTATATGCGAGAGACAAGGCGACAACACTGACCTTGCCCCAATCTCAATCGCTGCAACAGCTAAAATGTTTTCCAGCAGCAGCAGCAGCAGCAGCAACGGTAAAGTCAACAACTCTGCGTGTGTTCGCTGTTGCCTGTCAGGTGCTTTGCCTATTTTTAACCGCACTTTGCAAAATGTGTGCGCACAGTGGTTCTAATGCGCTAAATAGTACATATAATTTTTTTAATATTTGCGCATGTGCAATGTCTTTCTTGCATACTCTTCGCCCTCATATTGTTTCAGCTTCTTGAGAAGGTAGGCAACTAGTTTTGCCTAGAGATGAGCAACGTTGCTGCTATCGAAAGTACTAAAAAAATTATAGCAAAGTGTAAATCTATAATATTTTCATATAAAAACTCGGTATGTGTAAGTTAACTTTAAGCACATTGAATAAAATTTATTTGCAGTTTGAATAGGAGTATCCAAATATTTCAATTTGAAGTCTTTATCTTATATCTCAATTTTCATACAGACTGCCAGTTAGACGGAAAGTGCGGTCGGCCACGCCTCCTTTTGCTTCTTTCCCATTTTCTTGACATTCTATTTGTCGATGCTCATATTTGTTCTAACGTAGCTCATCTCTAATGCTTGCTAACAAGCGAAATGTTTATCTGCAGAACGCAGAGGACCACCTGCAAATGTTATCTTAAGCTGGTTGTTGTTATTTTTATTGCATTTTGTATTCATGTTATTGGCGAATAAGTGAAAATAGTAGAAAAAAGATTTGAGCATTGATTGCCCAATTGGTTTGTCCAACTGACGCTGTTAAGAATTTCAATTGGAATTTTGTAAAAGGAATTTTTTCGTACAATATTTATGCGCAATTTCATTTGATTTAAAGTTTATTAACTTATTTTCATTAATCTCAATGAAACTGCAAATTATCAGAGTATCTTTATGCATGTATCTAAAGCTTGCGTATCTTTTAGCGACTAAACAATGACAACGCCCGTACTGTTCAAGAGTTCAAGAGCGATATCGCATCTAATTGGCGCTGATTTGTCTGCGGCGCATTTGAACACACCAAAACCAAGCCAAAACTGTGCTCTCGATCTCGATTTCTAACTGGGAGCAATCCCCAATGTTTTTTATGTATATTTATGTATGTAGTATGTCGAGAGATACATCGTTCATTGATTGTATCTTAAAGTGGGTGTGTGCGCACAATAATAACAACAACAAATTGCTGCATTGCGTGCTGCATTTAACACATTTAAAGTCACAAAAGGCAAAAATAATACAAAAAAAAAAAAAAAACACACAACTTTTACTCGTAGTTTGTTGTTAATTTTTCTTGTAATTTTTAATTTATTACATGAACTTCAACAAGTTGTGTGCGTGAGAGTATTGCCTTTAATGGAGTCGAGTCGAGTCGAGTAGTTTTAGTTCATTTATCAATGAATTTCCAGTTTCGGGTGCAGCCGCGGATTTCATTGGAATTAGTGAGTGCAGCAGTCGACTTGCAATTAAATCTAAAAAATTAAAACCAAGAAATTGAGTTATACAAAATTTCTAAGAATTAAAATGTTAAACTTTCTAAAACAGCGCAGCATAATTTGTGACATATTCATAATATTTTCTCAAAAGAAAAGTTTTTCCCGTTTGAGCTTTTGATTTGGTATTGAAAATTAGGTCGAATTAGGTATGCAAAGCATAATTTCATAAAAAAAATTGTTGTTTATTAAATTCGGCATCTAAATATAGATGTAAGAATTTAATAAAACTTACACGTAGCAATGATGGAAAACTCTATTAAAAATAAAAAAGAAAGAACGCTGCATTTGCGTGAGTTCGACTTTGATATACACTATCTTGTACTAAATGTCGCTTTATTTTGGGAAGAACTGGAAGGGTCTTTGATGTTAGAGACTACAATAGAGTTATATAAGGTTGGAACTTTACTGTACGGCGTTTGAAAGGTGTGAGTGGGTAGTACATATTACGCTCTTTTGATAATTCAGTTGTGTGCTACAGCGCTTCGAACATGGAAGTCTCGAAGGAAGAAATTTTACATATTTTAAATTTTTACTACCTGAAAGACAAAAATGTATTGCAAGCGGCCAACAAAATTTATGATGTTTACGGTGCCAATACTTGCTCCATTCGCGTAGCACAACAGTGGTTCACTCGATTCCTTTCTGGTGTGGAGGAAGTGGAAGATGAATCACGCTTCGAAAGACCTGTCATCGAAGAAGTCAATAAAATCAAGGAAGTGATCGAGATAGACCGCCATAGTAGCAGCTGTACCATCGCACGGCAGCTGTATATCAGTCCGTTCAAAGGCATTTAATGAAGCTTGGCGACACAAAAAAACTCGAAAGTTCAATTGACACCAAAAAACCTCATAGACCGAATTTCCATCTGCAAATCATTACAAAATCGACCCATTTCTGAAGCGAATGGTGACTGACGATGAAAAGTGTGTGGCCGTTGGTGAAGGGTAACGAAGCAGCTCAAAAGGTTGCCAAGCCGGATTGACAGTCAGAAAGGTTTTGCTGTGTGTTTTTGGTGGGATTGGCAGGGAATCATCTACTATGAGCTGCTCCCCAATGACCAAACGCTCAATTCGGTCCTCTACTGTGAACAAGTGGATCGCTTGAAGGCAGCAATCGCCTAGAAACGGCCTTATTTGAGCAATAGAAGAGGAATTGTGTTCCATCAAGACCACACCATTTGATTGTGACGCGCCAGAAAAGCGAAAAGCAACTGTCTCAGTTTTTTTGCCAATAGGGAAGCAAGCTTCTATGAGCTGGGCATAATGAAATTGGAATCTCGTTGGCAACAAGTTTTTGGTCAAACTAAATCAGATGATTGTACGCAATTTTATAAAGATTTGAAATTCAGGCGAAAATACGAACGACTTTTTGTTCCAAACAGGTCACCGGTGTTTCTAGTAACCTAAGCAATTTTTGCCACTGCTGAATCGTGTTGTATAAAGTAACAACTCCAAATTAATATATTTTCTGTTCTTCACTTTTAAGCATAGTAATTGAAATTAGATTTTTTTGTTTTTGAGTTCCGAAGATGCCTTTGCATATTCAAACCAAATGAAGACCATAAAAATATGCGTATCTGAAATTGTTTCGTCCCTCGTAACTTTTTTTTTTTTGCTGTTGCATACATTTTTACAAATTTAATATACCTTCTTGGCTTATGTGCATAGGGTATAGATATTAAAGTATCTGCATATGTTTTGGACTGCAATAAAACCTCCGACAACATTGGCGCCTCCAAATTTTGTCGCTTGCTCAATGAAGCGCAAACGTTTCAAATTCCGAGTTTCATTTCAAATCGCTTACTGCACTTTTGGAGCGAATACTCTCGCCTGGGACTGTACGAACTTTAGACTAAACTATTTCGAACAGGAAACACAAAAGCGCGCTGCCATTTTCAGTTTAACTTACATATTAAATCGAAGCGATTGAGACTCTCTGACTGCTGTTTAATTGTGAATTTCCGGTTCAATGCAAAGCATTCAACTTTAGAAATACTTATGTATGCCCAATGTTTGTTCGAAGCTGCATTAGATAGTCGTAGCTGGAATTCAAATGGTTTTATGACCCTTTTTTTTTTGTATTTATTTACTACCAAGTCTATGTTAGGCAGTCATTCAGTCAACCAAGTCAGTCAGTCAGTAAGTTAATCAAGTCAAATGCGCACTGAAAGTGAAATTAATGTGCATATTAGCGTTCGGCGTGCAAATGTGGGTTAACTGCAGCAAACAGTCTGCTGCATTTCGTTATGGTTGAAGAAGTATCTCAAATATAAGATATTATAGTGCGCTGCAGACCACTTGGCGTCGTTCGTATTGTATTATTTCTTACATATGCAGTGATAAAAATCCGCAATTTTGCGCTTAATTAGCTGCCTGTACTGACTGGAAAAACTTAATTAAACGACAGTCCCAGCCTCTTCAAATCGAGCGTTGAGTTATGTGTCATTTACGAGTTTGTCTCGCAGTCGTTGTCAAGTGATTCGCTTCGTTTATGCCATATAATTTTCGAATTAGTTTTCTGTTTGTTTGTTTGTTTATTTTTGCAATAAATTATATTTCTTAATAATGTTAGTAAATATTTAAGTTCGCATTAAATCGTGTTGTCAGCGTGTGACAACATAAAAGAGTTATCAGCGGAAAGTAAATTAAATTTAATACCTTAGAATTCTAGACTATAAACTTTCGTAGTCATGTGCTGTGTCGATTTCTATGCAACTGTTTTCTGCCGAAATGGCGACGGAATATATTCAAGTTTGCGCTATTTTATTTAATAAACAAAAAGTGTTAAATCAAAATAAATTCTCTTCAATTAATGCTGTCAAAATGTATAAAATATGCGCAAAAATGTTTAGTTTTATATAGTTTTAGCACAATTTTGCAATATTTCTTTGAAAAATTTCCTCTAATGCAAATTGTCTACAAAAATGTTTTATTTGCATTCGCAGTTGACAAGACACGATCAAATCGACTGAAAGATGTTTTTCAATGTCATTTGTTTATTTTGTTTGTATTTATTTTTTATCATTTTATGCTAAGTGATTGAGCTAATAGTTCTTTGCTTACTCAATCGATTGAGCTTAAATTGAAGTGTTTTGTAAGCCACCTTAGTTTAATTAGAACCTTTGTGTGTGACGTTGGTGTGACGTAAATTTTTTTTAAAATAATTTTATGATAAGAAAATTCGTGAATAAAAATTTAATCAAAAAGCATAAAATTATGAAAAGTATGAAGTTAAATTAGAAATATTACTTAAATGGCCGTGAACCATCTGCCGGTCATGGCCGCATTTAGTCTAGTCTACTGCGCCCTGGCGCCAGGCGTTTTGAATGTCAAGTACGGAGAGATCTCTCCATAACTGGTCATTCAAATGCGTGCTCGCTCGTCTTCTATTTCGGCGTCTACCAATCATGTTTGGTTACCCCATGTAAGCTATGCGTGCTGGAGCTCTTTAATCCATTCGAAAGTGGTGTCGAGCCCAGTGTAGCCGCTGGAATTTTATGCGCTGGACTATGTCAACCTCATCGAATAGCTCGTACAGCTCGCGGTACATACGCCGACTCTAATAGTACCGAAAATCCTGCGAATAGACCTGCTCTCAAAAACTTCCAACGCTGTTTCATCTGACTCAATCATGGTCCATGCCTCTGCGCCATACAATATGACCGGAAGTATCAGCGTCTTAAAGATATTAATTTTTGTCTTTCGAGAGAAGGCTTTCTTCTCATTTGCTTGTTCAGCCTAAAAAATCATTTGTTTGCAAGCGTGATCTCCAGACTAACGTTGTTGTTGCTGGTTATCTCGGATCTAAGATAGACGAAGTTTTCTACAACACGGAAGATGAAATTCTCCATCGTCACTGAACGACCAAGTACTTCGTCTTGTCCTCGTTCACCGCTAGACCCATGAAACGAGACTGTTTTTCAATCTCCGAGAACGCCTTGCTGACTCGCCGTTCCTGCGTGCCGATGATATCGATGTCATCGGCGTAAGCGAGCAGCATCACTTCCTTTTGGAGGATCGAGCCCGACATACTCTGTATGTACGTGCACTAGCGTAGGATGTATTCCATCAGAAGATTGAAAAAATCTCACGACAGAGCATCGCCCTGCCTGAAACCTCTCTTGGTATCAAAGAAGACTTATTGCGCGGTAGTTGGCGCAAACAGCGGGGTCTCCTTTCATAAAGATAGGACAGAGAACACTGAGATTCCAGTAATTGGTTATGCGTTCATCGGATCATATCTTGCTTACAAGTTGGTGCATACTTCTAACCAACTCTACGCCACCGGTCTTAAATAACTCAGCTGGCAATCCATTAGAGCCTGCCGCTTTGTTATTTTTCAGCTTTTTAATAACTGAGTCGACCTCTGTATAGTCCGGTGGCTCTACAATAGTGCCAACATTAACTGGTGGTTCCGGTGTCATTTCTCTATCGGCGGAATTTTGCGCTTCATCGCCTCCGAGTAGGTTAGAAAAATAACTCCTCCATAATCTCAGTGATTCCTGTTCATCCGTTAGCAGATTTCCATTTTCATCCTTAGAGAAAGTAACTAAGTGTATAAAACATTCATTCAGACGCTTGACCTTTTGATAAAGTTTTCTAGCTTCATTTCTGTCACGTAATATTTCAACATCCTAGAACTCCCGCCTTTCTTGTTCTTTTTTCTTGCGTCTGACAAGGCGTTTCTCCTCTCTCCGTGTCTCTCGATATAGCTCTCTAACAGCTCGCGTGACTTCCGACTGCAGAGTTCGCTGATAGGAGGTGCTTTTCCCTGTAGTAGCATGCGACATTAGTCGCATCAAGTATTAGTCGCGGGTCTTGTATAACCAATGAACTGTTTGCCAGCCATATCCATGGCGCGGGTACTATATTTTCACTTCTCACATATAACTTGAGAAGACGAAGAATTTTCCCGGATGTGCGGCGTGCACCACGTCCAATTCGTCTATTTGGTTGCGTGTAATTTGATCTGGACTCAGCCATGTAGCCTTGTGAATGTTAAGGTGTTGAAATCTGGTACCACTGACTACCATGTTCCGACCTGCGGCTAAATCGATAAGTCTCACTCCATTATTGGAGGTAGTGTCATAAAGGCTAAATTTTCCGACTGTTGGGCTAAAGATTTTGACATCGTATTTGGGACGTACAGACGTGCTTCATAGAACTCTATCTTATATATGTACTTATTTTTGCTGGCAAAAAAAATTATGAAGACTTTAATTAATTAAGTTTGGGTCCATCAGATTAAGTAGGCCATACTAATGCATCCGGAATGGAATTGACCAGCGAAGATTTAGCAGCGTATACGCCTGACTTGATTCAATACAATTAAATTCGTAGACATGCATACACTTTGCTTTCTCCAAATTTAAATAAAAATATTCCTGATCGATTGCTTTGGTTTGGAAGAATTGTTAAAAAATGTTGCCTGGTTTTTTTTTTTCTTGTGCCTGTCAGTTGGGTCAGCAAACCATGTCAATTGATGCACAGACAAAAGTTGTCGCGTTGCGAACGGTCATTGTACGTTGCAGCTTGAACTCTTACATTTCTCCTTTCCCCTCTCGCTCTCTCTCTCTCTCTCTCTCTCACTCTTTTAATGTACAGCGACCGCGGTCACTTGCTCTGTCGCATTCAATTTAAACAATAGCAATAAATTGAAAATTGTTTAATTCGATGTATTCAATGTTTTAATACCCTTTATATAATCTGTCATCAATTGAAATTTATATAAAAAATTAAATTTATAAAAAAAAATTGGTTTTTTTTTTCAGCCAGATCCTATCAAAGGCTTGCTGTATATCAAGAAAAACAGCTTAGCTATACTGCTTATTCTCAAAAGCCTTTAAAATATGTTGTAAGACACGGTGAACTTGTTCCGGTGTACCATGGTGATGCCTAAAGCACTGCAAACTGGTGATGCGGAATGTTCTACTAAGAAATATTTTTTCGAATATTTTAGAGAAAGTCGGTAGGAAACTTATTGGTCTCTAAGAATAAAAACATCGAATAAAACATTCCATTCTTCAGCAATAAAAGCAACATTTTTTCTTGTTCGTATTGGACCTTTATGGAATGTTTTATTAGGAATGACGTGACCAATTTAGGCATCCCTTGCTAAATTAACAACATCGTTGAAAATATTTTCATACAAAAACTCAGATAGGAGATAGGAATATTTTATAAAGAGTAATTAAAGTAGACCAGATTTGGCGGTTCTTGTTAAATTAACAATACAAATTTTTTAAAAATATTTAGAGAAGCGGAACAGCTTTGTATGATAGTGCCAACCGCTTTTAGAGAGCAGGGTTCGCACTTTCATTGAATACAAGTTGGAAAGAAAAGTTATAATAAGCTGGTTCCATCTCTTTTGCTCTGCTTGCCACAATATGAAATAGCTGCATTTTAAAGATTTTTCAATGCTCCATTTAATACGTAGCAAACGCTGTGATAGCATTATGTTACTATTCTTACTATATGTGTAGGGTGAAGAAGAAATGCCAGCGAACGAAAATATTTTATTCAATCGATTGCGCCATGATGAAGTTTAATTCGATTGTAATTTATGCGTGATTGTTTAAAAGCAACGAAGGAAACCATATGTGAAGTATATCCTTTATTTATAATATATATAAGAAATAAATTTTAAAGTCTTCTTAATGCATTTTAAATCGTTTAATATGTCAAATATAAATACATAATATAACATACATAAAAACAAACAAATGATAATTAATATTTCTAACACATGCTGTCGCGACTTGTTAACTGATGTTTTGATTTGTTAGAAAATAATACATGATTATTATGCACTGTGCATACATATGTACATGAAACATTAAAGAAGGCTTGAAACGTCTTCTCTAATTATATTTATTGACGCAACCTAATGGCTTAAATTATTATTATTATTATTTACAATTATCAAAGTCGTCATTGTGTCGTTGTCTGTCTTTTCTGAATGTTATACGAAACTATGCCATTTGGCGTTCATTATCACCAAATGACATCTTGCGATCGAACGCATTATCAGCTACTTTTGCAACTTTTTCTATGCAATCGAAGCGAACACTTGAAAAATATTATTTACGCCATAAGAGATGCCACTTGAATATGATTCTCTGAACAATTTTCATTATCTAGTATAGTCTTGTTGCCAAACCGAAACCACTGGCTACAGTATTCAAGCGCAAAGAATTTAAAAAGAATTCTATAGATTTCTATAGTAGTAGTATTATATATTTATCGGAAGTCTTTGCATTGAATTTCAATTACTGCGAAGAATAAAACACCTGTAGCAAGTTTATTGGATGTGCTGATTTGAAAAAGAAACCTAAATAAATACGAGAAAAGGAAATTTCACACTTTATTTAGTTTCTCTTCTAAACAAATTAATTCGATTTGGTTGCTATTTTTATCTACAGAATGGATAAAAACCAAAAAAAAAAAAAAATTAACGAATTGGGCACTGCTGACGTCAGTTGGCACCTATAGCATACAGCAGATTATTTAATTTGCAATTAAAATTTTGGATTTTTTGCTAAACGAATTCATTCATTCATTCTTTAGCTGTTTGGGCGTTCTTCAAGTCTAAGACTTTACTTTATCTGTACGTCGCATAGTGGACTCTTTAGCATTTCCGATGTCAGGGAAAGAAGAATCACTTTTAAATTTGCTATTTGCAAAAAAAAAAAAATGCAAAATAAATTAAAGATAAACAATTGCGTACATCGACAATGAGCGAAAAAAAACTTCAGAAAACAAGTAAGAAAATTACAGTCAAACATAACCGACTTTAAAAGGCCCTGTAACTAACAAACACATTAAATGTTTCCCTAGCTCATAAGCTAGCACCAAGCAGTGCAAATAAAATACAAATAAAAGTAGGAAAAAAAATAAGAAAAATGATAACGACGAAAAGTATTTTGCTCCACTTACTTCTCACTGTACGTATAAGAAAAGGGAGGACTGAAGCATCTTAGTTTGGATTTCGGCTTAGAGAGGCATACTTGCTTACTTTTTTTTGTGACGAAGAAATTTTTAGCCTTGAGGTTGATTTTATGTGGAATGAGGGGAGGGGGGGGGGGTGTCAATATTTTAAAATAAACTTGTAAAATTCCGGCGAAGTACTAGTCGAATGCAAAATGTGCGATGTCTCTATTTATTACCGTTTCCGAGATCCATTCGTTCATACAGACGGACAGACGGACATGGCTATATCGACTACTCTATCACTTCTGACCATAATGGGGCTAACTTTGGTTAACTCCGACCATTATTTCTACCAATAGGCTCTTGTAACCTCTTGTAGAGGGCCTAATTATTAAACGCTATATTTATGGAGTTAAACGGTAAAGTTATGCAACATATAGTAGGACATCAAGGTAGACATCAAAAAGTATATATATTCTTGATCAGCATCAAAAGTCTAGTTGATATAGACATGAGCATATGTCTGGCTATCTTTATGAACAATGAGAACTTAGTGACTATGAGATAGAGCGATGAGATAGAGTTTGTATTAAAAACTTATATTTCTTCTACAGTTAACTTGTATTTAATGTGTGTATACCAACGCTCTTCCCTAAGATGCTTTTACACAAAGGTTTGTACTCCTTTCTTCTGAGATTTTATGTTATAAAATTTTACATATTATCCTTAATAAAAATCTAGCACTCCTGTCTAGGTTTTCGTATAAAACAAAGTTTCATTATTGTTGTTTAATTCGGAGTATTATACATCAATAAAAATGCATGATACCATAATGATACAAATCGGTGCACTATAAGGGGTAGTCCTCACATAAAAAGTCGTCGCGAGTTCGTCTGTCAGGAACACAGAACTTGAAGACTACAAGTATAATCAATTGAGTCTTTAAATTTGGCTATTAACTCTTCTACACCCTCTCTTATTTGCTCTGCTTTAAGGGGTACAGTGCATACAAAAGTAATCCTTCTTTCTGAGTTTTTGTATGCAAAAGTTTTTTTTTATTATTTCAGCATAAAATATTCAATTATATAGCATATGCCATATCGGAAAACTAGCAGCGCTAGGTTTTTGTATGAAAAACATTTTGTTGTTACATATTTAGTTTATCTTGTAAGGACCAATTTCTTGTGTCTTACACTAATTCCAATAAAATATGTGATACAAATCCAGATAGAAATATATTCCCATACAAATTTAAGGTTATAGCGTATCTCGAAGTCGAGTACAATCAATAGCAATGTTCTTTCTTGTAGTTCTTTTGTGATTATTTATTTAAATAGTCGGAGAGTTTGTGAACGCCATTTTGAATACGCATTTTATTATTTGCTAATACGCTGAGATGATGATAGTTCTTTGAGCAAATGTGCGGCAAAGTTTAAAGTTAGTTTAGTCCAGCAGCGTTGGAGGTTTCTCATGCATATCGTTAGTTAATTTAAAACCTATTTACTACAGATTTAACTGAGTTTATTTATAATAATAAACTAGGCTTTCAGACGTGCTTTAAAGCCGCCATAAGTGCTTGTAATAATTAAAAATTTTAATGGAAATTCTTAGAATCATATGATATGATATCAAATTCTACATTAATTGCTTATATAATAAAACTAAATAAAATAAGCAAAATACACTTCAAATTGGAATTAAAATCGACAAGTGGGCATCTTCAGTTTGCTTTTTGTTTGAGCGGAACAATGGCATCGGAAGTAGCTTTTAGATACATTCAAAGTGTATCTAAAAGATAAAAATCTTTGAAAAAAACTAAAAAAATGTATAGCCAAAATTTAAGAAAATTAAATTAAGAAAAAGTAATGTTTTAAAGCTTCACAGAGCTGGGTGACTACTTTTAGTTGCTAATCTTTAATCGACTTTCACACCTCGTAAGTACCTTATATCCAAGTATCTTATAAAAATAATTAATTCCAGGTGTTGTCTGCCTGCTATTGAAATTGTTTATTGAATATTTTACGCATACTTATTTGTAGAACAAGCCCAACAGAATGCCGCATGATGATATCATCACGTGTGTGCTTGAGTGTGTATGAATCGTAATGACTATTCGATAAGATAATATCAAGCACAAATATTGAATATTTGTTTTAGCGCAGAATTTTTTCGAACTTTGGCTAAATTTCAGTACAAATTTCCACTAAGAGTTCATAGCAGTGAGAAGAAGATGTACTAAAAGTGAAATAGAGGTTTGCCAATAGATGCCGGAATCAGTAAGTGTTGATAGTTGGAAGTTTTAATTTAAGACTAATTGTTCGTACTAAAAGGAGACTATACTATTTTGAGTGTTGCATTCAATAATTCCGAGTTCTAGCTGCTACTAATGCACAGACCGACATGGCTAAATTGATTCTTTCTATAGAATTTATAGAAAATAATTATACTTTATGTGATCTGTAAAGGCTTTTTCATTATATTACAGTCTACGAGCCACTGAACCTTTAACTTTGACCTACAAAAGCAACAAAAGGCAGTTTCCCACGCAGCATATGTACTACTGTGTGCATATTAATTAAATGCTCTTCATACACTACAAATATGTGTATGTAATAGGGTATGCTGTGATTTTTAAACTATCATAAATTAAAATAATTTAAACTCCATTTTATCTACTGGTTTTATAAAATTCAAATTTATTTATATGTAGTTCAAAATCTTAAGTCATTAATACAATGTGATTGTTTTATTATGTACATAGTTGCGGTTCATTGAATAATTAAATAAATAAAAAACAATGAAAATTTTGAATAGAAAATTAATAAACAATAATAATTTCCACAATGTGCACGCAGGGCATTTCAGAACCGAATAGAATGTTTTTTAATTTTCGTTTTAATATTAAAGAAATTATTTAAGCAAAATATTTAAATATTAACATGCAACTGTTAAATGTTAACAGTGAGTGCTGCTGTAAGATAACATTTTACTAAATTTTAAAAAGAATAATATTTCGACTTCCTCGTCGCTCGTAAAACGCTAGAAAACGCTTACAAAAGTCAATAGAAAAATATTGGCCAATATTAATTGTTATTAACATTTGTTGTTGTTTAAGCTTATCATTTTTTGTTGTTGTAGATAAAATTAGCTTGTGATAAGATAATACGAGGTGCAAAAGCAGTATTTTACTTTGGGTTTATGTAAACTTTTCGTCTATTAAATTTTTAATATTTGCTTAACGTGAGTCTGCGCATGTGAATTTGTATTAAAAAAAAAAAATATTTATTTGTGTTATTAAAATTAAAAGAAAAATGCAAAAACTTTTTAATTTTTGTAATTTGCAAAGAAAAAAAAAAAAAGATATTTACAAGCGAGTGGTTTTGCCCTGAACTTTGACAACTGATAACACTATCAACTTATGGCTTAGCTTAATTTACTCGCTCTTACACGTTTCGCTCTCAAATCTCTCTCTCTCTCGCTCTTAATTGCCTTCTCACATTTTAGTAAGTTAATCGCGCTTACAGCTACTCGGCTTAAGCTACTCGGCTTAAGCTACTCGGCCACTTTGTAGCTCACCTTGGCTTCGATTTTTCGCAAGTTGAGCGAATAAACGCAGCTTTGTATCGATTGATCGATCGATTGATCGATCGATTGATTACACGCTCTTCTCTCTCTATCATTCTCTTTCTCTCTGTACATTTACCTACATTGTGCAAAATACACGTGGTAGTTTGTAGACTTTTGTTTTCACTATAAAAACCGCAAGCTTATAGAGAAAGGGAAGTTAGAAAGAGAGAGAGAGAGAGAGAGAGAGAGAGAGAGAGAAAGATATGAGGGTGTCTTAAAAAGTCATCACTTATGTCAAAAATGTTTTATATATGAATATGTATATGATTTTTAACACACACTCACTAACTCAAAAGAAAAACATCGCTGAATGCAACGTTTCACCTCTACCGCGTGTGAATTCTCACTCGTTTTTTTTTTTAATTTAAAGATTGTAAATTTTATAGTACCCAAAGCCTATCTAATTCTATATCCAAAGTCTTTAAAACATTTACATGCAACAACAACGGAGATTAATAAAATGTAACGAAGAAACAACATCCGCACAAACGCCATTACCCCATTACCATTAGCTATTAATCCATTAACCATAAACCCGTAAATCCACAAACCCATTAAACCCTTAACACATTAAACCACTAAACCATTAACCCATAACCTCATTGCCCCACTACTTATTGACCTAATAAACCTTTAACCATTTAACCCTTTTAGTCATTAACCTATTACGCCATTATCTAATTATCCAATATCCCCTTAACCCGTTATCCCACTAACCCGTCATTATCACATTACCCCATTACGCCATTACCCCATTGCCACATTACCCCATTACCTCATTACCCATTAGCCAATTAACCCATTAAACCATTAACCCATTAAATCTTTAACGCTTTAACCCATTAAATCTTAAACGCTTTAACACATTACCACATTTCTCCATTACCTCATTACCCCATTACCCCATTACCCCATTACCCCATTACCACATTACCACATTACCCCATTACCCCATTACCCCATTACCCATTAGCCAATTAACACATTAAACCATTAACCCATTAAATCTTTAACGCTTTAACCCATTAAATCTTAAACGCTTTAACACATTACCACATTACTCCATTACCTCATTACCCCATTACCCCATTACCACATTACCCCATTACCACATTACCACATTACCCATTAACCAACTAACCCATTTAACCTTTAACCCATTACCACAATACCCATTCACCCATTAACATTACAAATATTTAACCCTTTAACCCATTAACCAATTACATCATTAATCCTGTTCGAGTTTTTCGAGTTGGAATTTCTGTTCGAGTTTTTCAAGTTTGATTTTCCGTTCGAGTTTTTCGAGTTGGAATTTCTGTTCGATTTTTTCGAGTTGGAATTTCTGTTCGAGTTTTTCAAGTTTGATTTTCCGTTCGAGTTTTTCAAGTTTGATTTTCCGTTTGAGTTTGTCAAGTTTGGATTAATGCGTTAATGGGTGGTGAGGTAGTGGGATATTTGGGTAATTGGGTAATGAGGTAATTGGGTAAAGGGTTAAAGGTTTAATGGGTTGATTAGTTAATGGGTAATGAGGTTAAGGGGTAATGGGTTAATAGTTTAATGGATTAATTGGTTAATCGATAACGAGGTAATGGGGAAATGAGGTAATGGAGTTATGGTGTACTGTGGTAATGGGTTAACGGGTTAATGTGTAATGTGGTAATGCTAAAATGGGGTAATGATGTAATGGGGTAATGGGTTAATCGGTTAAAGGTTTATTGGGTTTATGGGTTTACGGTTTATGGATTAATGGGTTATTGGGTTAATGAGTTAAAGGGGTAAAGGTAAAAGTTAAATGTTTGTTTGGTTATTGGTTAAATGTGTAATCAGGTAATGGGATAATTATTTAATGGGGTAATGGGTTAAGGCGTTCAAGGTTTATTGGATTAATCGGTTAATGGGTAATGAGGTATTGCGGAAATGGTGTACAGTGGTTGTAGGGTAACGGGTTAAAGGTTTATTGGGTTTATGAGTTAACGGATATATGGGTTAATGGATTTATGGGTTTACGAGTTTATGGATTAATGGATTAATGGTTAATGGGGTAATGGTAAGGCGCTCTCTCTTTTTTTTACTATATACTGCTCCCAGCTACATAAATTATATTTTAAGAGTTGCAATACCCTCTTTAATTGTACCATGGGACAGGGCATGGTACAATTTTAGAAGGAAGTATGTATTTATCAGCTGTAGTTCACACACACACACACAGAATCTAGAAAAAGAAGCTACACTCTTCCGCTACAGATCCACTCACAACAACAGTCGTTTACATACTGAATGAAATATCTCACCTTGTAATTATTTCACCATGATCTGGTGTGTATCTGTTGTATCGCTTATTTGCTGCCTCATTTTCGCACACATAGCTTGCTATGCATAATCGCTCTGTGCTATTCTAGCACATCTTTGAATACTGCTCTGCTGTAGAAGCTACTATGTATGTTTTTTCAGTGCACAATGCCAACTTTTTCTAAAATGTTTTACCGCATACTTATTATGCTACCCTCGTCTGAATTTACGCTGTATCGCGTTTTGAAGCTTTGTAGACTTGCGCAGCGTGCTTGCTTAGCTTTATATGCTCTCCATATCTCTATCGCTCTCTCTCTCTCGCTCTCTCTTTCCCTATAGCTATTGTTACTTCATTCATTGCCGACGACGCTACGCTTTTGAGTTGTTAGTATCTCTTTTGATTAGCTGTTGTTGTTGTTGCACAATATAGCCGCTGAAGTTTTGTATCTGTGTTTTTTTTTCCTCTATTAAGTTGTATGTGTGTTGATGCGTGCTGGTGTGTGTCTGCAACCGTGCGATTTTTTAAGGTTTTTAATACTTTTGCACCGTATTGCGTTTATTTAACGATAAGCTCTCGCTTCGATCGGTCGTGTTTCCCCTGTGTGCGCAATAAGATACTTTCTGCACACAGCGCGGTGCGTTACTTTTTGTTGTGACTGTGCGTGTATAGCTCATTAAATTGTTTTCATCGTTTTTAGTTGAAAATTTAATGAGTCAAACTTGTGTCAACGGCGGTGGCAGCAAAAAAGTGTTTTAGTCAAACTAGGTAATTAAAATAAATTTGAAATTTTTTAAAATAAATTATTTGCACCAAAAGTGCTTTTGTGACACTGTGCTTTACAATTTGAATGCTTTCTTTGCAAACACAAAAACAAAAAATTAACATCAAACAAAAAACAAATAAAATAAAAAAAAAAAAATGGTGAAAAGAAATGCTTTTGGCGCGCCTTCCGTTTAAAATTTGTGCGATTTTATTTAATTTTATTTTGATTTGTATTACATTTTGTATCTGCTCTTGACTGTCGACTGTGCTGGCTGCTCTCGCGTTTTTTTGCTTTGACATTTCTCAGCGCATCGCCGGCGTTTTAGATACATTTAAGTATTGTATTTTATTTTTTTTTTATTTTGATTTTGTTTTTGTGCATTGGCATTGTGCTCTTTGCGTTTTTTTCCCCTAATTTAAATTTGATTGTTGTTGCTTTTGTTGTTTGTTGTCGATCGTTTGGCTGTTTGAATCTCTGCAGCTGAGTTCACTCAGCTCAGCTCACCACCGAGCAAAAAATAGAAAAAAAAAAACAAAATAAAGAAAGACCAATTTCAAACAGTCACAATCATTCGCATCTGACTGCGGCGACAATAAAACGCTCTGTTAGTGACAGCGCCAGCGGCAAACATATTCAATCTCAGTCGCTTGCCGCTTTCTAAGTGCGCCGAATGCGCGGCGCTACACAGCCGACAGGAACAAGCTAAAAACCGTCTAAAGTTTGGCAGTTTTTGTTTTGTTCTAAATTAAAATATAAAAAACTATAAAAAGTGATTTTTTAAAATTTTATTGTGCTAAAAAATGTGCTGAACGTGAAAATTAAAACGGAAGCAAACAGCTAAACTAAACTAAAAACTTATAAAAGAAGCATTTAAAAACTGAAAGATACAAAAAAAAAAAAAACAAATTTATCTACAAAATAATATGTACACTACATAGTCTAATATATAATAGTGTCTGTCATTTAATGTGCTCATAGTGTAACTTATGCTAAATATTAAATTAAAAAAAAAAATAAATTAAATAAGAAAAATACATATTTATAAAAAAATTATTCACTACAAGCGTGAGTAATAAATGTCTATCGAATAAATTCACAATTACACTATTTAATTCCTAGAATACACTAGAAATCCCAAAAGTTGCCATTATAAAATGATAAAAATTTACACATGCGCAATGCATATAAATATATACACAAGTCTATACAATGAAATGCAAAATGTATCTTAAGCAAAGATTTTCAGTTTATTGATTCATGTTTAAACAAGAAAAAATACTAAAATCGAGATAAAAAAAACCTACAAACTTGCAGATTTTCCAAAGCAAGTTCACTTTCTGTCTTTCAATTTAAAAGAAATATATACTAGCTAGCACCGATTTAATTCTTTACTATCTAATAAGAACGGCTTCGACAACTCAACTTTAATGGTAATACAGTGAACGGTAATGCAGGCAAAAAATATTGTAGTAAAATGAAAAACATGCAAAAAATGAATAATCGTATTATAGGCGTGGTACTTAAACCAAGGCTTGGTAGCTTTATCTTTTAGAGTCTTCAAAAAATTGTTATACACATATAGGAATGACAGTCAGACAGACGGACGGACGGACACAGCTGTATCGACTCAGCTTTTATTGCTAAACAAGAATACTTTTTCGTTTGAAAAATATATTTTTGTTTTTTAGTTTCACTTTAAACTTTAAAATTAAATGTTTTTTACATTACTCCCAAATAAATATCACACACTGATTCAGATATAAATACATAGATCCTACATATAATTTTAATGCTCAGTGGTTGTATAGGGTATCTAGTAGTTGAGCACACTTGACTGCAGCGTTCTTACTTGTTTTGTCTGTTGTTTGTTTGTACGGCCTTACCGATTTTGACGAGGGTTTCATACACATTAAGAGGACTTTTGAGCGTGTAATAATACAATTGTCTTCCATAAAAAGACAAAAAAAAATTTCATATTATTTCAGTTACTTTTCAAACCTGAGATTTGGTACATATACAACTGTAAAATTAAGTCTTTTTGGATAAATGTTTGTTAACAGGTCTTCATATATTTTTTATAAAACATACATTTAGACGGACATGGCTAGATTAACTCATATATACACTTAATGTGATCTTCGATGCTCTTTCATTATATGACATACTTTTTTGCGCACCATAACTATAGCACAGCCTATTAAATTGCATATTTCGTTGCCGCTTACCATATTTTATCTTACGGATTTGGTAAACTTGACCTTATTTAATGTAATTATACAATTGGCAAATAAAAAAAAAAAAAAAAAAAAAAAAAGTTTTATATATGTACAGACAAAATGTCAAAAGATTTTGACCCTTACACGGCGCTTAAAGTCATTAAAGGCAAACCTCTTTTTTAATCTTTTTAACACAATTTAACTCAGTAAGAGTATAAAATGAAGAAAAACCTTTAAAACACAGCAACAACAATAACTTAAACATTTATAGATACAAATGTACATACATACATATATGTAGATACATATCTTTAGCACTTGTATCTCATGCAATTTTAATGAAAAATATATATCGTAAAAAAATACAAAAACCACAGCCACATAAACACCGTTAAAATGATTACTACATAGTTGTGCAAAGTTACAAAAAAAAAAAAAGATATTTTATAATATACAAAATTTTTTTTTTGAATGTTTAAAAAACTTCATTTAATGTACATACAAGCTGGCTCGATGACCTTGAATGCATTTAGTTAAAGATTTCAAATCATTATTAAAGATGTTTAAGTTATTTTTAAATAATATGTTTTAAAAATAAATTATTTTCTTACAGAAAAAATTAAAAATTTTTTATATTCTTAATCCTCTTTTTTTTTTCTTTTTTCTTATAACACAACATTAAGTTGGTATGTTGACTATTCCCAAAATAGGGGAAGTACACACAACTATTAAACTATGTATTTGAGCTGAGCTTCCCTAAAAGTCAACATATCGAGTTTTCGAATAATATTGATTTAAATAAACAAGTTTTTCGTATAATAAATAATAAATGGCGGTACCCCATAATAAGAGAGTAACAAGCCCATAAATAAGTTATATGCAAGTGATGCATTCATATGAAAGCAAGCGGATATGGACTTAAATAAAGAAGTCTTTCATAAAAAAAATTCATACGACGTTGGGGGCTAGCACAAAATTTGAGAGGACACGCCTATTAGTATATGCATGTTAAGTATAAGTCGAAAAGTAGTCACTATATTGACTTTTGAGATGATATTTATTAAAATAAATAAGTTTGGCAATCAAACTTCTATAAAGAGTTGGTATAGCTACACCAAAAATAGTCTGGTATATCAATCTAGATACTTTATCTGTTTAGGCAAAAAATTCTGTTACAGACACAGGGCATGGCTAAGTTTTTTTTTCTAGTTAAGCAAAATATTATATTAAACTACATTTGAATGGTATTAATGATTCGGTTAAACCGAAGTTAATGTTCGATTTTTTTTTTGATATATACTTTTAGTAAATATTAAGTTTAAACAACCTTCTATATACATATATATTTTAGTTGCAGTCTGACGGCTGCAATATACATTTAAAAAAAAAATATTTGCAATTTTATATTTGTTTTTCCGCACAGAAATTTTCACGCGCGTAGCTCAATTGTTTTTTTTGTTTTTTATTTGTTTTGCTTTTGCGGTATTTTAATTGCTTTTTAATGAGTTTGCAAAGCAAATAAACAATAAATGTATTGATTTACTTTTTTTTCGTTACAATATATAGATTACTCATAGGCGCTATTAAGATATACGGATTTTTAGTTAAAAGGCTATAAAATCAGAATTAAATTTAATGATGCAGAAAAACAAATTTTCTGAGAAACATTTTGCCATCTTTTCTTTTTTAAAATAATACTCATATGTGTAGGGTACGTACGTACAATTCGAGCTAAGTCATTTCTAATGAGAAACTTGAACACGTGGTAAGCAGGGAGCGTGTTGCGAAATATAACAAAATTAAGCTTTAGATAGTTGAGTAGTAACTTTCAAAATTACTGTGAAATTAAAAGAAATGAATGGTTATTCATTTAAAAATTGTATTTGTATCTTTTTTTTGAATGCCAGTATGTGTGTTCGTGTTATCTTATGTAACCTGTTATTGTTGCTGCTGCTGCTGCTATCTCAAAATTAAGCCAAAGTGCTAATTTGCAGTACACAATATTTCACAGAAACGTGTGACTCAAGCACATTTATGAAATACTTTAGAGACGCTAAAAAACGCTTACCCTTTTTGCTTTATTTTTTTGCCAAAGTTCTTGAACATTGAAGTTATTTTGTCAATCTTTTGTCCATAAAATCGAAATATCATCTTATTAAAATTTTTTTTATTTATTTCACGCTTATTTTATATTAAAAAAAAAAAAAAAGGAAGCCGCATTTGAGTGTGCCTGACTTTGAGTTACACTGCATTTTGTATATTTTATAAACTTTTCCTAAAGCAATAAAAAAAGATGCTCAAAGCTAGTGCATAGTTTCAGTGATTTTATTGAGCATATAATCAGTGAGTTGAATGAACAGACAGAAATAACTATAAAGTCTTGAGTTTTGAAGATCATCTATTTATATATTATATATATATATATATATATATATATATAAAGCCTCTTACTGACTGTTACATATATTTGCACATACTTAATATACTCACAAATCCTATAGCTATGAAGTATAAAAAAATGTCAAAAACTGCGCTGCGTTGTTGCCAAGAAGTTGACTAATAAAATATTAAAAAAAAAAAATGACATAAAAAATGAATAGCAAAAATTTTGTTATCGGTTCATAGCTAAAGTGTTTAAATAACTATATACATTACTTATATTTCTATATAATATATAATATATATACACATATATTGTATAATACTTATCTATGAAAGTATTTTGCGAAATCAACAACAACGAATTTCATGCGTCGTACACTACTTATCTCAAGGTCTCGGTCGTTTGTTTGTTCTCGCATTTGTATATTTTTTTTTTTAAATTTCTAATCGTTTTCATAAGTTAAGAGCTCACTTTTAACTTATTTTAGTTTAATACATGGCACAAGTTAGTAAGTAATATATTTTGGGTGTTCAATTAATTAATATACCCTGCACAGCAGCGTTAAAGTTGTGTATTACGAATAAATTAATTTTTATACATATATATTTTTTTTTTTTTTAATAAAGTGAAAAATTTTTTATTTAAAATGAGTTAAACTTTATTTTTAGCGCTTACAGAGCAAATATTAGACAGCACGAATGATGTTTCATTTGTTAGATTAAGAGTTCGATGACATGTTTGCTGAATTCAGTGTCAATTATTTAATGTTGGCAATAATAATTGTTAGAGTGATGAAAAATTCTGCTTTCAAAGAGAAAAAGGGAATATTCCCAAATCTAGAGTAGAATTTTTCTACACTGAATCTGAATTCGAGGTCGAAATTTTGTGATTAGCTTTTAGTAACATTGTACTACCATTTTTTAGGCATTGTACCGAAGCTACATGAGCCTATTGGTTTTGTGCAAATGTATGTAACAGGTAGAAATAATGGTCGAAGACCTCTCAAAGTTATTCCCAGTAAGTAATAGATAGATGCAGTAATAGATGAGTCGATATTGCCATGTCCGTCTGTCCGTCCGTATGAACACAAGGATCTGATTTATTATCGCTATGAAAAATTTTGATTAAAGCTTGGGTATATTGGGTGGTGGCAACGCCTCCTCCAATTTCGTCAAATCGTAGTCTCTGTTCTTTTTCATCGTCCCATCTATCTGTATACCAAAATTCATACCAATTGGTTAAGCGGTTTAACCGTAAGAGAGGAACATCCATCCATCCATACATCTATCCTTACATCCATCCATACATCCATACATCCATACATACATTCATACATCCATACATACATACATCGATACATTCATACATCCATACATTCATACATCCATACATCCATACATACATCCATACAAACATACATCCATACATACATACATCGATACATTCATACATCCATACATTCATACATCCATACATCCATACAAACATACATCCATCCATTCATCCATACATCCATCCATACATCCATCCATACATCCATTAATGCATCCATCCATACATCCATCCATAGGTAGGATTGAATTTGAACGACATTCAATCCTACCTATGGATGGATATATGGATGGATGCATTAATGGATGTAAGAAAAGGTGGGCTGAATTATTATCCATCCATACATCCATCCATAGGTAGGATTGAATGTCGTTCAAATTCAATCCTACCTATGGATGGATGTATGGATGGATGCATTAATGGATGTATGGATGGATGTATGGATGAATGGATGGATGTATGTTTGTATGGATGTATGGATGTATGAATGTATGGATGTATGAATGTATGAATGTATCGATGTATGTATGTATGGATGTATGTTTGTATGGAACGACATTCAATCCTACCTATGGATGAATGTATGGATGCATTGATGGATGTATGGATGTATAATAATTCAGCCCACCTTTTCTTTGCATACATAAAAAAATTATATTGCACATATTTGTTGAGTTTTTTTTTATTTTTTTTTATATTAATTTCCTACCTTTTTGTTTTGTACTGCTTGGTCATAAGCTAGTGAAACATTGAAGGTGTTTGTTAGGCGACCTGTACTGGTAAAGGACCTCTTACAGTTGATTATGCCCGACAATAATTTTCTTAATTGTTTTTTTAGTCATAAAGCCAACAACTCAAAATTTTGATGATAGTTTCGGACTTAGCGACTCAAAATTGATATAATGTGATAACTCTGCTCCATTGGACATCATACTTTCTTATGTGGCGGTGTATTTAGTCGAAAATTTTGATTTTCTATGGAAAGAAAGCCCTTTAAGTAAAAACAATTTAAAGTAAATTAAAAATTGGTTAACAAATCTATTCTTAATTTTATTTTTTTGTTCTCCAGAGTATATTCTATTTGCACCATTTCTGCGCCAACTTGCTGAGTTTTTGTAGAACAAAAACAGTTTTTGCTGATATTAATTCCATAGAACGCCAAATTGTTTACATGTTATATGCATTTCTAAGAAACCATTAGTGTGTAGGGTATAAAATCATTTACTATATAGTTAGTTCTTATCAATTTTTTTTTTACTAAAAGAAATAAATCTTAAATAAACCACAAGCTCGATATTTGATTTTTTGTGGCATTTTCAATTCATTATTTTTTTTTTTCACTTTTTTTTCGGTTTCGAGTTTCACATTTCAGCTTCGCGCGCGCTGTGCAAATATTAAATAATTTAATGAGTTAGATACATTAGATACACTTTAAAATAGACAACATCTGTTTCGTTTCACTTGGCCCCTCCAATTTAGACTAGCTCATATTTCAGTCTGCATTTCGAGACGTCATTGGCGAACGCGTGACTAGGATTTTGGTATATATTTATTTAAGTACAAACATAACAAATAATAACTAAAAGGAAGTTGAAATTAAAATCAAATGAAATATTGCTGCGCTACAATATACAAAAATAACAACCTTGTGCTCAATTTCATATAATTCTTATCGAAATATATTACTAAAGTGACATGTAATGTACATGATTCGAAAAATCGAGTAATTATCGAAATCGAATCAGAACAAATGTGAATGTAACAATGTCTGTGCATATACATATTGAGATACATATTCAGATACATATTCAGATACATGTATACAGAAAAACTGCTATTTCATTGTCAAGCATGTATCTAGTGCATTGCATAAGTGGTGTTGACATTTGAAAAAACACACAAATCCAGAAACTTAAGTTATCAAAATATTTCAAAAGAAAAAGAAGCGGAAATCAAAGCATTCCCGCTACATAATGTAGCGCATTGCGTTCTATAAATGCTTGCCTCAAATTTATAATTAGCAATTGTTGAGCTGCAAACAAACAAAACGTTGCAAAGGAAAGAATTCTCGATAAGATAAATGTGGCATTTGATAAGGCTAAGTATGCCTTTTGTTATACAAATATATATATACGTAATATATACTTAAAAATGTATACACATATTTGAAATAAAAAAAAAAAAATGGTATCTTTTCGATTTATATTGTCTACATTTGGCAGGCAATGAATGTGCATTAAATATTGATATAAAATAGACGCAACAAGCTTTCAATTGAATGATACATGGTATGCCAAAAGGAAACTAACGCTTTTCCTATATGTATATAGTAGCTTGGCATAGAAAGCATCTTATCAACAAGTACGTCAATAGTTTTGTCTGGCACATCAATTCGAGCTCATATGCTGAGTAGTGCTATCTACAATTCGCAAAACTGATAAGTTGGAACTATTTTTAAACGTTTAGAAGTTCGGCAATGATAGTATTTTTATTAGAAAAACTCAGTTCTTAGAAAAGTTTGTAAAATATTAAGGCAGACATCGGAAAGTATTTACATATATTCTACATAAGCTTCACTGTCTAACAATTTATCTCCAAGCCAGCTCAATTATCTCCAAGCCACCTCACTAAATGTTCAAACGGCAATTTATTGCTCTCCAAGGTTTACGGTATCTGAAAAACAATTACTCGAATTCTTCGACACTTTAGGTGCTCGATTTATAGCTGCAGGTGCTTACAATGCCAAACATAAACATTGGGGCTCAAGGCTTTCAAACCCCAAAGGAAACCAGCTCTACAAAGCAGTTATAAATAACAAAAACAAACTTTGTCTCGCCCTGTAAACCAACATATTGGTCTACAGATTCGATGAAAATTCCAGATCTCATTGATTTTGCAATAACACAAAGAATGTCAAGTTATCTAATATCTGCTGAATCTTGTGTACATTTCTAATCGGATCATTCTCCAGTTCTTTTTAGCTTACTGGAGAAACCTCAACTAAAAGAGTATCCAAATAAACTCACTTCAAACAAAACCAAATGGGATCAAATATTACAAGTAAGAAAATCACAGTCAGGCATAACCGATGTTTCCCTGGCTTATGACCAAGCAGTGGAAAAAAAGTAGGAAAAAAATAAGAAAAATTATACCGACGAAAAGTATTTTGCTCCTCTCACTTCTCACTGTACAAATAAGAAAAGGAAGGACGGCAGTATCATAGCTCGTTCAAATTCAATTGCTTATAAAATCGTCATTTATTATCCGATTTTGATGAACTTTTTGGATTTTGGCGTAGAGGTTAGACGTTATTTCTATACTGGCTTTTTGTGCCGAAGAAATTTTTAGTCTTCGGCGTGATTTTATGAAAAAGAGAGGGAGGGGCAAAATTTTAAAATAAACTAGTAAAATTCAAGCGAAATCCTAGTCGAACGCAAAAAGCACGAAGTCTCTATCTTTTATCGTTTCCGACATAACTGTTTGTTATGAAGAAACGGCGTTTAAGAAGCGAATGGCAGTGTCTAAGATCTCCAACCTCTAAGCACAATCTAAAGAATGCTTCACATGAGCTAAGCAAAGCACTTAAACTCGATGAAAAACTTACTCAGAGACGATACATCGAACGCCTTTCTGCAACAAGCTCTAAGTTTCCCCTATGGAAAGCGCGAGCAAACATTTAACCACCGGTTGTAGTCTCTACATTCATAAAAGACCACACTGAAAAGTGGGCATGTACGGACGTAGAAAAAGCAGAAGTTTTTGCAAACCATTCAAGAACTGTTTTTCAGCCAATTCCGTCAAAAAACGCTTTTGTTCTTCCTTCTCTTTCGACTACGAACAACTCTGAACCCCACAGAGTTCACACCAACAAAGTTCATAAAGTGTTAAAAGCCCAGCTCAATTCCAAGAAGGCTGCAGGTCTTGATTAACATATATCACAATATTGTGGAATCAGTGGTCATAGTCATGATTCCCAAACCCGGAAAGGATAAAACACAGACAGCGTCATCTAGACTTATATGCCTACTATCCTGTTTATACAATCTGTTTGAAAAGTTGGTGTTTAAAAAAATCAACTCACACATGCAGAACATTATTTCCACACATCAATTTGAGTTTCGTGAAAACCATGGCATTTTGGAACAGATAAACCGATTAACCTCAGATTTTATAACAGCGTTCGAGCACCGCGAATACTGTTTCGCAAACTTTCTCGATATAGTTCAATCATTTAATCGCGTTTAACTCGACCGACTTAAGTACAAAATAAAAGTATTGCTTCCTCAAAATATACTTAAAATTCTTAAATCATATCTCAGCAATAGTGCATTCACAGTACGACAGAATGTCTATATAATACAGAAGTCTGAAATAAAAGCTGGAGTACCCCAAGGCACATCAGACATACCAACGAATCACAGACTCACAATATACACATTTGCTGATGACACAGCAATCTTAAGTAGATCTAGATGCCCAATAAGAGCAACTGGACTATTAGCAGACCATCTCATTCTTCTCGAGGAGTGGCTAAAAGTTAATGAGTAAAAAAGCAAACACATCACATTCACTTTAAACAGAGGTACTTGTCCAACGCTGACTCTAAACAATGTTGTGATCCCACAGGCCAAGAAGTCTAGTCTAGTCTAGTCTAGCTGTCAGTACGAAAATCGCGAGCTTGCAGACACAACACAATATATTTTAAGGGTACTATAAATAAATTTGGAATAAAATATCCAAATATTTATTGTATTTAAAAGCAATCGATTTGCAGTCTTACATGCATGCACAACACTCTGTGGGTTTATTTAAAGTTGAGTTGTTTAGTTGAAGAAGTTGTATCTATATAAATCAAAATATGAGAAATCACTCAACTAACTCATATAAAATGCAAATGGTGTGCATGAAATATTGTCACGTAGTGCAAAGCTCGACAACAGCAACAATAGTTCAGTTGAACTGCCTACGCTTTAATGTCTGCCCATAATTTGCATATTACTCATACGCCAGACGCGTTCAAGGAAAAGCGCAGGGAAAACTCTATAGGAAAGTGTCAAATACGAAAGACGCGCTTGGCAAGCAAATATTGCACGTTGTTGTTTAATACAAAAAATAAAAATAAAATAAAATAAAATAAAATATCAACTTCAATTCAATTGAATTGCAGTTTGAAACTTTGCTGATAAAAAGAAAAATTTGTAAATTTTATATGTTTTATGTATTTTATATATCAAAAAAAAAAAAAAAATGCAGCTCTCAACGATTTTCGCCTGTGCATGCAATTTAATACGAGGTCAATCGAGTTGTAAAAAAAAACCTGAAGTCATTGATTTGTCTGCGCGCACGCCTTCCGCTGCCCAATTCGAAATGAAACGCGCTGAAATAAATTCAAAAGATACAAAACAAAAAAAAAAAACAAATTTTATATTTAACTGCTGACAGTGCTACTGTCACCGCCAAAATCAAATGGTAAAACGAAGTGAAGGGGACGATACTGGTGTCAAATACTTTGCGGACGTGTAGGCTGAATTGACCGGCATTCAAGACAGACGGCAAACAGCCCCAGCCGAGTCACGTGTATTTTATTGACAAATTAGTTGTAACTTTTATGGGTTTCTATTGTATATTAGATACATACTAAACTAAACTAATCACTTACTATACATGCCATATTTATAGTTCAACATAAGCGTATATAAATATTTATTTATTAAAAAAAAAAAAAAAAAATGTATTACATGTGCCGCGCGCTATGCCAAGTATTTGTTCAAATGTAAACAAATAATTTCGCACTTTTCGACGAATTTAATGCGTTTGAACGATTTTTATTACTTTTGAAATATTTACTGCGCCAAGTACAAGTACAAAGGAAGTTTACATGTTCAAAGAAAAAAAAAAAAATGGTGCAAATTATGGCAGATGTTTTAGCAGATGATTCAGTTTTCCAAAATCTTGCCATATATTTTTAGAATTTATTGTAACGCCAAAATGTAAAAATTCGGCGAAACAAAACATTTCTATTTGGTTGAGGAATTGTTTTGTAGCAGGAAACTTTTACGTAATACAGACCCAAGAAAGTACTTCTACATATTTTTTATTAGCATCGAAAGCTGAGTTTATATAATCATGTCCGTCTTTCTGTATGTTTGTCCATTTATCAGTCTCTAAAAATGTGCAAAAATTCTTAAACTCCAATAGTTGTTATTTATTCACTTATTTATCTAAATTTTGGAATAGGAACAGTTCTTATTCAAAAGAAAGTGGCAACGAATTTAAGCCAATTTCTAATTCATCGATTATTTCATCGGTTGTATCAATAATTGAAAGTAAAATATTCTACATTTCGATAGCACTCCGTGTATCTTATATTGCAACATTATTTATCTCTAAAAAGTATTCAACGCCATAAGTTACATCATTGCAGATACTTTTGTTTATAGCTGAACGTAACAAATTAGAGTAAAAGTTTCCAAATTTTATTAAATAAAATTTAAATTAATTGTTTTGTTTGAAAATAATTCAATCAGTTGTTCAAGCATTTCATTTCAGCCAACAACATTAACTTCTTTCCTTGTTTTAATGTACATTTTTGTGGTTGTTGTTGTTTTGTTGTTGCACTTGTACTTGTACTGCTGCCATATCTATTGATTAGTTTTTTGTTGTTTTTTTTTTTTGGTGAACTGTCTATATGCAAAATTTTTGAAAACTTTCACATTTCGCTGCCGCATTAAGTTTTGTTTGAAGGCAGCTGCCTGGTGATTGTCAGCAATTAAGATTATCTCGCGTGTTTGAAACGAGGAAAAAATCAGTGAGCTATCAAACGACCGTGCAATTAAAACGTTTCTTGATTACGGAGTAATTAAAACCAAAGTCGAACCTATTTGCTGTCAAAGTCAAAATCGTATCGAATAAAGTCACGATTGTCGATCGATTTGCATGATGAATGGCCAAGCTAAATTGGAAAATTGGAAAAACTAAATTAAAAAATAAAAAAAACCATTGAATTTTACACATTTTCCAATAGTAAAATGTTTATTTCGGTCTTAAACTTATCGTTGCGTACTGTCTCATTTATTGCAAAATTTTCCAAACATTAAAGATTTAATGCAATCTTTTTTTTTTAAATGTTTTTTTTTTACAGCACGCCGCGAAGACATTCGATATACTGTTGGTGCATATGAAAATTTGGATTTATGTACGCTAAATGGTAATTAAAGATATTTTTTCTTTTTAAAACTCATAAATAATGTACCAAGCATACATATATTGCTTTGAAAGTTTTGGCAATAAAAAATTATAATTGAAATAGAAAGAGACAACTTTGACACGTTCGAAGTTTTCATGTTAAGTTCAACTCAGATTAACTAACAAGTTTTGTATTTATTTATTTTATTTGTGTTTCTTTTATATATAAAAGTTATAAGTTAACTGGAATAAAAGTTACTTATTCGCTTACTTAAATGGGCGTCAACCGTCTTCCGGTCATGGCCGTATTTTGGAAAGCGCGCCAGTCGTTTTGAATGCCAAGTACGGAGAGATCTCTCCATTAATACCTGTTCATTCCAACGCGTGCCCGTTCGTTCTCTATTTCGGCGTCTGCCATTCAAGTTGGGGCCCCCATGTACACCATGCATGCTGGAGCTCTTTCATCCATTCGAATAAGTGGCTCAGCCCAGTTCAGCCGCAGGATTTTTATGCGCTGGACTATGTCAATCTCATCGAATAGCTCGTACAGCTCGCGGTTCATACGGGACCTAAACTCGTCGCCGACTCTAATAGGACCGAAAATCCTGCGAAGAATCTTCCTCTCGAAGATTTCCAATACTGTACAATTCCACTCAATCACGGTCCATGCCTCTGCGCCATATAATACGACCGGAAGTATCAGCGTCTTATAGATTTTTTTTTCATCTATCCAGAGAGTGCTTTACTTCTCATTCGCCTGCTCAGCCAAAGAAAGCAACTGTTTGCATGCTTAATTCTTTGCCTTATCTCCACGCTGACGTTGTTGTTGCTGGTTAGCTCGGATCCAAGATAGACGAAGTTTTCTACAACACTTAAGTTGAAATTCTCCATCGTCACTGACCGTCCAAGACGCGATGACGAAATGCGAGAAGACACCAATTACTTCGTGTTGTCCTCATTCACCGCTAGACCCACGAGTCGAGACTGTTTTTCAATCTCTGAGAACGCCTTACTGACTCGCCGTTCCTGCAGCATCATTTTTTTTTAAAAGATCGAGCCCGACATTCTCTGTATGTACGGGCACTGGCGTAGGATGTATTCCATCAGAAGATTGAAAAAATCGCACGACAGAGCCTCGCCCTGCCTGAAACCTCTTTTTGGTATCAAAGGGGTCGGAGAGGGTTTCTCCACCCTGAGGTAGTGCAGACAGGGCGTCGAGAAACTTTGATCGTATCGGCGTGTCAAATGCGGCTTTATAGTCTTTGTTAAGTCCTTTACAAGATTTGACGTAATGTGAATATTTGGTCACTGGTCAACCTTTTTGGTCTGAAGCCACACTGATATAATCCTATCAGTGAATCCGTATATGACTTCAGCCTATTACACAATGCCTATTCACAATACGCGTGACAGAATCTTATATCCAATGGAAAGAAGACGTATTTCGCGGTAGTTGGCACAAATAGCGGGGTCTGTTTTTTTAAAGATAGGACAGAGAAGACTGAGATTCCAGTCATTGAGTATGCGTTCATCAGAGCATATCTTGCATAAAACTTGGTTCATACACCTAACCAACTCTTCGCAGTCGTTCTTAAATAATTCAGCTGCCAGCCCATCAGAGCCTGCCACTTTGTTATTTTTCAGCTTTTTAATAACTGAATCGACCTCGTTATAGTCCGGTGGCTCTACAATAGTGCCAACATTAACTGATGGTTCCGGTATCATTTCTCTATCGGCAGAGTCGTCTTCGAGTAGATTAGAAAATTGACTTCTCCATAATCTCAGTGATTCCTGTTCATCCGTTAGTAGATTTCCATTTTCATTCTTACAGTAAGTTAAAGTTAGCTCGGAGTTAAAAAATCGTCACGAAATTTTTGCAACAAATAAATCTTTTGTATTATATAAAACTGCACATGACCAAATGTTGGTCATTTGGTGGTCATTCGCTGTTTCCGTCATTTATGACATACAAGAATTATCTTTATAATCGGCTTGGCAAGCTCAGCTCAATATATTTTTTGCTATCTGCCTGCAATAAACTTTCAAACTCATTTTGCACAGCAACCTGTAGCATGTGTAGCCTAGCATTTGACAAAGTCATTGTAGTATGTAGATACATGTATGTGGTAAGCTTAGAGTTTGTTCCCGCAAAACTGACAATTTCAAGATCACCCAATTTAGTCACGAATCGTATGAACGACACGGAGGGAAGGAAGGACAAATGTTCAAATGAAACGTATCGACAACACAGGCGCAATAGAGTGCAACATGTCTATGTCGCGCAGCAATGTAGTCGCGTCATCGTCAATATCGAACTGCGAAACCAGTTCAAAATCGCAAGTAATCGTTAAAAGCAAAAAACTAAAATGAGATACTCATAAACATATATCTATATCTATGTATGTATGTGTGTGTGTATACGATGATGGCAGTAGAAGAAGCTGCCGGCCTGCCGGCCGGCCGGCTTGCAGACCTGTTGTGTATCTTTGTTTAGTTGGCCGGCGTTTTTGGCCAAGAGCCAAAGACAAGTTAGCTTGGAATGGTGGACTAAAGCGTTTAAACGTTTGTTTGTACAAAACAAAATTGTAGCGCATAGATTCAATCGAACGAACGACCGAACGTTCGATCGATCGATCGATCGATCGTTAGATGTGTTATACCAGATAGCGCCATTGCTGTCGCCGTCAAGCAATCTCTTTTGCTGCTGCTCGTCGTGGGTGCTTCTTTAGACAAAACTCTGCATTTTGTTGCTACAAAGTATCTAAAAATAAAGCATATAACTGTCGACTTTGCTGCAAGAAATTGAAATAATTTTGCCAATGGCCAAAATGTTGAGCAGCAATTTTACTCGAAAAGTGTTCGCAGTAGCGTGGTAATGAATGTCTGTAGATACTTTTTATATATCGAAAATTGCTCTTAACGTGTCAAGTTGTTGGCGCACATGTCGTTTTATTTTTTATTTTTCTGTTCCACTGCAGCTTAAGTAGAACCCAACCGCAGGCTAATTTTTGTATCTTTTGTATAGCTTTATAGCAACAGAGCAATGCTAAATATATATTATTTAGTCTGTTGCTGCAACATGACCGACCGACCACCTGTAAACCAATTGAATGTGTGCATTTAAAGTTGATAGCCGATAGTCGATTAGAATTTGATGATTTTATAGCGTTTATGAAGTACAGCTTTTGTTACTTCAGTTTAATAGTTAGTTGCCTATAATGCATTAAACTTCCGCACCTCAGTGCTTGATAAATCTTACTTATCTACACTTACATACAAGTAGCTACAATGTCAAACTGTCTCAAAGTTAAAGACTTTTTCGCCTTAGGACGTACAAAAAAGAAAAGAAAACATTTTGCTTCTTGCATTAGTAATTATCGCCAGTGTATATGTTCTTCCTTCTCAAATTGAAGTTTCATACATATCGGCAGCTGTTGATCTTCTTTTTCTTCTTTTCGTCTTGGCTATGCTAAATATTTGCACGCAAACGCCATAAATTTATAGCATGCGATAAATATTGTGCAAAAGATACAATGCCAAGTGTATCTACATATTAAGCTAGCTACACTAAGGCATTATTTCCGTTTGGCGCGAATAAACGCGACTGTCGCCATTTAATCAAACAAGTCAGTCGCCTGCATATCCGATTCGAGATTTAAATTGCTACAAGTTAAAAAGTGCAAGTCTAGAATTATATCAGCTGCTGGCAGTCTTTATTATGCCAGACTGCCAGTGAATGTAGCAAGGTAGTGTCTAGTTCAAGTGCAGCTAAATAGCTAGCTACACCGCTCGGAAAATTGCAGGTTTTCATCTCTATCTAGCGCTGCCTGCATATCTTTTATGGCGAAATTAGTAAACTGATTTATAATTGGTATACGGCGCATGTTAGGCAGAATGTTTTTCTTCATTACAAAATGTTTTTTTTTTTTCACTATAAATCGACTTTGATAAGCATCTTCATAGTCGCAGTCTGACTTGTCGTTGCTCGGCTTGTTTAATTTTTATTAAATTAAAACATGATTTATGCGCGCTCGTGCGATTTATGCTTCAAAATCACATTTTTACTTTTATCAACGCGCAGTTTTAGCGCTTGATTAGTTTTAGCGCCGTCAATCGGAAGCGTTTGATGTGTTAATGGGATTTTATTTTTTTAATCTTGATATATTTTTTTTTTTTTTACATAGTATTCAGTTTTTTGCGCTCTTATTTAATTAATGTAAGTCGTTTAGCTTTGTGTGCAAGGTTGGCTTTGTAGCGAATTTAGTTGATTTTATTTTTCATTTTTTTTTTTTATAAAAATAGCTGCAAGCTAGATGACTGATTTTCATTGCTATTATTTGTATCTTATTTGCTTTAAATTTGACACAAAAGTGTCAAACACCCACGAAGTGTTATTCATTTCTTTATTTCGGTTTTATGGTTTTTTTTCTCAAGTGTTGAAAACAAATGTTTTCTGCATAAATTAGTTGCCAAATATAAAAATGAGAAAATATATATCTATATATATTATTTAATCTGCGAATCACCTTTAGCTATATTTGTTCTTTAGTAGAAGACTACTTACTACATAGAAATATGAACATATTCATACATATTTCAATTCAATTCATGTTCATCGTCAACTTTTTGCATTCATATTGGACTGACAACAACGCCGCAATACATTAAGAGCAAAAGAGCAAAAGAGAAACCATTATTTAATTCTTTTTAAAAAATAATTTAATAGTTAATGGAATGGTGTAAAATTCTGTTATTTTATTATCTTTCTGGTAGCTGCATGTAGAAGTTCTGCGACTTCTTGCCAACCAAATCATTGAAGTTATTTTTGATCTTTCAAATGATTCCGCAGTGAGTGGCATAGATGATAGTTGGATAGCGTAAAATTCAGTGAATGCAGCGGTTGGGACAGCTTCCGCAAAGAAGTGTGTTTTTTTGTGATTGATCAATTCCGAGCGACTCATATGAAGATCTCTCATCGGATCATTCTCCAGTTCTGTTTAGCTTACTGGAGAAACCTCAACTAAAAGAGTATCCAAAAAAACTCACTACACATAAAACCAAATATAAAAAGTACATATATATGCAGTCATATCCAACTGAACCCAGCAATAAGCAACGAAATCGATATTGAAAACTCTGTCAGTGCCCTGAGTTCTGTTCTCACTGCAGCAGCTCAACACTTCACACCACAACCATTCACAGCCAAATCGATGAACCAAGCAGTCATATTGAATGGCTCGTTATAACGAAACGGCGTTTAAGATGCGAATGGCAGTGTCTAAGATCTCCAATCTCTAAGCACATCTCAAGATTGCTTCACATGAGCTAAGCAAAGCACTTAAACTCGATGAAAAACTTAGTCAGAGACAATAACTTGAACGTCTTTCTCCAACAAGCTCTAAGTTTCCCCTATGGAAAGCGCGAGCAAACACTTTACTACCGGTTGTAGACTCTACATTCATAAAAGACCACACTGAAAAGTGGGCATGTACGGACGTAGAAAAAGCTGAAGTTTTTGCAAACCATTTAAGAACTGTTTTCAGCCAATTCCGTCAACAAATTCTTTTGTTCTTCCCTCTCTTTCGACTACGAACAACTCTGAACCCCTACAGAGTTCACACCAACGATGTTCATAAAGTGTTAAAAGCCCAGCTCAATTCCAAGAAGGCTGCAGGTCTTCATTTACATATATCACAATATTGTGGAATCAGTGGAAGAAATTGGTCATAGTCATGATTCCGAAACCCGGAAAGGATAAAACACAGACAGCGTCATACAGACTTATATGCCTACTATCCTGTTTATACAATCTGTTTGAAAAGTTGGTGTTTAAAAAAATCAACTCACACATGCAGCACATTATTTCCACACATCAATTTGAGTTTCGTGAAAACCATGGCATTTTGGAACAGATAAACCGATTAACCTCAGATTTTATAACAGCGTTCGAGCACCGCGAATACTGTTTCGCAAACTTTATAGTTCAATCATTTAATCGCGTTTAACTCGACCGACTTAAGTACAAAATAAAAGTATTGCTTCCTCAAAATACACTTAAAATTCTTGAATCATATCTCAGTAATAGTGCATTCACAGTACGACAGAATGACTATATAATACAGAAGTCTGAAATAAAAGCTGGAGTACCCCAAGGCACATCAGACATGCCAACGAATCACAGACTCACAATATACACATTTGCTGATGACACAGCAATCTTAAGTAGATCTAGATGCCCAATAAGAGCAACTAGACTACTAGCAGACCATATCATTCTTCTGGAGGAGTGGCTAAAATTAATGAGTAAAAAAGCAAACACGTCACATTCACTTTAAACAGAGGTTCTTGTCCAACGCTGACTCTAAACAATATTGTGATTCCGCAGGCCAATGACGTCGTGCATCTCGGCATTCATTCTCGAAAGACGGCTCACTTATCGTAAACATATTGAAGCCAAGAAAACACAAAAAAAGCTTCAAGCCAACACCCTACACTGGCTTATAAATCCGCGGCATCCCTTAAGCTTGGACTATAAATTACTTCTATACAACTCCGTAATAAAGCAATGCGAATTCCAGTAATATAGATATAAAACAAAGAGCTCGATCAAAAATACTTAGAACACTCACCGGTGCACCCAGGTATATTCGCAATACTCACATTCCCAATGATCTTAACATCCCAACTGTGAAAACTGAAATACATCGTTTCAAGCAGAACAACGAATGCAAACTCAACTCTCACCCAAATCCACTTGCAAGATCTCTAACCCTACACCATATTCAAACACAACTCAGGAGTAATGACCTCCCAGCACTGTAATGTGCTCTTAGGGCCGTTGTGACTACATAAGTCTCCAATCGGGGGCTAAGTGTAATACACAACTTGATTAAAGATTTTATAAATTGTTATTAGTCTCTTATCAAGAGAAGATTCAATAAAGAAAACACTATATTATAAAAAATAAAAATGACTTGGTTAAAAAAGTTTTTTTTTTAAATCTACGAATCTACATAAACTGCCGAAGTGCACTTAAGCGATATCTAGTGTTCATAGGTTTATAAACTATTTAAACTTTAGATACGCTTTCTCTTTGCAGCAATTAATAAACTACACTCGTTTCTAAAAAGTTAAAAAAGTTGTTCAATTCTAACAAATGCAGTCACACTTAATATATATCTAAACACATACAATATGCAGCTAAGTATCTGTGTATCTATTTGCACACGTTTCATGCTAATTAGCTGCTCAGTGCGAGACTGCAAATTGCCTTGAACTGAACTGAAAGCGCGTATTTGCTATTTTATTGTATAATACCTTCGATATAAATAAAGCCATTGTATTTATTGATTATTTCGCAATAGATTTTGTGAATTGAACTAGCCTTTTTTTTTTTTTAATTATAACTTTTCATGCGACTCGCAACCAAGTGCTCGGCACTCTAAAAACAATCAAGCAGCATTCATTACTTAATGCTGTTGTCTACTTAGTTTCGAATTTCAAATTCAAATGCAACGTAACAAATTGCAGCGAGTTATTAACGTGTCTCCAATTAAAGTCTTATTAGACAAGTTCATTGAAAAGTCAAGACGGCATCCGCTAATAACTATGATTATAGAAATATTAATATTATTTTTTCTAGCTGCTGCTGTTGCTTATAATTCCTTCCTTGTTTATTGAAAATACTTGCAAATATATTCGAGTATTAAACAAATTAAAAACAGCTGACAATTTAAGCAGCTCGATTTGTGTGTTTCTATTTGTGTACTTAAAAAAAAAAGGAAACAAAAAAAAAAAAAAATTAATAATGAATCTTTTTTAAGAATTACCAAACTGCTTTAATTTCGAGCTGCCCACATGCGTTTTTTTTGTTGTTGCTTCAAGCGGTGTGTATAAACAAAGCGAATTAAAACATTTTTTTTTTATATATTATTTGCTTAATTCTTTTCATTTTTTTTTTTATTCTTTTTAAGATAAACTACTTAAGAAACCATAAATTTCGGCATGAGATTGCATTTTGTGAAGGAGTGAAACAAGTTTTTCATTAACATAAGCAAAGTATGAGGTAAGCGTTTGTTAGAAAACGTACGAAAAAAAACCGCTGATTAGGAAGCAAACAATTTAAGCAAACTAAAAATTGTGCAAAAAATTTTAAAAAATATAGTCAAAGTCCGAGCAGGCCTTTGCTGCACTGATTTATGCGCCGAATTTTCACAAATTTTCATAAATTTTGAGCTGCATGTCGCAAAGAAAAGTGCGTAGGCGTCAAGCAATAAGTACACCTTCACTTGGCTCATGACGAAAGCGTAGACTGCTCGATTTTTCCATTAAAATGAAAAAAAAAGAAATATACAACTAAAATGAAATAACGAAGGTGGTTTGTTGAGTTATTGGTAAAGTCAGGAAAAACAAAAATAAATTTAAATTTAAATTGAGTTCAATTTATTTTCCAAAAAATATTCCATCTTAGAAACATTATTTTGCAGTAGTGTACATCCAAATGAATTACGTTCATTTGAAGTTATCATACAGGCTACCCTAATATAGCATATTACTGCATATTACTCAAACAAAAAATTTGACTTGCCATCTTAGACACTTAGAAGGGCACTTTCATGTAATATTGTAGACGAAATTTATAACCAAAACTGTCATCTTTTCACAACACCCTCGCAAATGTTTGGCTTTGGCGTTCACTTCATAAATCTTGCAACAAATGTTGACGTTGTGCCACGCCACTTGCCCAAATAAACGAAATGAAATGAAATGCAAACTGGGAAGAGTGCAACGCAGCAGCAGCAGCAGCAGTAAACAACTAACTACTCCATAACAAAAACTAAATTAATATGAAATAATAAAACTGTCCAAATTGGACAGGCGATAGCCAACAGGCAATTACATGCAACGCTCGAGCGCTTGGTCGATAGCGTTTGCCTTTCTCTTCTGAGGCACGCGAAAGAAAATCGCGACGAAGAAGCTGCAACCAAAGCTAAAGCTAAAACTAAAACCAAAACCGCATTATTTCGCTCGATTTGAATTCGAATTTTCCAAGCTGACAGCTGTACATGTTCGAGATCGCATTCAAATCGCATTCAATTTCATTTATGGCATCATTCGAATAGCAAATGTTCCTTTAACATAAAACTTCAGATCTATATACTGCATACGAGCTGTGATTTGCAGCGTGGGTTCCTGGCGCTCGATTTATTGTCTGCATTTTAGCTTGTTGTAGTTGTTGCATTGTCTTGCAACAGAAGCTGCTGCCGGCAACTCTTAGCCAAAATCTGCAGTCAAACAAACAAGAAAAATTTGCAATTAATGCATTATACTCAAAAACTAGCCAGACAGAGCGACCAGACTCATTGCCAAATTGTTTGCATATTTCACAACTTAAATGCAATAAAAAGAAAAAGTATAAGAGCTTTCGCTATTATTTTGACTAAGAATAGCCTTGTGAGAGTGTAGTTTATTATTTATATTCTATTTATATGCTAGTGAATGTATGTAAACTAAATTATAAACTGAGAATCTATAACAAGATACAATTAAATATTTGTTTAACTCCAAGTTTCTAGATTGTATTTATTCCTCCCTGCTTTTTCATTATGCTGCTAAGTAGCTTTCTTTTCAAAATGAAGCTTAATATTGTTTTTAACTACGACCGATGTTTCGCTGAATTTACGTGATAGCCTTTACGAATCTTTTATCTCTTGCTCGCATCGATACCAAGTCTGTGCAGCTTCTGTAGATCATCTTAGTAACACTTTTAATGCATATGAATGCATATAAAGCCTTAATAATTGTGCTTATGTCGTCAGCAACTCTCGAACTTTGCTGAGAAATCTTTGAAGACGTTTTGTTTTATTACTAGATATCATAATCGAAGGGTCAGTACTCTGACCCACGTGTATCTCTTTCAGTAGCCAGTCGTTTATTGCTGTGTAAGGTGCTATTGTCACTCAATGTTGCATCATTTCCAATGATATCTCCTACGTGCAGGCAAGTTGTTTGTACGCTTTTCTTTATATACAGTTGCAATATTTTTTCTCTTGTTCTTTCAAACCTCAGACATCCATCAAACATAGTTTGTTGCCATGCGTTGATCACATGTTTAGTTGGCTTTAACATGACAGACATGTTTGGTGACATTGAAAGGTGTGCGTTTATGAGATGAGCAGCCATATTATGTGCGTGGGCGTGCTTTGACGTAAATTAGCAACAATAATAATAATAAAATTTAGCACAAAAACTGAAAACTGTGGGTCAGACTTGTAGGGAGGCTAACTGCTTTAGTGACGTTGGCAGTTTTATATAATACACTAAATAAATCTTAAGCGCGAACAGTTTATTCTAGACAACAAAGTTTGAAGTTTATAATCATAGGAAGGCATTGCACATATAGATAACCATTTAGGCAGATGAATGACACTCCAGCGCTGTGCAATTTTATGCTGTTAATTATTGAAAGCACGTATTTATAATCTTATAATCTGTTAGATCAACTGATCGTGAATGCCATATATACATATATGACTCTTACATATTAATCAAATAATTTCAAATGTTTTTGTCTACGTCTGTCTGTCATTTTAAATGTCTGTCTCTCTGTCTGTCTGCTGCAATTCAAGTGGAATTCATTGACTAAAAATATGCGCTACAGCTGACGTCGGTCGCTGCTGTCACTGTATACTCTTGCTGGCAGTTAGCCAAACCAAAACTGATAGAATATCACTAGCGACCTTAAGAAACATTTGTATAAACATATTTGTTGTACAGACATACATATATGTTGTATTTACAAATATTTTCTATAAAATTTAGTTGCGTAGCTGATAAGGCATGTTCAAGTTTTTTATGCATTGTGTATATTTTTGGCATTTAATGCATAGTTCAAGTTCATTGAAAACTGTTTGAATTTAGAATTTATAGTTTTCATACATTATTCGCAACCACTAGTCGTATGCGCAATATATATATAGACACATGCCTAAAACTGCATTGCGCATACGCACTGTTGCAATAGTAAATTTTTTCAAGCTTATTATATAAAGCATTTCCGCTGTGCTGTTCAAAAAAAAAAAAAAGAGTAAAATAATTCAAATCGAGTGCAACGACTTAAAATATTTTTACCTTCTCATATAAATATTTTTTATTATTTTGCCATCGACTGAAGTTGTATTAAAATTCAAGGCACGTTTTGCACGCTTTGCATAATTATTTTTATTTATTTCACACATGGAGATAATGCTTATTATTTACAGCCATATTTCTGCAGAAATCAATAAGCTACAAACAATTTTTGGTTATACTTGATTTTTGTAGCATTTTTTAAAGTATTATTATTTCTTTTACTGCAATTGGCGCTATTTAGCGGACTTTAGCTCATTTATAATCAAACAAATAGGACCATTGTTGGCATGCAATGACTATAGAACTATTATTGCATATCAATTGTACTTGACAATTGTTTTTGTAGCGATAGTGCGCGATTTGGGTCACTATATGCATATAGAAATACAAAGCTATGACAGTGTGTTTAATATTACAACATTATATTAGACATTATATATGTATGTATATTGTACAAGCATGAATCCAATTAGAATTATGCTAATTATTTTCAATATCAAATGGCACTCTTGAACATGCTCAGCTTGGTATGCTTTCGAATGATGTGAGTCATTTCTTTGTTGCCAAGCAACTAAAATGTGAGCCGAAGCTGACATTTCAAAATACATAAATAGTTAGGCTTTATTTTCTTGTGGGTCAAAAAAACCCCACGTTTTATGAAGTGCGAAAGATATTAAACAAAAGAACTGATATCACCTGATGTTTTCATTTTAATTACCTAACGTCATCGTATTTTATTTTATTTTTATTTTTTTTTAAACTTGTTCTTTCTACAAGTAAGAAACGACAAAATGAAAGCAAAAATTGAGCTTTGTAAATTCAAAAAAGCCGCATTTAAATATGAGAATAAAGAGAGATAGAGAGGGAAAAAAGTCAGCAAAAGTAGCAACTACTTGGTTTTAAGTTAATTGTCGAAAGTATTTGAACAATGACGTCGTCAGTTCAACAAACCACAGTAGTTCTCAATATCAATGCTTAATTTTGAAATCTATTTTAGAAGCGTGATTTAATTTTTAAACACTTTTGAACTTAGAATGTTTAGCATATTCATTCTGTCGGCATATATGTAGCTTTCACAGAGAAAAAAAAAATTTCATTGAAGGGTAATGTATTTTTTTTTAATACTTTTATAACTTGAAGTATTACTCCTAGTTGGAACATAGGAAGAAAACAAATGCCCTGCTCTTTTGACTTCTAACAGCTGCTAGGGCTCTTAATTCAACTCCACGTTGCCTTTGATTCGAGTTCAGCATGTTTGCCTTGGACAATTCCCGTCAAACGGCTGCCTTGTGGGTTCCACTGTTGTCCTTTTCTCTGCACAAGATATGACCTATTCAATTCCACTTGCGTTTTTTTATTTAAATGCTGATAGGTTCGGTGTTTGTTAATTGCCATAGGTCAGCGTTTGAGTTATTTTCTGGCCAGAAGATACGCCAGATAATTCTTAGACATTTATTAACGAAAGATTGAAGCTTTCCACCAATTCTGTCTGAAACCATGCGCGTCTCTGAGCGATATAATAGTATAGGTTTTATACTGGTGTTGAATATTTTTAATTTTGTTCTCAATGAAAGCGTATATGAGTCAATCGCTGGACCCCCATCAGCTTCTCTGCTTCTCAGTGTCCTCCATATTGCGTTTCTATTGATGGTGCCAAATGCCCGCTCGAAGTTCACAAAAAGTAGGTACAACGGAGACCTCCACTCCACCGATTGTTCCACAATGATGCGTAGTGTATTAATGTGGTCTACACAAGATCGATTTGGTTGGAACCCATTCTGTTCTCGCCGTAATTGAGTGTTTAATGTTGGCGAGAGTCTGGGTAAGATAATGAAGGCCAGTACTACTACACTGACGCCAATTCCTGCACAGATTTAGGTCCCCCGTTTTAGGAATAGTGTAGATCGCCTACTCCTTCTAGTCATCTGGAATGGTCGCAGATATTCATGCTGCATTAATAATGGGGTGTAGATCGCGTGAGATGGTGTTTACTTAATCAGTTTGTGTGGTAAGCCATCTGGCCCAGCAGCTTTGTTGTTTTTTAGTTTGCTTACGGCCAGAGTTATTTCGTCCCCAGTAGGCGGACGTAAAATTACTTCTGTTGGGGTTTCTGCTGTTCTGACTGATTTTTTAATACGTCTTTGCACTTCGTTATATAATCCACGAAGGTTGCTGCGTTCGTGCATTGCACATGTATTTAGCTGTGCTTTCAATAGTCTGCGCTCTTCAATCAGAGTCCAGGTGGTGTTACTTATCCACGGCTTCCGTCTGAAGTGCTGCAAGCCAACCGTTTTCTCGACAGTATGAGAGCACGCTGTTTGGATTTGCTTTCAAGTTGGTGTAGCATAATGACGGGAGAGGGCAGAGGCTAGTACTTCTTGGTACCGTTTCCAGGCCATCCAGGTTGAAGATCTGTTTGCGTTGCTGTTGCCTTCTGATTTCTTCTGGACGTAGATGTAACCGTCCAACAATCAGATTGTGATCGCTACTCCTATATAAGCATGCACGTCCGTCAGAAAGTTGTAAAATCGCCTGCTAATCAGCACATGTTCGATTTGATTGCTAGTGCACCCATCGGAGTACTCCCAGATCTACTTATAAATGTCCGGTTGCGGAAATTTGCTGCCGCTAATAAACATTTAGTGGGTGGCGCAAAGATCGAGTAGCCGGTCTCCGTTGTTGTTCCTTGCAGACGCCAGCGCGTGTCGACCCATGAACCTCTCGACGTTGGTGTTGAAGTCACCCAGTGCAACAATTTGTTGATTGTAAAGTTGAGAAGGTTATAAAACTCCTTACGTCGTTAGAATCATCTGTGTTTGGTTCTGTTGCGGAACTTGCTTAAAAAACGAGCTGTTATTATGCGATCAGAGAAAGGCTTGTACTCTATTGACGCGCGTTTCAAGCTTTTGGCTTTTGGAGTGTGGTGCAAGATACGCCTTGCTCGAGCCATCTGGTTTCAGAAAGTCCGAGAATTTGAAGAATATTATGTATACAGATAAATGCTACAGATTTGTGTTTTATTTTATTCCTTATTTTTTTATTTTTATTTTAAAAAGCAAATATTTTCTTATTGTCGTCCGTTAATTGAAAGTTTCATAAAGCAAACATTTTGTTCTTCTCTCACATAAATTTGAAACTACAAATGTTTGTATATATAAATTGTATATAAGTATAGAAGAATTACTTTTTTGAGCTCGTTGTGTCACATCATGCTTTTTATTTTTTATAGCATTGAGTCAAGGTCAGTTCACATTTGTCATCATTTCGCGTCTGGTGAACTCTGATTTGTAACAAAAAAAAAAAAAACAAATAATAATTTGCAAATTTCCGTTTGAGTTGTTGGAGCGATATATATATAAATATATAACGACATAAGCGAAGAGAGAGATTTTCATCTCAAATTTGAATTTTATTTTTAGACTTTAATGACTTTTGAAAATGGCTGGAATACGACATCATTTAAATTACCACCCGTTGATTGACCTTGGCGGTCTTCATCCCTTTGGCGCAATTTGTGATAAATTTTTTTAAAAAATCAACGCGTGTTATTGTTCTAAAATCTATACTTTTTAAATGTAATATAGTCTTCTACAGATTATTTATTATTCAAAATGAGTAAATTTCCGATTTAATAAAAAAATATCTGATTCGATCATTTGATAAGCGCGGCAGCTATTTCACACTTCATTTGAGACGATTTCAAATGTCGATATATGCCATATGATATACAATTTATGTCTTGGCTATGAGCAACGGCATTGTTATAGACAGTCGATTGCTGTTGCAGGTGCACAACTTGTTGAACAACAAAAAAACAGAAAAAAAAGAGTTTAAAGTGATTCCAAAACAGATCTGTGCACTTGAGTGGTTTTGCATTTGGTTTATTTTTGTAAACGCCAGGTTAACAACTAAAAAGCAAAAATTGCAATTGCAGAAATTATGAAAATGATATTAAAAAAAATATATATATCTGACAGATATTGTATCTATAAATAATGCCTTGTTGCATAGGTTTTTCTTTGGCCAATTTTATTGACAGCGACAACAAATTGCAAACTCATTCAGCCACAGCAACACAGCGAAAGTAAATCTGCCAATTTGTCAAACCAATTACAGACATTTTTATTTTACACTATTGAATATTTATAAATTTGTTCAACGATTGTTAGTTGAGTAATTTATATACTTGCACATTTTTTTGTATACAATATTTCATTGTTTAACATTGTGTTTTGTCTTTAGTTAATTAAAAGTTTAACCTTATAAAATGACTCATTTGTTAAAGCAACTTGTCACATCGTTTAAAAATTTATAATAAAAGCTCATTTTGGCTATATTTGTTAAATTGCAATGCCGTCTCCAGCCATTTGGGTTGACATGTAACGAAAAAAAAAACATGCAACAGAAATCCTTTGTCATCTATCGAATGTCAAAAACAATTGCATCTGAAAGTGTTTGATTTGTATTTGAATTAAAAGTGTTAATACTACTCGAGACTTTGATTGACTGAATATAGACATTTAGAAAACAGTTCTTGAATTTTAAATTGTGTGTTAGCAGTTATTGTTAAAAATCACTTAACGAGCATAAAATCAAGTGACGTAAGCCAATACAAACAAACTTTTTTTCTAGTAGTGTTGTTCTTTCCTTAAGATGCTTTCGATTAAGTAGTGAAAGGAATTCGAAGCCTCCTTTGCATATTGCCATCAATCACAATAATACAAATCTAAAATGCAAATATTTCTTCTCCAAATTGAATTCAGTCTTTAAAAGTCTTCTTGAAACTACACAACTAACGCAACGAATATTAGGTTCCAACATGCAATAGGTAGGCAAGTGTGCTTACAACTGGTTCGAACATGCGATCGAACTGCTCGAACGACATACTCTAGAATGTGTTTTGTCAAATATTGCTTCGAGTGGCGTACGAATCCTTAAACCGATTAAGGATCTTCTCGTTGCTTACACATATGAATTGATAGACTCGATTTTCTATGCTGATCCAGAATATATATGCACATTATGGCGACTACGAAGACTTTCTATACCTGTCTACCCCTAGGACAGACTATACGACGGTTGCTAAATATATTTCTAGCATAGCCATGAAAAAAGGGTAATTAAAATCGCTTTATTGTTTCTCAAAATATTCACCATTATTATTTGCACCATTTGTGAAGCAGTTTGGAGACTTCAACAGCTTCTTCGGGAGTTGAAAACCGCTGTTCGAGCAGTTTTTTTTTTTTGATGTGAGGGAACAGCAGGAAGACATTTGGTGCCAAGTCTGGGCTGTACGACGGACCAAGTGTGAGAGCTTGTTTTATCGTGATGAAGTATGATTCGTCTTCGTCTGTTGGTTTTCCTCAGTTCATCGAACACTTCAGGCAAACAAATGGTTGTATATCATTTAGAATTGACCGTCCACAAGCAGCACGTTTGCAACATGTTCGGATTTTGAGAAGAAACATGCGATCATTTGCTTCGAAGTGCTGCGCGCGCGAGTAACTTTTGTTGGATTTGGCACATCTTGAAGGACCCAGGCATATATCCACGTTTCGTCACCTGTCATGTTTGAGTTGTACGGCTTTTGACGCACCTCGATGCTGAATTTCTTCAGCATTTGCTTGCACCAATCGTCATGAGGCTTCTTTTCAGCGATTGTCAAATTATGCGGTATGGAACGTAAACAAACCTTTCTGAAACACTAAATTTAAATGAAATATTGTATGTATGCTAGTCATACTAATGCCCAGCAATGTCTCAATCTCACGGTATGTCACATGACATGATCCTGCTTTATCAGTTCACACACAACATCGATGTTTTCTGGCACAACGAACGATTTTGTATGAACTTCACGAATTGGCAAAGAATGGAGCTTCATCACCAAAAGTTGATTTAAGTTGATTGATGTACATCTGTCTTGATTTATTATTATTAGGTAGTAGGCACTGCGATCTTTACAGGTCTATTGTGCCCTACTGTCTTGATAATCCACATCGAAAATCGTAATAAATCAACGCACGAAAATGTTTGTCACGGTTTAATTCCATTTTTTGGCCGAGTTGAATTTTTCCGGTGCCTGTAAAGTAACATAAATTGCGCTCGTACATCAAAGTGTTCACAGTAAATTAGGCCTAAAAAATGTCAGACTTTACGATGAAGACGTCAGATTGCAACTGGCAATATGATTTGTTGCTCAGGCTAGAAATATATGTAGCAACTCTCGTAATAAGTTTGAGTGTTGGATTTTGCATTTCTAGAACTTTTTACACTACTCAATACGAAGTTATCACTTCTTGCTCGTGCTGCATGCACACATCAACCATCCACATTGACACTTTATGTAGCGCTTTCGCAAACGTGTATAATTGTGCTTAAACGCGAGGATTCTATACATTTTGAAATTGCTATGCGCCACACCAGATGACACCACATGTGGCATGCCATGGCACTTAAGTGCGGCAGTGTGGCATAAAATCAAAGCGTTCTGTTATGCTTACTTTGTCTGCGGCATGGCTGCGCATGCGTATACAATATTATTTCGCCAATTTATTTTAAAAGTTTGTGAAATTTTGTATCTTGTGCATTGTTCAGCAGCAATTTGTAAGCTTAAGCTGCTTCTTCCGTTTGTATTTAGTTGAAAAGAACGCCGAACGAGCAAAAAATGAAAGCAAATGAGTAGCTCATTAAGCAAAATTTCTGCTACACGTGCGTGTGTGTGTGTGTGTGTGTGTGGATGTGCGCTGTATAAATGTATCTTAATAAATGAGATAATATATGCATATATATGCAAATTTTGTGTTTTGACTATTAAATTTTTTTTCCTTTTTTTTGTGAATGAACTAGTAACAAGTTTTTGTATTTTTGTTGCCGTTAAAACTGGTTTTTAATAAGAAATAATTTTTTTTTATATATTTTTTTTCTTCAAATAAAATTTCTTGCTACTTATTTGCAAATCTGTACAATTTATTTTTAATTTCTATACGCAGACTTGCAATTGAGCTATATTTTGTAGAATATAAACCTATTTAAAAATCTAAGCCATTCAATTCATTTGCTTTTTATAAATTGAGTCAAATGTATCTCAATCTCATTTTATTGTACGAACTATGCCAGTACTCTGTAACTGTTTCATGGCAGCGTAGTGCAGCTGTGCTTATCACTGCACACTGCAGCTATAGATTGTTGCATCTTTTGCTGCCGCCTCGGCGTCTACAACAAATTTCAATCAATTTGCATTTTCTACTAATAAATATAAATAACTGTCAGTTCAAGTGCTTGCCACAAAGGTGCTTTACAGATAGATTACTCTTAACTATTCATTCATATATAAGTGTATACTCGACATACAGACTGATTATTGCTATAGTTAATCAAAAAGATACAATATATATATATATATATTGTTCAATGAAAACAACAATAAAAACAACCGAAAATCAGCAACAGGTTGTCCTTGTCACATATATAATATATATATATATATATATATATATGTGTTGTATCTGCATATATGCGCATCGTACAAATTTGTATCTGTCTGTCTGCCTGCTAGCTAAATGGAAATGCATTCAATGCGCTTCTAGTGCACTCACTGTATTACTAAGTAATGTGTACTAGTTAGTCGTTGCTCTGATAGGAAACACTATTCGTATTCATTTACATTCTGAATGTATCTGCTTCCCTGCCTGACTTTTTGTTTCTTTTTTTATTATTTTTTTTTTTTTTAAATATATTTTTGCTCAATTGGCGCGTGCTGCGCCGTCTTTGTGGTTTTATATGCATAGCTACAATAGATATAGTCACACATCTGTACTATTCGTACATGCAGTTGATCTGCTGTTTAATCAACGCTGGCCGGTTTAGCTAAAGTGTATATCATGTGAGACAAATTTAAAAATAGAAGCAAAAATTATTTGTATAAAGCGCATATTTATAACATTTCCATATTGTATGTGTATGCCAGAAGGCAATATCAGTTGTGAAATAGCTTATGAAGTAGCTATGAGAAACAGTATAAAGTACTGACATCTATTTTGAGTTTAGAAAAGCTGCTAGAAATGAGTTGCTATACCAACTCATTTCTAGCAGCTGCTCTTTCTTTTAAAGGACTTTCTTGCAGAGATTTCAGCAGTAATATGACATCATGTGTGTGTCCCAACTGTCATTATAAATCTTGCTGAAATCTTTCAATCTGCTTCGCACTATAAACTCCAAAATTTGCAGGTAATCGATCCAAATGGCAATGTAAATAATGAACTTCAACACATCAAGTGCAAACTGACTCATTCGTAGCTACTCTTTGATATATTACGTCAGAATTTGTACAATAGATACGAAAGGCAAAATAAAATACAAACGAAATAGAAAATAAGATTGATGTCATAAGTTTGTCGCAATGAAATGTATGAAGTAAAGTATCTAGAGGCTATATATACACTGAAAAAAAAAAAACCAACCGAAAACTTATCACTTAAAGAGTAATTATTTATATTCGGTAGATAAGTGCAACATTGTTGGAGAGTATTGTTAGGCGTGCTATACACACGAACGGGGGCCAAGCGATAAGCAAAACCTAAAAGCGATAGAAACTTTCGATAGATTTCCAGTTAACATTGCCAAACAAGACTACTCATACAACGAACGTACACTCATTCGCGCTGGTTCAGTGGGTATGACGTAATTGTGCCGAAAACATTTTAACTTCTGCAAAATATTAAAAATTTTGCTAGCAAAACTCAGTTTGAATTCAATGGCGCTGCCCTGCAGTTGAAGGGTTTTTACTTTTGAAGTGCATTAGAATAGAGTAAAAAATTATTAAATTTACTAAATTGTGTTTTTTTTTCTTTCTTTCATTACAGTTAAAAAACGCTGCCCAAAGTTGAAATCGTAGAACGAGTAGCACTCATTCTCTAGCAGCAAACTATTAGATAAGACTTGATTTTGCAAATAAAAGAAGTAAATTCGCAATGCTGCAGCGTTCATCAAAATATCAGTTGCAGACAATGGCAACACTTTTGCTGTTGCTATTGGCCAGCGCACTGGTCACAGCCACGCCCACACCCACACCACAGAACACAACTAGTACGAATAACTACAACTGCCCAACTGACTGTGTTTGCACGCTGGCGCAAAATACGCACAAACCGCATCTGCACGCAAAATGTTCGAGTACTGCCAGCTTAAAATCAACAGAACCGCTGACCGCAACGTTGCCCATACATTCAATCGATCTGTCGTATCTCAATTTGAAGCGTTTAGCGCACGCGCTCGACAAACTGCCCGAGCTGACTTCTATCGATTTGTCGCACAACGAACTGCATGAAATAGGGCATTTGAATCGACACGTCAAGAAACTGAATCTGAAACACAATCGGCTGACATCGGCCAAACTGCAAAAGCTGCCAAAGCATTTGCAGGTGCTCAATTTGCAGCACAATGACATCACCCATCTGCCGCGTGAGCTGACTGAGCTGCGTAATCTAATGCAGCTTGAGTTGAATCATAATCAGATTAATTGTTCTTGTGAGACGCTCGAGGTACGCAATTGGTTGCAGGAGCGTCATGTCTACATGGAACATCCGGTAGTCTGTAGCTATCCGGCCGAGACAAACGGCAAATCGTGGCTGCAAGTGAAACAGTCGGATATTTGCGAGAAGGAACAACGTGGCTGGTATGCACCCGAAGCAGAGGAGAACGAACTAATGTTGGGCGATCAACCGATGGAGGGCTCCGCCGACAGAGCCAACGATGATGAGGAGGATGAGGATGAGCTGGGCAAAGCCTATCTGCCCATTGATGAGAAGAAATCTACAGCGAAATCGAGTGATAATTTAAGTAATGATGTCGAGGGTTCTGGCGATTTGGGCAACATGAATATGCCGCTCAGTCTGGCTGAGTTGTCTACACAGGGACCTGGTGAGCTGCGTGCTGCACCTGCTGCTTCGGAACATGTCTCCAACGAATCGAGCGATAAACTGGTCGAGGATGAGGATGAGGGTTCGGGCAGTGGCGGTGGTATACTATTTATACCCAGTATCTTGCATGATCCACACAGCACCGACGATTTCGATGCACCCGACAATGAGAATGAACAAGATTCCGACAATAAGCCCATCGAGGCACCATCACCAGCCATTTTCAATGAGAATCGTATGGGCATCTTTGAGCCTAGCGAAGACGAGGAAGCACCTGTTAATGAGGAAGTTATAGTGCCGGTTGGGCATAAGGAGCTCAATGCCGACGCCAGTGACGACACCCAACTAAACGAAGTCATCACAGATGCACCCACAAGAGAGGGCGCCGAACATGAATCGGAGGCAATACTCACCGCAAATGTTAAGAAGGACGACAGCAGCGCCACTTATTATCTGCTGGGTGTAATCGGGCTCATTGTGCTCGGCCTGATACTGTTCGTGGCAATGAAACGCTGCAAGCACAATAGTAACGCAGCACGCGATGCCGAGGCGCAACGCCAGACCGAGTTGCTCGACATGGATAAGAAAAATCTAGGCAAGCCACTTTTGCGCAATGGCGGCAACGGCACAGAGCACATACCTTTGATTGGTGAGAAGACCAAGCTGGACGAAGCAAAGCCCATCAATGGCGCCGGTAAAAAACCTTACGACTCAGCCGATGCCAAGGATGGCGGTGGTCAGCAACTATTGAATGCTAACGGCACCAATGGCAAGGATGCCACTGCTGACGGTACCGTACCCACAATAAACGAACCTGCCAACGATCCACATCAATACTATCCCATAACACCACGCTATCCCACGCCGCAGTCGCCGCGCGCATCGAAATATGCACAACATGGTCAGAGCGAACAAAACAACAATAATCCCGACGAAACCTATCTGCCATCGTCACCGAAATCGGGTCGCTATTCACCAGTATATTCGCCCGAAACAGGACGCGTTAAAATTAAGCTCACCGAGACACCAAAACCGAAGACACCAATGCTGGTGACGCGCAGCAAGTCAAATGCGGGCGACATCATTACGACACCGGTGCATCAGGTGCCAGTAGGCGGTGCCAATGGCCATGTGGCCTGAGACTGAGCGTTGCATGTGAAGCGTTTGTTTAGTTTAATGTTTGAGTCGAAAAAGCGGTAGCCAGTGCACAATGGAGCTGAGAGAAAAAGTTAAAGTGAGACAAATAAGAAAAAAAAAAAAAATATAAAAAAAAACGACCGCCCATAAACAACGCAACAAACAATAACAACAAAAGTGCCAATAATTGACTTTTTTCTTTGTCTCGACTCTTCGTTGCACCTCAATCTAATGCCGCAGTGAACTGATTGCAACAACGTCAATACCGAAAACTCAATACGCCACAGTCTTAGGAAAAGCAAAGAAAACAGCGGAATATTAAAAAACAAATATGCAAACAACTTTCGAAAAGAAAAATGGGAGTAAAATATTGTGATAGGTTTTAATTCTAAATGCATATAAAACACGCACACACACACACACACACAAAACAGAAAAATCTAAATATTAACACATACAAGTTGCGCCTAGAAGGCTTACGAAAACCTTTTTTGCGGCAACTTTTCTATAATACAAGAAATAAAAAGAAAATTGTGTTGCAAATGCAAAATAGTCCCCAACTATACATACATATGTATATAAAAATGAAAAAAAAAAATTATAAATCTGTTTAGCGCATTACTGTAAATTAAGTAAATTAATTATCGTTTATAATTGTAATTTAAATGTTACTTTAGTATTAATACCAAAGTTTGAATATTGAATCGTTAACGCTAATTAAAAACGAGAAGATGAAAAAAAAAAGAACTACATATATTTTTCGACACTTTTTTATACATGTCTACTTAAAAAGACGATTTCAAAATACGAAAAAAAGAAAGATGCAAACCAATAAAAAAATGAATTTTTTGTTTTTCGTATTTTTATTATATAATTGCAATGTAAAATAAAAATTTACTTAAGCTGCCTGCAATTTTTGAAATTTTAGTCAAATGCATACTACGTATATATATATAAATACTATATACATACATATATATGTATACATATGAGTACTTTCACACAATAATTTCGTATATCAAATAAAATATATAATTTCCTATAATTTTATTCTATGAGTATTTAATAAATAAAAATAAAATTAAGAAGAATAAACAAGAAGCGTCTTTGTATTTTGTTGTTGCGGTTGGTTTTTGTGTTTTTTTGCTGTTAATTTATTAAAGCAAACTTAAATATATAAATTAAATTGTAACGGCTTATTGCCTTGCCGCAATTTTTCATATTAGTGCTGCGCATCGTCAGCTGTTGAGAAATTAACTAACACTGCTCAGCGCAGAGTGTATACGCCCAACACTGAAACACTAGATGACGCTAGTAACAACAAACGTTTTGCGTTTTGTAGCTGTGAGCTTTGTAGTGGCTTACGTCGTTTTATTTAAATTTGAAAAAGTTTAAGCATTAAAAAAAATAAATATAGAAATTCTTAAAAAAAAGAAATATCGATGTGTCTGTGTCCAGGTCTTTATTTTTGCAAATACATAGTTCCATAGTTCAATTGACAAATTAACAAACACTGCTCAGCACAGAGGGCATATTTGGCATACACTCAACACTAGATGGCGTTAGTAACAATAAACGTTTTGCAGCGGCGAGCTTTGTAATAATTTACAACGTTTTATTTAAATTTGAAAAATTTAAGGCATTAAAAAAATTAAATACAGAAATTTTTAAAACAACAAAAAATAAATATATTAAAAAGATATATTGAGACAGGCCATGCTTATGGCACTGTATGTACTGCTTATACCGTAGAAAAATTATTCATATACATATATATTTATATATTTTCTGGCCTGCGTATTTATTTTTGCAAATATATAGTTCCATTCTGAATAGGTCTGAAGCTGGTTCATTGGTAAAAAAACCTGTTGTCCAGCTCTATTTAAAATAAAAAAAAAACAGATATTTTTCAAAAACGAGATGCATTGCTTTATTATTGAGAATTTTTCTTATAAAAGTTTCAAATTATAAACTTTTCAAACATTTTCCTTATACAAATTTAAAGTTTATTTAAATAAAAGAGTTATAAAAATTTAATAATAATTAATTGTCATGTTATATTTGAGAGAAAAGTTTTCTGATTTATGGAAACTAAATTCGGATTCACTAGATGCCTTATTGTCACAATTTCATTATTCGTCATCGTTTTTGTTTTATGAGTTCTTGAGAATTCTTGAGGTCTTAAAGTTGATTTAAATATTAAGCTTGAAAGAATATTGTTTTGAGATCAATTTTAAAATGAGTTTGATGCAGGAAGCTCTGAAATAAATAATAATCGAATTGAATGGTAAATGTTTACAAATTAATTACAGTTCGTTCGCGCGTTGTTCAAATTGAACAAGTTTATGATTCACAATGTCACAATGCTTGCAACGCTTTAAATGATCCTGATCCTGGATATAAATATTGAAATATTTCCTCCATGAATATTTAGTTTAGCTTTGGATGTATATGAAGCACAGCCAGTTGGGCGCTATGATTTCTTTTATATTTTTTTTTCTTGGTTATCATAAAAGATTCGTTTGGATTTGACTATTCTTCATGACTAGAGAGCAAAGAATAGCCAAGACTGTGTATAGAAGTAGGCTCGCGCATGTGGTTCCATCGTACTAAAATGTTATGCAGACTGTTTTTTGGGAATTATATGTACATATCTAAAGAAAATGACGCAAAAAATAATATATACAATAATTAATGTAGAATGTCTTTCTAATCAGTTTACAGAATATCTTCCAAAAATTGACAATGGTTTTCAAGGAAGGCATTCGAAAAAAATTCAGTTGGCCTTGGTAGGGAGCTGACGTCTATTCGACAATTTAGGTCGTAGTCGAGATTATTTAAATAGTTTCATAAAGAGTGTATAAATGTTTTGATGCAGTGACAGATCGTGAAGACACTGAACAGAAGAATTCCTTTATTCTCTTAACTTATTTTATTATTTATTTATATTAATTTATATTAATAACAACTACATAAATTTAAACAGTTGCTTTACAAACATTTCAAGGCTAAGTTTCTCACGGAACATCTAACGACAAACTTAACGTTGGAGGATTTTTGTTTGGTCGCCCAGTTGACCGACTGCGCCTGGACTTACAGCCAGGGAGTGGTCCAAGCAGTCGCAATTACAAATCAAAAGATTAAAAAGAAAAAAATGAAATTAAATTTTTTCAAAAGTTAAGGAAAGATTTTTTTTATATAGTTTACAGAAGAATTGTAGGAGAATAGACGAGAAAATTTGTTAAAGATATAGCAGAGAGACCGAACTGAATCGTGCCAAGCATAGTTTGTTACGCAAAATGACAATCATTCGCGTGAAGCGAGAGGGAAAATTTAAAGATGAAGAAAATAAGGATAATCGACTTCCTCACAAACAATCTTGTAAAGGAAAATGACAGATAGAGTTGGAAGTTCAATAAGTTTCAATCGATCAACATATGGAGGGAGATGAATATCAGAAGCCCAAATTGAGATTTCTGAGCGTAAATAACAGAAACTGTTTTTCTGTCTGTTCTCTGTCCTATCTTTAAGAAAGGATACCCCGCTGTTTGCGCCAACTGCTGAGGAATAAGTCTTCTTTCCATTGGATTAAAGATTCTGTGGTGAGTATGTATTGTGAATAGGCTGAAGCCATATACGGATTCACTGATAGGACTGTATCAGTGTGGCTTCAGTCCAGAAAGGTCGACCAGTGACCAAATATTCACATTACGCCAAATCTTGGAAAAGATGCGAGAGTTTAACAAAGAAACACACCACCTATTTGTCGATACGTTCGAAGTTTTTCGACGCCCTGTTTGCACTAAGTTTGCCGGCAAAGATTGTCCGGGTGGGGAAAAGCCTCTCCGACACCTTTGATACCAAGAGAGGTCGTGCGATTTTTTTAATCTTCTGATGGAATACATCCTACTCCAGTGCCCGTACATACAGAGTATGTCGGGGTCGATCTTCCAAAAGGAAGTGATGCTGCAGGAACGACGAGTCAGTAAGGCGTTCTCAGAGATTGGAAAACAATGGGTGTAGCGGTAAATGGGATCAAGACGAAGTAATTGGTGTCTTCTCGCACTCCGTCAACATCATCGGTCATTGACGATGGAGAATTTCAACTTAAGTGTTGTAGAAAACTTCCTCCGAGCTAACCAGCAACAACAGCGTCAGCCTGGAGCTAAGGCGAAGAATTAAGCTTGCAAACAGTTGCTTTCTTTGGCTGAGCAAGCAAATGAGAAGTAAAGCACTCTCTGGAAAGATGAAAAAAAATCTATAAGACGCTGATACTCCCGGTCGTATTATATGGCGCATTAAAAAGGACTGTCGCCAGCACGCACTAGACTATGAGGCTGGTGCGCCTTCCTAAATGCGGTAATGACAGGAAGATGGTTGACGGCCATTTAAGTAAGTAAGTTTTTGGTGAATTACATAATGTGGGTTCCAAACATAAGTGATGTGTATATAAGTTTAGTAGTATAAGGGTCTTTAAATTGCTTGGACCACCGCTTTATAAAGCCATGAACACCTTTAGCTTTATTAACCATACAAACAATATGATTGTTCTAGCTTAATTTAGGGTCCATAAGTACACCTAAATCATTAATAAAAATATCCCTACTAAGGTTATGCAGACCCAGAAAATAGCTCATAATATAAAGATTTCTGCGATGGAATGTTACGCTTTTACATTTAGAAGTATTTAAATTAAGAAAGTTTATATGTTGGGAAACAACAGAATATGACAAACATAGTTTGACAGCATCCGCATACATCAATACATGAGCATGATTAATTTTTGCTAAAGGGAGATCATCATTTATGAATAAAACAAAGAGTAATGGCCCAAGATGACTTCCTTGTGGAAGACCAGAAGACACATCTCTAGATATGGACAAACATTTTTGAAATAAGACAAGGTAGGACTGTATCCAATTTATAAAAGAATGTGGGAAACCTAAAGCTTTCAATTTATGTATAAGGTGACTCTGACATAAACTGTCAAAAGTTTTGCTAAAATCTGTGTAAATAGCAACGGTCTGGCGGCCAGGCACAAAACCTTTATTTAGGATAGAAGTGAATTCTAAAAGATTGGTACAAATGGTTCTGCCTTTAACAAATCCATGTTGCAGTGACATAACCGATCTTTGCAATTGATCAGTGATAATTTGTTCAAATAATTTAGGTATAGCACTTAATTAAGCAAAACCTCTTTAATTCGGGACATCAGATTTACTGCCATTCTTGTGTTGAGGGATAATAAAAGAATTGTACCCAGGCGAATATGCCTACATCAGCACAACTTTTGGTGCTGATCAAGAATATACACTGGTTGGTTTGTTACCTTTTCATGACTAAACCGCTGAATATTGGTATAGAGATAGATGCGTCCAAGGGCGTATCCCCCCCTAATTTTTAAAAAGTTCGTTAAAAAATTTATTTTACTACATATTTTCGAACTTTTATAAAAATTTCTTTGGTTTTTTTTTTTAAATATTTTATTATACTGAAGTAGTGGCTATAATTAGTAGATGGGTTCTAACGGTCCTAAGCACTTTTGATTACTAACAAAAATAAATAGTCAGATCCATCCTTCGAGCACAGCTGACAAAACAACCATTTGAGGAAAGCTGGATACGCCCTTGGATGCAATCTAGGGAAGAACATTGGCTATCACAAATGGGCGGCATCGTTGCACCGCCCCATATATAAGGTCATATCTTAGCATCTGTTTGAGAAACAGGAATGAAATTTATTGAAAAAATTTGTGCTTAGAATCATCTAAAGGGGCACTGCCCCAATCTCCCATATAAAACATATCAATATGGGCACTTTATAGTAAGTTTATAGGGTAGCCCTCATATAAAACCATCTCCCACTCTTATCTCCCTAAATGGCGCAATTGTCTCTTCTTATGTATACAGATTTACATGTACTAATTGGCATGTTTGATCACGATTCAAACCACTTATGGGTTTTTATAAAATCTTTTTACATCAAATTAAAAGCCGATATGGTGGTTTCTCTTGACGGTTGTCGCACTGCTCTTAAGTAACATTTTTTCTTATTTCCCTAATACGCTGAATTTATTAAAATACTAGCGGACCCGGCTTGCGCTGCTATGCCTCTTCTTTGTCTTCATTTTGTATACGTGAGTCATCATTGAGAATGAAATCTTAGAAAGTCAATTTTACAATATTTGAATATCATGGCATGCTACCATTCTTAGCTGAACCGAACTTATATGAGGAGGCCATGTCACAACATGTATGTAGTGACACTAGATTCCCTGATATCTACTCTTACCTTCTATGCATAAGGTTGGCTTTAAGGTTTATTAATTGTAATACATAACATTTAGCAGCTGCCTATGGGTTGGATTTTCATTTAAGCTGAGAAATATAGGCCAGCATACGCTCCTCCCTCGTCAGCTTTGTCCGATTAGCACACAAATATGCCTATCACCTACTCATCAAACTATCTCTCCATTGCGCTCATCCTCCCGTGGCACACCTCTTAGCCAACCGTTTATCACAATCACCCACCATCAAACACTCATATTAAATATATTAAAACTATTTGAGTATTATGGATTATTATTATATGAGCTATGTCAGTTATAATTCTCATAAAGTTTTAAAAATGCTTGATCCCGTTTATCATATTTTAGAATAGTAGTAATACGCCCAAACTCTAGGCGGGAGTGTTCTCAATAACTTCTCAAAGTTTCATGGTGATCGGATGAATAGTCTATTAGTATATAAAGGACATATATTCATTTATATATACATATTTATAAAAAAAAATCTAACCCAATTGAGCGCGTAAATTATTAAAAGAGTTTACTATCAAAAATTAGCTCTTTATCATTAGAGTGAATGAATGAATGACTCGATATGATTCGTAGGCATATGATACATGTAAATAGATTATATATATAAACCCAAACGTATTTACCTTTATTTGTATCACCTTAAAAAAAACCCGTACACTATAGTTCCAATCAGGGTTGCTATAAGTATATATACCAAGACCATGCCCATTTGTTCGCGAATACTATTGTTCGAATATGTAACTTCGTCGGCTGCCTCCAGATTGTTATGGCAGGCGTTGTGTAAAGCTGTATAGTTTTGAGATTCATCGTAACATTGCAATTTATGTGCATCCTGAAATAATTCTTTTTGTTGCATAATTAGTTATTAAAAAGATTAATTGATGTCCGGACCTTTGATTTCAAATATTTGTATGCGATCGTAAAATTGCTATCGGCACAGTTGCAAACAAATGGATTGTTATTCAGCTTCAAATGTTTAATGTTCTGATTGTGTTTCAAACAATTCTCCATATCCATCCAATTTCTCAGTTTATTATAATCCAAATACAACGTAGTCAATGTGGGAAAAGTTTTGAAAATATGGCACAGCATTTTGCTATAAGCAAATTGTTTAATAAATAATTTATAACAAATAATTGACTAACTTACGCTATACGATTGTGCGATAAGTCGAGTATTTCAATATTCAAATTATTAGATATTATGGCAAAATTTTCAATTTCGTTATGAGAGAGATTAAGTAATTTAAGCTGCTTGAGATTTTCAATGCACAACGGCACTGTAGAGATTTTATTTTGTGACAAATCGAGTTGAGTCGCATCTGAAATGTGTTCGCAGTTAAACGTGGACAGCCCCTGATTTGCTTTATCAATGTAATCGGTCCGTATTTGCATTGAGTTTGGCTGAATTATTGCAGGAAGTGCAAAAAACAAAAACAATTTGTGTAGATCCGACATTGTTACAGTTAAATAATAATGTTTCTATAACAAAATAAATAAATATTTAAAAAAATACATTTTTGTTATATTTACCATAGATTAAAGTGCTTATGAAACAAGTAGGAATGGGGATGTTTAGTATACCCTATTAAAATGGAATATGTAGCGCATCGATGACGTCATTGATCGCCGCAGCGAGAGCATCATTTTATATATACATTACATTATTATTATATTTAATAAATTAAATTAAAAATACAAAGTTGTTGCTGCTATTTGTGCCTACAATTAGGAAGTTGGGCTAAGTTTGCTGCTCGCAATATTCAATCTATTAAGAAGCAACGATTCCTCGACGCCGCCGCGGGTGCGATACACACCGTTGGCCGCACTCTTAGAATTTGGCAGTTTGGGGCTCCGAATGGTCGCAGCCGAATCCAACATTTTTTGGTGCCTCCTGTGAGGAATATTCGCTTTGTTTCGACTGGATTGGAATATCGTCGAGTGGACGCTTTGCGCGGGCTTAGCTGGAGTTGGTCAACGTAGATAACGGTTCAACCTATCCTCAATACGCAAGGTGAGTGCAGTTTTAATATTTTTTGTGTGAATAAGGTTAGTGTTTATTAAAAATGGTTAAGAATAGCGAGCATTATATGTCTGAGCAAACGGCACTTCTTAATTCGGTTTATAAAACGCTGCATAAGTACAAAGGGGATGATGTACCGCGAACTGTAGCGCATCTTGAGGCCAGGCTAGAGTCTTTAGCTGGCATGCATGCAGAGTTTAGGGAAAATCATCGTGAGCTTATGCGCGCAGCTGCATCAAAAGAAGTAAAATCGAAATACATCGATAGGGACATCGAAGGGTCTTTCGAGGACATATATATTGAAGCTATTGCTGAAATTCGCACAATATTAAAAGATAGTCAGCACACGCAAATCGCATCGTCTACGGCGTTGGGACAGACAGCATTAAATCAAATAATGCAGACCACAGTAGAAGAAGTCAAGCTCCCCACGATAAAATTGCCAGTTTTTAGTGGACAATTCATCGATTGGCCTGCATTCAAAGAAGTGTTTTTGGCCCGCGTGCACAATTGCGCACGGCTGACAGATCTCCACCGGTTTCACTATCTAAAGGACTCTCTATCGGAAGAAGCGGCTAAAGATATTGAACATTTGACGTTAATTGAGTCAAATTATCAAGTCGCATGGAAAATGTTAGTGAATTTATACGACAACAAGCGGGTGTTGTTTCAACATTATATGGATACATTTGAGCAACAACTACCAGTTCAGCAAGGCGACATGGGGTCTTTGAAGCGGATCATACAGACGTGTCGTTCGTGCGTAAACTCATTGGAAAGGGTTGGCGTTGCCTCGTCATTTACGTTTGGAATGGGAACGATCGATATCGTCCACGCAAGTATTACCGACATTTGAAGAGCTGTGTGCATTTCTTGAGGCCCAATATAGAACGATGATTACGTCATCGTCCTGCGGCAGTTTGGCGCCATTGACCAAGGAACGCAAGGTTACACAGCAGGGCGCATCTGGTTCACGCGGGAATCAGAGCGGAGTAGTCAAGTCTTCATTTGTAGCCCAGCAGGTGGGCACTTGTGCTATATGTGGCAAAGAGGATCACCCAGTGCGAGAATGCAAAATGTTTTTGGATATGTGCATACCGGATAGAAAGGCAGCTGTTTTGAAACATCGGTTGTGTTTTAACTGCTTGAGTTGTAAGCACATAGCTTCAAAATGCAACAGCCCTAGAAGTTGTGCAAGGTGTCTGAGCGACACCACACATTACTTATCCCGGATGCGCGTACCAATATGAGGTCGGATGAGCGTGTTCAGCAGATATCGACAAATGTGATTAGCGGTTCACATAGAACATTTTCGTCGACAAGGAATGAGGTTTTGCTACCCACGGCAATTATTACTATCGAGTCGGCAGATGGAAGCCTAATGAAGTTTCGTGCATTTTTGGATCAAGGGTCGCAAGCTTCATTTATATCAGAGAACGCAGCGCAGCAGCTACGTCTTCCAAGGGAAAAGACGTACATCAAGATAAATGGCTTGGCGAATGCCAAAATCACTGAGGCTTCGACTGCAGTAGAGCTGATAGTAGGTTCAGTTTATGACACACAGGTAAAACACAACGTTTATGCTTACGTTTTACCCAAGGTAAGTCGAAAGATGCCAGATCGACATGTGTCAGCAGTAGAATGGTCATACATTAAAAATTTATGTTTAGCCGATCCTAATTATTTTGTGCCACAGGGTATTGACGTATTGCTTGGTAGCGACGTCTACGATGAGCTGATGCTGAGTGAAATGCATCGAGGTCCTATCGGTTCCCCTATAGCGCAAAATACTAAACTGGGCTACATCATATCGGGAAAAATAGGAGAGCGTACATCAGCGTCATCGGCGTATACGGTGAGAATAGATCGAGACCGACGCAATGGAAGAACTTAACAGCTTGCTACGCAAATTTTGGGAGTTAAGCAATTTGACGAAAAATCTACGAATTGACTCACGAGGAACAATGGTGTGAGAAATTCTTCGTCGATACTCATAGTCGTCTGCCCAGTGGGAAGTATCGTGTTCGATTACCACTTTTATCGCATTTAGATAAAGGAATGGTGCTTGGGTCCTCGTATCGTCTTGCATTGAAGCGATTATGGCATCTTGATCGGCGTCTACGTGTAGACGCGGAACTCAAAGATGTTTACTCGGCCACTATAGACGAATACTTGGCGCTGGGACAAATGAAGTTAGTAACCCCTGAAAGCTGTGTTAATGTACACCACGGAGCCATGGGGGGAGTTACTCATTGCTATTTGCCACATCATCCAGTCATTAAGGAGTCTTCATCTACTACGAAAGTTCGAGTGGTATTCGATGGCTCAATGAAAACAAGCAATGGCAAATCATTGAATGATATTCTGGCTGTAGGTCCTAAACTTCATGTAGAACTGCCCGGAATTTTGATTAATTGGCGTGCACTAAAAGTAGTTTTTATAGCCGATGTAGAAAAAATGTATAGGTGTATTGATATACACGAAGCGGATGCGCAATATCAGCGAATATTGTGGAAAACGGATGGAAATGAACATATAAATGAATTTTATTGTTCAACGGTTATGTTTGGTACCAGTTGTGCTCCGTTCTTGGCCATACGGGTCATGGAACAGTTGGCAAGAGATGAGGCGCAAAACTTTCCACTTGCAGTTGATGTGGTGAAACATCAAATGTATGTAGATGATATACTATCTGGTGGTGAAAGTTTAGCGGAAGCAGAGGAAACTCAAAAGCAAGTCATTGGGATGATGCATAGTGGCACCTTTGAATTGCGCAAATGGGCGAGTAACTCTGAACAGCTGTTAAGAAAAATACCAGTGGAGCATAGAGAATCGAAGGTCATGCTGCAATTTGATAGAAATGAATCTATACGGACGCTGGGTCTGTATTGGAGTCCGAGTGAGGATGAGTTTCGTTTCCAAGTAAATTTCAAGATCGCAACAGACACACGAATCAAAACAGGATTGTACTGTCACGGCGAGAATATTAATGCAGCGTTTGTGGAAGGCAAAGCTGGAATGGGATGAACATGTACCGGATAATATTCAAAGGCAGTGGACGAAGTTTATAAGTGAGTTGCCGAATATATCGAAAGTACGTATACCACGTTATGTTACTTGGGGTCTACATGATGCGACGGACGGTATATCACAGTACAATTTTTGTGATGCATAGGCGCTTGCCTACGGTGCAGCGGCATATCTACGTATGCCAACTGGTGAAAATACTTTTCATACGGAGTTGCTGTTAGCGAAATGTAAAGTCGTGCCAGTCAAACCACAATTAACCATACCGAGATCAGAGCTTTGTGCAGCAGTAGTGGCTGCAAAAATGTTTAAGTATCTGAAACAGAACGTACGAATAAAAGTATTATTTTCTGAAACTCTTTTTTGGTCAGATTCGATGATAGTACTGCACTGGATAAGAGGAGGTGCTGCTAAGTGGAAGCTGTTCGTAGCGAATCGTATAAGCCAAATTTTGGAAGTCACTGAAGAGCGACAATGGCGACACGTCTCATCTGAGGATAATCCAGCTGACCTATTAAGTCGTGGAATCAGCGTGGATAAGCTTTGTCGTGTGAGCTATGGTGGCATGGGCCAAAGTGGCTACAAGGACCAGAGGCAGGTGGACTACAACTGTCCTGGACCAAGATTCGACGGCTGAACCATACGATGAGATGAAAGCTTAGCAGTCATGCAGTTACTTAGTGCAAGCACGTTAATATTGGAGCGGTATTCTTCATTTACACGTTTGATACGAATTTTGGCATATGTACGACGTTTTGTGCAAAATTGTCGAGTGCCGTCGGACGGTTTCGGCAGTCGGCTAATGTCGTGCGGTACGTATGGTTCAGATGGACTGTTTTAGAGCAGAATTTAATGCATTGGCTAATAGAAAGGAAGTAGCCAAGGACAGCATTTTAGTAGCATTGAAACCATACTTCGACGCTGAGGAACAATTAATACGTCTTGGGGGTAGGCTACGAGATGCCCTACTGCCCATAGGAGAAAAGCATCCATACATCTTGCCGTATAAGCATCATTTTACGACGCTAGTCATTGACATAGCCATGCTAATACACTACATGGAGGTACGGCACTGACGCTTAATTATGTGCGTAAGCGGTTTTGGATCATAAATGGGCGCAATGCAGTGCGGTTTGTGATTCATAGATGTATGCCGTGCTACAAGCTGAAACCCCAATTCGCAAGCCAGCAAATGGGAAATTTACCAGCGGTTCGCGTGCGGCCAGCGAGAGCATTTTTGTCTGTTGGAGTGGACTACGCTGGGCCTATTAACATAGCACCCTCTAAAGGTAGAGGACGAACTGCGCTTAAAGGTTATATCGCTGTTTTTGTGTGCCTAGTCACGAAGGCTGTGCACTTGGAAGCAGTAGGAGATTTAACTTCAGACGCATTTATAGCTGCATTGCATCGCTTCATCGGAAGGCGAGGCCTGTGTCGCGAGATATACAGCGATTGTGGTACAAACTTTGTCGGGGCAAATAGGAAACTACAAGCAGACAAGGTGGCGTATGAATCATACATTAGGAAACATATTGTACCGAGCTTAGTGGATAAAGGAATAACATGGCGTTTTAACCCACCACTGCGCCACATTTTGGCGGCCTATGGGAGGCCGGAGTGAAATCAACAAAATTCCACTTAAAGCGAACTATTGGCGAGCGGGTTATAACATTTGAGGAGCTAGCAACAGTATTGGCTCAAATTGAGTCATGCTTAAATTCGAGACCGCTATGTCCACTAACAAATGATCCTGAAGATTTAATGGTATTAACTCCAGGACACTTTCTCATCGGAGATGCGTTGTTGGCGCCGCACGGTAGAAATATCAAAATTGAGTTTAACTGAGAGATGGAAAAATTGTCAATTTTATGTGCAGCAGTTTTGGAGACGTTGGAGCTCAGAGTATTTGTCACGCTTGCAGCGTAGACCAAAATGGATACAAGCTCAAAGAAACCTAACTGTAGGGGATTTAGTAATCATCAAAGATGAACGTGTGCCTTCAAATCGTTGGGCACTTGGACGAATCACACATACGCATACTGGAGCTGATGGCTTAGTTCGCGTAGTAACTTTGAAAACACAGAATGGCGTTGTCAAGCGGCCTATTGCCAAGTTGTGCCCGTTGCTTTTGCAAGAGAACCAACTTGATAATAACACTGACCTCACACAATAATATTAAATTGCACTTCTATCTTTCCAGCGTTCTGAGTGTTTATAGGTGCTACAAGGTGTTGATGGCTACTGGAACTGGAGAGGAGAGAAGCAAGGACGTATTTGATGACATGGTCTGCAGTCATCAAAGGGGGGAGAATGTTTAATATACCCTATTAAAATGGAATATGTAGCGCATCGATGACGTCATTGATCGCCGCAGCGAGAGCATTATTCTTACGAATCAAATATTTATTTTATATATACATATATATCTATATATACATAGTCAATAAGGGCTTGACCGATTTGGATCAATCTTTATTTGATTTATTCGTATCATGGTTAGGTCCATTGGACAAATGTAGACAGTTCTATTTTACTGGCTGCGTGCGTGACGCACGCAAAGACTTGAAAAATGTCATTCATGGCGCTACCAGAACCGCACAAAGGACAAAGATAAGGCTTAGCAATGCAATTTCTTGTCAGCATACACACACACGCGAAGATCAATTTGGCATTTAATTATTTTAAATATATTTTATATGGCTATATACAAAATCTTAAAGAAAGTTTCAAGGCTACAAAGATTTGTATTGGTATTTCTTCATGTACATATATTTACCTATATATATCTTGAGCGCTTTTAAAAATATATTTGTATCAATTTATATAAATTCCCGACCTATTTATATTCGATATTTATGTTGTTCACTGATAAATTATTTTTAATATTTGTATATAAAATTTATTTAATTATTTTCGCACTCGTGAAAAGAGCAAATGACGAATCAAAAAAAAAAACTTAAAATGGCAGGGTTGGAAAACCATAAATAAATAAATTATTGGTGATTTTTAGTTATAGATCGCATTTCCAAGTGATTTGCAATTCTTTACTTTAAAATGGCGGTTATTAATAAAGTAATATATATCAAGACTGAATGAATCAACTTGGCAAATGAACATGCTGCCAGAGATACTAACGGAACATTTGAAAAGCCTTTTTAAAGATGTATTAAATCCTTACTTACTTACTTAAATGGCCGTCAACCGTCTACCGGTCATAGCCGCATCGAGGAAAGCGCGCCAGCCTCCATAATCCTGTGCGCGCTGGCGCCAGTCGTTCTGAATGACAAGTACGGAGAGATCTCTCCATACCTGGTCATTCCATCGAGTGCCCGGTCGTCCTCTATGTCGACGTCCACCAATCAAGTTTGGGCCCCCCATGTAAACCATGTGTGCTGGAGCCTCTTCGTCCATTCGAATGAGGTGCCCAGCCCAGTGCAGCCGCTGGAATTTTATGCGCTGGACTATGTCAACCTCATTGAATAGCTCGTACAGTTCGCGGTTCATACGGGGCCTAAACTCGTCGCCGACTCTAATAGGACCAAAGTATCAGCGTATTATAGATCTTGATTTTCGTCCGTCGAGAGAGGGCTTTACTTCTCATTTGCTTGCTCAGCCCAAAAAAACATCTGTTTGCAAGCGTGATTCTTCGCCTGATCTCCAGGCTGACGTTGTTGTTGCTGGTGATCTCTGTTCCGAGATAGACGAAGTTTTCTACAACACTGAAGTTGAAATACTCCATCGTCACTGACCGTCCAAGACGCATTGACGGAGTGCTGCTTGTCCTCATTCACCACTAAACCTATGAGCCGGGCCTGTTTTTCAATCTCTGAGCACACCTTGCTGACTCGCCGTTCCTGCGTGCCGATGATATCGATGTCTTCGGCGTAAGCGAGCAGCATCACTTCCTTTTGGAAGATCGAGCCCGACATACTCTGTATGTACGGGCACTGGCGTAGGATGTACTCCATCAGAAGAATGAAAAAGCGAATCGCCCTGCATGAAACCTCTCCTTGTATCAAAGGGGTCGGACACCCCACACTGACAACGCTTTGTGTGTGAGACAGCGTCATCATGCAAAGTATTCGGCAAATAGGTGGTGTGTATCTTTGTTAAACTAATGGTTCTTTTCGACCTTTCTGGTCTGAATCCACACTGATATCGTCCAATCAGTGAATCCGTATATGGTTTCAGCCTATTACACAATACGCGCGACAGAATCTTATATCCAATGAAAAGAAGACTTGTTCCGCGGTCTCCTTTCTTACAGATATCGCAGAGAACACTGATATGCGTTCAGCGGACCATATCGGACCTAAATAACTCGGCTGCCAACCCATCAGAGCCTGCCGCTTTGTTATTTTTCAGCTTTTAAATAACTGAATCGACCTCGTTATAGTCCGGTGGCTCTACAATCATTAACTGGTGGTATATTATAATCACCAAGTTCTCGATGTTCGTACAGATAATCGGACATATAGACGGACATGTCTTTATCGACTAAATTTGTTGGGTCATACATAAGATGTGTGGGATATATAAACAAAGTTTTAGGAATCGCACCCATTATGTTGATATCAAACTTGTCTTCTAAGGCTTGGCTCAGTTTTGTTTGTTTGAAAAACAATAAAACCATTGTTGCCATGTCGAACTTTTTTCGTTGTAGAATGCCGAAATATAAATTGAAGCCCTCGTATACAAAGTTAAAGCTTTAAATGTATTGTTCGAGTAGTATGTGATGGGGTTCACAGCCAGTGGTCGCCAGTTCAACAGCATCGTCGGTAGCGATAAGAATGATGTCGACATAAACGCTGTTGGAGCCTTTGACGCGAACGCAGCGATAAGGTGACTACGCGATAATTATTCATTGAATCATGTACTAAAAAAGAAACTTCGCAAAATGGTTAAAAAGTTTAAAGAATTCTTCTAGTCTTAATTTGAATCTTGTGAGTGGTTCCAAATAGACTGTAAAATTTGTGAAATAATGATAAAATGATATGGTTGCATGTTTGAGCTTCCTTAAAGAATCCGAATTTGTGAAACGGGATTATTTTCTATATATAAAACATAAACAACAAAAAAACAAGCTCATTTTAAAGTTCGGTGTATGTACTAAACTTAGATGTCCAGTTGGGCATGCTGGCAAATTTCCTCACAACAAGTTACAGCCTGACATTGAGCAGTTCTACAATATCTTTCGATCTTTTAAGAGATAAATATGGCTACTTCGGGCTTTTTCTTATTTGATTTATCTGTATAACTGGTAAATACATATAAAAATTCCTAAATCATTGAAGACAAAAGGCGAACTAATGGATGTATATTGGATGTATAATGGTATCACAATCTTACTCTTCAAGGTAAAAAGAACTGCATGAATTAGTAACTTATTTTGTCAATTAATTATTTATTTGTTGTTATTTAAATGTTTTCAAAAATTATGTTTTATTTAATTAATTACCTAACTCTGTGTACATATAAAATAAACTCTTTGATGCTTTTAATGTTTGTTCAATTAATTTTCTAATTATAGCTTTCGGAAACCTAATGCATTAATTATGTATCTAGAAGAGCGTCTCTCGCATGGGTTTGTGCACGACGACAACGGGTTCAGCATTCTTTCCACGTTCTCGATCCGATTCGGAGGAGGAGGAGGAGTTATCACCTTCGGCAGCAGCGGCGAAGTTGCCACTAACGCGTCGACTAGCCGAATTTTTGCGCTTTTTACGCTTACCGCGCTCCAAGTCTATTTCCGATTGTGAAGTAGAACCATTCGAGCGGTTGTCATTTGCATCGTCCGGCAGTGAGTTTACTTCTGGTTCGATTACCACTTGAAAGTCACTGCCCTCCGATGACGAGGAGTATTTCTGCTGCGCTAGTGTACCTATTGCACTAAAATAATCCTCGACAGCTGGTGCTAATTGGCTCTTTTCTGCCAACTTGCTGTGCTGCATTGTATACACTTGTGCAACTGTCTCAGCCGTTGGTGGCACTAGCTTTGGCTTACGTTTAGCGAAGGGACTGCTGCGAGATTTGCCGGGAGTAACGCCATCCATATCATCATATTCGGGATCGGTAAGAAATTCAACGCTGTCGGCCATCATATTGGCACGTCTGAAGGGCGGAATTTCAGCAATTTTCGGCTTGCGTTTGGTGTACGGACTATTCTCGTAGCTTTGAAAGTTACCAATTTGTTCGGCACTCTGTAAATTTTGCGACTTGAGATGTGCGGCTGGGAAGCGTGTGTTCTCGATGCTTAAACGTCGACTGCCCGAATTGTTGTTGTACTCCATGTAGCCAGTACGACGCTGACGGCCGCCGTATTGTGCAGTTCGTTCCTTGTCACGATTCGAAAGCATCTCAACACTACGGAAACGGTGGCATCTATCTAACTGCAAATCAGCATCCTGTATCGAATTCTCGTCGTCATCATCGACATCATCGGGTACAGTCTGTGAGCGACGCAATCGCTTGCGCGAACGATCAGCAATCGTTAGATCGACCATCGATTTGACGGGACGTTCCAGTTTGGGCATAAGTAGCGCATCCTCATAGGACGGCAGATTGGTTTCGAAAGCACTTGGCGCATTCGACTGGGATTCTTCTTGCAGCAAACGTTGGTTCATACGGCGACTGTGTAAGTTTGAGTATTATTAAAATAGTTTAGTAAATATTTAATAACTTCTACTTACATTTGCTGCATCTCCTCCTGGTTGCTGTCGAATTCACATTGATCTCGTCTTTCTTTACGGTTCTTCATAAACTTTTGCAGGCACATAAGCACAAGAGCCAGTGCACCGATAATCATTATCGTACTTGGAATGGTAAAAGCTTATAACATGACTGAATTTCACTAATAGTGTCGACCAAACTTACATCATGATGCCGGACCAGATCTGCTCAGCTTTGCTGCTGCGTGCTGCCGGCTGCCAATATTCTGTACAGGCACCTTCCCATGTTTTGCCGTAGAATGAAGTGGGCGAGGCGCAACGCAGATTTGCTTTATCCTTCAGCTGGAAAATATTTACTTTTTGTAATAATACGTATTAACAGATATTTGTGAAATATTCAACACACGAATGCCGCTCTTCATTTCACAACTGTTTATACCTTTTGTGGTTTAGCGATGAGAAAATCATAGAAATCAATGTATGTAGGATCTTGACAGTTGCATATCCACGGATTGTCACCTAACCAGATTTGATCCAGATAACGGTTTGATTGAAAGTACAACGTCGACATGGGATTTGTGAAGCGGTTGCCATTCAAGTACAGCGTAGCCAGTTCCGGCAGCTCTCGAAAGGTATTGTTCCGCACCGTAGATAGGCTGCGTATAATTGAAACACTTAATTGATGTAAATTTTGCTTCATTACAGTCAATACTCACCGACAATAACTTAAGTCCAACAGCTGCAGCGTCTCGGAGCGCATCAGGCTGGGTATGTCGCCGATCAGATTGTGCGACAGATATAAACGCTGGAGCGTCGAAAGACCCGACAGTGCCATGCTGTCGATGTATGTGATTTCGCACCAGCTTAAATTAATCTCACGAAGTGAATTCGAAACAATTCTCGTAAACTTCTCGAAAACGTTGCGACTTAGATTGAGCGCGACGAGTGCATCATTACCGCGAAATATATTACGATCGAGCGCCGATATGGCATTATAGGACAAATCGAGTTTCGTCAAACGCTTTAGCCGCGTAAAAGTATTCAATTCGATGATACTCAATGCATTCTGCGATAGATCCAGTACCTCTAGCAGCGTATTATTGACGAAAGTTTGTGCGTTCAGCGTGCGTAGCATGTTGCCACGCACCCGCAGCGTTGCCAGGCTGGGCAATGCGCTTAGATCGATGCCATCAAGATTACAGTATGAAAGATCGAGTGTGTTGAGTGTATAGGAAACTACGGGCTCCAAATCAGCACCACTGGCAAATTGCAGCGCAGTATTCCAGGCAAGGTTTAGCACCTCCAGTGTGGGTAGCGCTGCCATGAGTGATGAGCTGATACGCTGCAAACTGCAGTTGGCCAACTCCAGTACACGCAGACTACGCGAAGGTAAAGCACTTACGCTGAGTAGACGATTGTGGCTAAGCACCAGACGTTCCAAGCTCGGCAGATTGCTCATGAGCTGATCGCCGCCTACCGTTGATATAGCGCATGCGGCCAAATCCAGTTCGGTAAGCGACTGACTTTGCAGCTGCACACTGGATTCATCGTTGACGAAACTCGAAAGATGGTTACCGCTTAGACTGAGACGCTTTAGACTCGTAGCATAGCGAAAAGCCTCACCGGGATTGAGATGCGACCAGCTGCTAAATGAATTGTTGGCTAGCAGCAGTGTACGTAGCGAGGTGAAACCAATCAAGTCGGTCTTGTCAAGATAATCAATTTTATTATTGGATAAATCGAGTAGTATGAGTGAGTCGATATCGGCATACTGTATGGGAAACTCTGTAAAGTTATTGCCAGACAGTTCGAGATGCTCCACCGGTATACCATCTAGGTCGGGATATGTGCTGAGACCGCGATCGATGCAACGTATCTCAAGACTGTCCAGTAGCCAGGAACAATTACATTGTTCTGGACATTTGACTGCTGCAACCGAAGTTGCAAAAAAAAATGTGCAGAGCAACACAAATGGTAGCAGGACAGCCATTGTCAGGATTTACACTATTAGAGCATAATATTGTTTATTTGATTATTATTTGATTAAGCGTTTGCAATTGTAAATATTAAATTTGTTTATCAGCATTTATTGTGTACTAGTGACGTCGTGTGTAGGGTACCTAAATACTATATATAATAAATAATTTCGCTTTTGCGTTTTAGTTATTAAATAAAATTAAAACTTGAAACTCTTGAAAACAAAATTAAAACGCAAAAAAGTTATAAACAAAGAAATTTTGAACTACAAATTGTTTACACGTAATTTTGTTCCACTTTGATATGAAAATGCAAATACGCAGTGTTCGTTCGCATGTATTTGTGAAGCTTAATATACTAAATTGATATTAATCTGCTTGAATTTTGCTTAAACCCAACTTGTAGCTTAGAGACCTTATGCATGACGTCACTGTATACCAAATAGCCTAACAGATAGATTTAGTTAGCGTTTTATTCACCTGTTATTCGAAGATATTGGTACTCATGCAGACCAGATTGCAGTTGACTTGTTACACTTTCGCAGTATCTTATCTTATCAAATATATATATTCTGGCTTACATGGATGAAAACGAACTGAAAACTTTAGGAAAAGCGTGAACTGTTGACAATATGTATTGTTTTTTTTTTTTGGTTTCTTTCTATTTTGCAACGCTCTCAAAGCTAATTGTTCAAATTTTCAATTTCTATATATTTTTTTTTTGTTAGCCAATTGCACATTGCGCTGCATAATAATTGTTTTCACTTCACATTTCCAATTGGAAATTTTTTTTGGTAAGAATTGTAAGGCTGTTGGGTTCGATAAATCGTTTAATACTGAAATGGGAACAAAATATATAAATATTACTCACTCACCTGCAGTGCGCTTATCAGCAGCGGCGGCTTCCTCGTTGATAAGATTAGCAGCGCTGATAGTGCAGATAGTTGTTGTGTCTAAGTGTTCGACAACTGCGCGTAGAATGAAGCTTTTTGTTTAAGTTTTTCGACAAGTGTTGAACGGTTGCGCATTGTTGTTAAGATATTTTGGTTGTAACGAATATTAAGCACGCTATTAGCTACACAATCAGTCGATTGAAAATTAAATTAATTGAAAGTAATAAGTGATGTCCATGAACGTATGAACGTGGCAAGTTAAACTATAAAAAATAAATGCCAGAAAGTCAAGTCATACTATGAACAAATATGGTGTGTGCAGGGTATACAACAGTTAAGCTATAGAGCATATAAACCTTTACTTTGTTTTGAATTATTATTACTATTTTTGCAGTGAAAATTCTTTAGGCTAGCGCGTACCGAGACAAAAACGGGAACGGCTTTGGGCTAAACAGAATCAAAGAGTTGGAGAGCTATAAACACATTCGTAAGATGCCGTGATAAAAGATAGATCATTTAAGTACAAAAATTTAGACTGTTATATTTCTCCTTTTCATATAACTTGTGTTAAAGAATCGTGGCAACCTCTTCTGTCTGTACACCTATCTTCTTATATTCCTACATCACAGAACTTCAAGTTAATATTCTTTATTAACTGTACGAACATCTGGTAATAACTCACGATGCATTACGCCATTGTAATAGAAGAAAACAATGAGCAAAACATTTGCATTTGACCGAACTTGGCCAACTTTTCTCGGTCTTGACTCTTCTGGGGGATGATTGTGCTTCGGTTTCGATCACATAAGCACATACCCACATTTCGCCACCAGCTATGACCCTTTTGCGTAAATCTGCAGGAGCGATGACTGTTTTGTTCAAATTCTAACATTTTCTGAAGAAACTTGGCTGTCACATGTTTCATGTCTAATAGATACAAAAAAATTATGCCGACATCATTAGTAACTTCTTTAGTAGTTATTCTCCATAACAATTCTCTTCACTTACAATAATTTGTATTTTTTAGTAAATATATTTAAATCGGCTTCATTAGAATTTCTTTGCATTCCATTTACCCACGAATGCGTTCATCCTATGCCAGCTTGAGTTAGTGTTGCATATTGACTGCAAGTTGCCCTGCTGTCAACGGAAATTTTGCTTATTTATTTTCGTAATAGCAACGATTGAGATGAAGATGAAGAATTGAATAGAGTTTATATTGCAGCTGAAAGGAAAATTAAGGATGCTTTATACTTCAAGTCTAGTTCTAGTCAATCATTTGTGAACTATTATTGCGTATTCAAAAAAATTGTTTACGTCAAATTTGGAATAGACCACCTATTTGTAGACTATAAAGCCGCTTTCGACACGCCGGTACGATCGGAGTTTTTCGACGCCCTGCCTGCACTAGGTATCCCGGCAAAGATTGTCCGTTATCTAACACACAAAGCTTTGTCTCTTGGACATTGATACCAAGAGAGGTTTCAGGCAGGGCGATGCTCTGTATTGCGATTTTTTCAATCTTCTGATGGAATACATCCTGAAATGGAATACAGTCTGAATGAGGCCAAAATGAAGTACTTGGTGTTTTTTCGCACTCCGTCATCCCGTCTTGAACGGTCTGTGAAGATAGATAATTTCAATTTCGGTGTTGTAGAAAACTTCGTCTATCTTGGATCCGAGATAACCAGCAACAACAACGTCAGCCTGGTCCTATTATATGGCGCAGAATCATGGAGCGTGTTTGAGTCAGATGAAACAACGTTGAAAGTCTTTGAGAGGAAGATTCTTCGCAGGATTTTCGGTTCATTAGAGTCGGCGACGAGTTTAGGTCCCGTATGAAACGCGAGCTGTACGAGCTATTTGATGAGGTTGACATAGTTCAGCGCATAAAATTCCAGCGGCTGCATGAGGCTGGGCCCCTCATTCGAATGGATGAAAGATCTCTAGCACGCATGGCTTACATGGGAGGCCCAAATTTGATATTCTCATATTTTCAAAAAAATTTAAAGAACAAATTGTAGTGTACAGAAAAATCAGCAACTCACGACTAAAGGTAACTTTTAAGTGGTAGTTTTTTTTTCTCTTGTCGCCACAATTGTTGTCAGGATTTGAGCTTAAATACTGATAGCGCGTGACAACTGATTTCCAAAACAACCAAACAGAGACAACATAACTTTATCACTTTACAACCCCGTACAGCTTTAGCTACAAATGTCGCTTTGTGTTTTGAAACTATTGAATTGTTGCGTAAACGTTTTCCGTAGAAGTCTGTTTGTATCTTTTTTCGCTTGAATTTTCAATTGACATTTTGTCAGCTGGCTGAGTTTCGTTATTCCGCGTTTTCCAGTTTAGTCGCTTTCGATAAGTTCAAAGATAATGAGAGCCGGTTTCAGTTTCTATGCTTAAAGGGAAAATCGCGGTTTTCTTGCTGACTTCTCTGCCTTGGCTTTCGTTTCGTCATCAGTATTCCATAGCTTATGCGCCTTTTGTCATTTTAATGAAGCGCATCGACTTTTCCGTTTGGCTGTCAACACCGTCGTTGTCATCGACGTCCTTGTCACCGCGCAACGCTTCGCATAGCTCAAGGATAATTAGCCTTAAGACCGATGCGGGCTCGTCAATGCTTCGTTTGGGAATTTTCACAGTTGAAAACACAAGTTAATGCCATGGCGTTCTCAGCTTTCTGCCATTTTCATTTCCTTTTTCAGCTTTTGTTAATGGATTGATTTGGAATTTTTGCCTAATCTGCATTGGCAACTGACATGATTTTAAGCGTTTTTGTGCGGCTTTTCTGTTTTTAGGTGTTTTTATTCGGTTTCTAATTTTATTTTATTCTATTTTATTTTAATTTTTCTGTATACGCTACACGCAAAGTGTGCATAGAGTATAAGTTAGTTTGTCAAAAAGTTTGTTGCTCAATAGGTTTTGAATAAAAAAAAATCTGTGAAGTATTTTCATGCCATGAAACTAAATATAAAATCAGAAAATCTTCACAACTTAATATATCTATAGCATGCAGCTACCATACTTATGGATTAGTTCAATGTTAGGCTCGGGTGCTCACCACAGCCGTACATTTTGCGATTTCTCACGCGGACACGAATTGCTGTTTCAGATATGAATTTTTGAAATATTTTTAGGTACATGAGCCTATTGGTTTTGTGCAAACTTATGTAACAGTTAGAAATAATGGTCGGAGACCCCCCAAAGTTACCCTTATTATGGTCAGGAGTGATAGAGAAGTCGATATAGCCATGTCCGTCTGTCCGTCTGTCCGTCCGTATGAACGAAAGGATCTCGGTAACGGTAATAGATAGAGACTTCGTTCTTTTTGCATTTGACTAGGACTTCGCCGGAATTTTAAGAGTTTATTTTAAAAATTTGCCCCTCCCACTTCGCATAAAATCACACGCAATGCAGATAACGTTCCTCTAAGTCAAAAAATTAAAAAACGGCTGAATCAGTCAGTTAAAGTGAACTAAGCACAAGTATGCAGAGTATTCAAGCTTCGGTCTCACCGAAACTAACATTTTCTCTACTTTCTTCTTATTTTGTATTCATTTTTTCTTCTTTCTTCTTTTTTTAACAAGAAAAAGTGCTTTTTATTTTTATTTCTCCGCAGCAGCATCTTAGAATCAAGCGTTAAATAACATTAAGCAGAATTTTGATGTGCAACAGAAGCTGCATTCGACTTTTATGCTGAATGACAGCTGGAGATAAGCGGTTATGCTTGATGGGTCCAACTTAAAAGTAGCTGACAATTTTCTGATTTTCAAATGAGAATGGCAGCAGCGCTGTCTCGCCAAGTTGATAATGTTAAGAGTTCACCTGATTTCCGCTGGATGTGCCGCCGGATGTGCTTGTGCAAGCGTTTTTTTCTCGTTTATTTCTTTTGTGATGCTTGGTCAAAGCCATTGAAGCGTCAACATTCTTTCCACCTTTTATGTTTTCCGTTACACTTTCTGACAGCTAAGCAGGAATTCAATGCAGATGAAATAAAATGTGCTGCATGATGTCATAAAGATATCAGCCTATATTATTAGTATATATATATAATGTAATGCGGTCGTCTAATCACAAACGCTGCCAATCATTATCGTTGGCAAGCAAACCCATTGTAAATGATAGCAGCTTGATTATTTTTATGTGGCAGTGCCTCCAAGCATGGTTTAAATTTTATTTTCTTTATTATATTCAAGTATGATATGGGCCAAGTGGGTGTGTGAAAACAATTTCTGCTTATCTGCGCAACGATTCGTCAAATTATGAGCAGTCGAAATATTTTCATTTGCATATTTTTATGCTCTCGTTTCATGAATTTAATGGCTTTAGATTTGAGATTTCTTATGCGGCCACAGAGAAACGGAAAAGCAAAACGTATAAAATATTTTGAAATATATTTTCAGTATTTTATGTATGTTGGATATTTCAAAAGCATTTCTAGCATACATTCTAATTAAAAGATATTCTAGCAGAGCTGAGAAAATTAGCTACGCGCAGCGACTTCAAATGTGTACAGACAAAAATCTATGCCGGTCGTAAGTACGCCAAGCAACTTAAATGGCAATAAATTTCGATTTTTGCCAACTTAAATGCTTTATGAATTATAAGCTTATATTTTTGCCAGCAAACGACGTTGCACCCCAGCGGCGTTAGCTGCCCAACTCCGGTCACAGTTACTTCCTGTGCACTCGAACTGGCAGATATAATACCTCAAGTCGCTCTGTAAAGCTGTAAGCGTCTTTGAGCATTTTTAACATGCCACGCAAAGTTTTCTTGCACGCTCTGGCAGCGTTTTGACAACGTCGCAAAGATTTAGACATTACCTGCAGATAGCAATAAAGCAATGAAGCTCTACAACGACTGGCAGGCGAGCGAGTGTAGTGGAGTGGGGCAAGCAACCAAGCAAGTAAGCAGACATTCAAAGGATTTTAAAAATACCAAATGGTATTTAAACATTTTAGGCAATGCACAGCAAAAGCGTAACAGGCTTTCGCTTCCCTTTCCAAGCATAATGTTTGGAGGCATGGTGCGGTTGATTTTGGGGTGCAAGCCTTTCACTTAGAAAGCGTAATAAATCAATTCGTATTAGTTTTATAAAATTTATTCCTGCGGCGTCTAAAGCAGCATAGCAAGTGTAAGACCAGGCCTATTTACCGAAGAAATTACAGCAGTAGAAGTCAGTCAGCAGTCTAATGAGGTAATCTGCAACGTTATCAGCGCCACTGCATTTCAATATAGCATACTCCAAGGCGCTGGCAATTTTCCGGACGCGGCGGCGTTAAGCTGTATGTCATAATTCATGCTAAATTCATGCATATTCAGTTTGTGCTGCTTTAAGTACTGACTTACTTTAAGCTTTTTCTTTCTTTTGTTTTTCTCAAAAAGTCTTGCATAAATCTTCGAATGCATAAACGTCTTCTTCGGTTTTTGCTTTTAGTGAGATGCTTCAGATTTTCTTTACTGCGTTTCTTGCGTTTTTTGTCGTAAAAATGCTTTATGTAAATTTATCGTTTTAATGGACTTTCATGTGCTGCCTTTTATGAATTATCGCGCGACAATGGGATTATCATTTTTGCATATAGTAGGGCACATGGACAGCAGCACACACAATGCGTAGTGTACAACGAAGCAGCATGAAGTTTAGTGTAATACGCCGCAGTAGCAGCTACAGCAGCTACAGCAGCAACGTGGCCAAAAACTCTCTTGGGGGCAATTTTCACAGCGCATAATTATCATCGTAAATTATTTCGGAGAAAAGCAAAAGTTTGACTCATTTTTTGCTGTTTTATTAGGTGCGTGAGATTTCATTAAAATGAATGGCTGCAATGAACGATAGAGAAATTGATTTAAATTGAGTTTGAAATTAAGGATTGCTGATGTTCCAACAATATATATCAGTAAGTCAAACGAAAAGTTGATTATGTATCTTAAAAGAAAACAAGAGAAAAAGTGAATTTTTGTTAAACCGTAGCTTAAATACTTTATGTATTTTGCAAAAGGTAGTAGCAGGCGTGGTCAATCCAATAAAGTATAAATATTTTTGATAGGCATAAGAGTCGATAGCTACGTACGTCCTTTCGAAATGACTCCTTATCTCCATTCAGGTAGTTCCAGTCTTACTTACTTACTTAAATGGTTGTCAACCGTCTTCCGGAAGGCGCGCCAGCCTCCATAATCGGAGAGATCTCTCCATACCTAGTCATTCCAATGCGTGCCTGGTTGTCCTCTATTTCTTCCAATCAAGTTTGGACTCCAATGTAAACCATGCGTGCTCGAGCTCTTTCATCCATTCGAATGCGGTGTGCAGCCCAGTGCAGCCACTGGAATTTTATGCGCTTGACTATGTCAACTTCATTGAATAGCTCGTTCAACTCGCGCTTCATACGGGACCTGAACTCGTCGCCGACTCTAATAGGACCGAAAATTCTGCGAAGAACCTTCCTTTTGAAGACTTGCAACGTTGTGTTATCTGACTCAATCGTGGTCCATGACTCTGCGTCATACAATAGGACCGGGAGTATCAGCGTCTTATAGTTATTGATTTTTGTCTTTCGAGAGATGGCTTTACTTTTCATTTGCTTGCTCAGCCAAAAAAAGGAACTGTTTGCAAGCGTGATTCTTCGTTTGATTTCCAGGCGGACGTTGTTGTTGTTGGTTATCTCGGATCTAAGATAGACGAAGTTTTCTACAACACTGAAGTTGAAATTCTTCACCGTCACTGACCGTCCAAGACGCGTTGACGGAGTGCGAGAAGACACCAAGTACTTCGTCTAGACCCATGAGTCGAGACTGTTTTTCAATCTCCAAGAACGCCTTGCTGACTTGCCGTTCCTGCAGCATCACTTCCTTTTGGAAGATCGAGCCCGACATACTCTGTATGTAGGATGTATTCCATCAGAAGATTACAAAAAATCGCACGACAGAGCATCGCCCAGCCTGAAACCTCTCTTGGTATCAAAGGGTACGGATAGGTTTTTTCCCACCCTGACACTGGTCGACCTTTTTGGTCTGAAGCTACACTGATATAGTCCTATCCGTGCATCCGTGTATGGCTTCAGCCTATTACACAATACGCGTGTCAGAATCTTATACCTGATGGAAAGAAGACTTATTCCGCGGTAGTCGGTGCAAACAGCGGGGTCTTCTTTCTTAAAGAAAGGAAAGAGAACACTGAGATTCCAGTCATTGGGTATGCGTTCATCGGACCATATCTTGCATAAAAAGTTGGTGCAGACTTCTAACCAACTCTTCGCCGCCGGTCCTAAATAACTCGGCTGACAACCCATCAGAGCCTGCCGCTTTGTTATTTTTCAGCTTTTTAATAACTGAATTGACCTCGTTATAGTCCGGTTGCTCTACAATAGTGCCATCATTAACTGCTGGTTCTGGTGTCATTTCTCTATTGGCGGAATTGTGCGTTTCATCGCCTTCGAGTAGGTTAGAAAAATGACTCCTCCATAATCTCAGTGATTCCCGTTCATCCGTTACCAGATTTCCATTGCCATCCTTACAGAAAGTTACTCCGGTTTTAAAACCTTCAGTCAGACGTTTGACCTTTTGATAGAATTTTCGAGTTTCATTTCTGTCACGTAACATATCAACATCCTCAAACTTTCTTGCTTCAGTAATTCCACTCAGTCAGGATAGTTCGCTGTGCAAATTAAAACTAGGAATAGATCCAAATGAGGTGAACTCATGTAGACCTATATCTTTACTATTAATAATTTCAAAGGTTTTTGAAAGTATTAATTCAATTATTCGACAAAAAAGAATGAGTATGCTCGGCGGTATTTCTAGACGTAGCTCAAGGCATCGACGCAGGGTGGCATGAAGGACTGCTTAGTAAAATATAATATAAACAGCTGTTCCTCAGGGTAGTATACTTAAAATTATGTCGAGGCAGTTTCAGACGGTGCCATTTACCTGTTAAGAATCAGATTTTTAAAAATTTTTGTTGTGTTTGCAATTTGTTTATATTTAAATGTGTTATATTTCTGGCACCGTTTCCTTTCCTTTGCTTCTTTTTTTTATCTAGGCTCATATTAAAAAATTTTAAAAGTTTCTCAAATCCTTTTCCGAATTTTTGGAGGAAAAAATTTTGCTATAGATACGCGTTGCGTAATAAACTTAAGCATGCTCCGACAATAATCTGAATGGAATTGTTTTCTTTTTTTTGTGGATGCTGCTGCTAAAGTGTCATAAATAATAATTAAAACAACTCAAAGGAGTGCGTGCTGCTAAGACTTTTTATTATTAGTTGTGCAGTAAGGGGTTTGAGTGCGGCGGCATAATAACTTAGTAGTCGCTGGAAGCTTAGCGAAACTGCCAAAAGCGTACGGTAGCATGTGCGAGCGTCTTGCACATATACTTCAAACATAAATCCAGCAGGACATATACACACTCATACATACACACATACAAACATCCGGTTGCACACTGGCTGTCTGGTGAAAGTCGCAAAAAGAAAGTAAGCAGAACTTTCAAAACAAATATATTATGCAAAAGGATTTTGCTGCCAGTAAACATATACATGTGAAGCGACTTCATGCATACATGTGTATGTATTTTTGGCTGTATATACGCCAGCATGCTAAGACATAATTAAGAAAATAAATAATAATCGCCCAATGTTGCAAGACAGCTGCCCCTGCTTACGCAACTTAAGCCTTTGTTGTCATATTCTTATGCTTCTGCTCTTGCTCCATGTATTGTAAATAAACTCTGCACCCTAACCTACAGCTGCATGCCCTTGTGCACATAGACACGCATCTAAAAATGCCTGTTTGCCTTTAAATCTTAGAAACTTGCGAAGCCTGGCATTACTAAATAGGCCGGCCTACACTCAAACTGCTTAAGAAGAATTATTATCATTTGATGACACTTCTTGTTAGCTTACTGAGACACTGAGACACACGCAATTTCTTCTATTTTAAGATTCTGAAAGGGCTGTATGGCTTGGTCAGTTGCGTATTGTATGATAAGAGGCTATTGTTGTATATTGCAATATGACGATTCGTGGTGAATGTATGTTACTAATATTAATTATTATTGTACAAGCGCTCAGTTAAAGGCATTTAAGTGGGTTATAAGAAACCTGATATGCTGCGCTGATAGCTTCATTAACTGAATTGCTATAAAGTCCATTTCGCAGTCAGACTTCTTAAATCTGTAGTCCAAAGCATGCAATGCAATGCGGTATCACAAATCAAAGCGGCATTATAATTACTTATGATCATTTAATTGGACTTATGCTTAAATATTTCTATTTAGCACACGAAATACACCACGAAACACACAGCATCAGACATACACATTCATTTGGCTTCGATATGAATGTACTTTATATGTATGTGTATATATATAATGTTGGTGTGTAGGTGGACGGCTACAGTCAATTTGCCAAATTACAACCCTGCCCTGACGACTCTCTTACCACTAGTTCCCTCACGTATCTCTTGCTATGTCGCCGTTTCGCACGCTCATTAGTTTTATTACCAGCGCATATCAGTCAAAGCCACAGAACTATTTATGCCGCCGCAAACACCACCATTTCCGCTGCTACACCACAGTATGGTCCTTTGGCAACACGAAAGGACGTTCGTTTCTATGCTTTCTGTATGCTGCACTATTTCCGATTTGTTTTTGTTTTGTTTTTATATTCATATTATTATACGCTTCATAGCATTCGGGAAAAGCATTAAAATTTTGATGCTGTATTTGCAACACATCGTAGACCCTCTATACGCTAGGCGGCTAATTACATAAAATAGCATATTTCAATAGGTTATGCATATTAAAAATTAAAGTTCTACACAGTGTCGGAATTTCTCACTGGCTAAGTATTTAATCCTCTAAAGCCTTCATGCAAATCTGTTTCATCTTTCTGAGAAATTGAAAAATTGCTTAAAACTATATTTTAAAATATTGTAGCGTATTAAAGTTGCGTTTCCACCGTACTTACATATTTTGCTTATTCTATTTTTTTTTCTTCTTCTATTATATATTTTGCTTGACACTAATTGCCCGAAATAACTTAATTTCTGTGCAAGTCGCTGGCAGAGTATGTGTTTCTCTATGATGTCCTTTCATTGCCAGCATTTATGCTTGACTTTTGGTTTTGTTGTTTTGTTTGGTTGTTGCTTCTTAAGATGCTAGCAAATTGCTTTTAATAAATTGGCAGTTATCCTTCTAATGTTTGACTTTGCTTTACAAACTACTTGCGAGTATTGACAGTTGTTTGTTTTGGGTATATCAAAGCCCAATTTGGTTTATATTTGTGGCTTTTGTACAAATGCGCATTAGAATCATTTACTCCTTAATTGATATGTGCGAGGGTTGTAGTAAGTCATTGGAAACGGCAGGCATTATATAAACTTTATGTCCAATGAAACTAGATTTATTTATATTAAGTATATTAATTTATCTAAAAGTTGACTGATATATGGCTGAAAAAAAACGTTGCTTTGCAAAAATCGGCTAAGAAACCGGACAAGACGAAACATACGAATAGCGGATGTTCAAACTCGTTTGTTATCTTTAGTTTGAAGAGCTTACTATTGACACAGTACGAGTCTCCAAATTCATTTCACTTTTGTGGACGGTATTACAAAGTCTAATGGAACTATCATATCATAATCAGTTGACTTTCCCTAGCTTTTGACCAAGAAGTCCAAAACAAAAAGTTTGTAAATTAATAAGAAATATAGTACTGACGAAAAGTATTTTGCTCCTCCCACTTCTCACTTTACGAATAAGTGTCTTATAACACATTTCTTTATGTATGAAAAGAAAAGGGAGTACGAAAGCATCATAGGTCGTTCAAATTCAATTCCTTATAAAATCATCATTTATTAACCGATTTTGATGAATGATTTGGATTTTGGCTCAGAGGTAGAAGATTATCTCTATACTGGTATACTTAATTTTTTTTTTTTGTGTCGAAAAAGGGGAGGGGCAAAATTTTAAAATAAACATATAAAATTCCGGCGAAGTCCTTATCGAATGCAAACAAAATAAAGTCTCTATCTATTACCGTTTCCGAGATCCTTTTGTTCATATGAACAGCAAGACGGACATACGGACATGGCTATATTGACTGCTCTATCACATCTGATCATAATGGGGGTAACTTTGGGGGGTCTCCGACCATTATTTCTAACTGTTACATACATTTGCACAAAACCAATAGGCTCATGTACCTTCGGGGTACGGCTTTCCGTTTCACAGCATGCGATTTCCTTACTTTCAATGTGTTGGCGACAAAGTATTCAGTAATCATGGAGATTTTCTTTTGACATAAGTCTATTACCAACTAAAAGTTCCTTGGAATTCTGCTGATTTCCTAGAATTATTGGACGAACTTGGTCCCAAAGTTCTTATTGCAGGAGACGGGAATGCGATGCATCTGTGCTGGGGAGCAAGTCGTGTGTGTCCTAGAGATACATCGATCTTGTGTAATAATCGGATCCTCATCTCAATTGACTTTGCTGTTTATACGGACATCACGTCATCATGGCTAACTACCAATGGAGTCGATGAACTTAGCTCTGACCATATACCGCTGATAGTTGGTATCATAGCCGGAGCTCATCCAAAACTTTTGCCTTCAAATGGAAACATCGCTCGCATACAAATAAAGTTAGATGAAATGGTTATTAATGTTTCTACGGACTCTCATCGGACATTTTTAATATACGAGGTTGTTGACCTTATAAGACTGATGCCCAGAGTGACTCTTCGAATCTAAAAGCTACATCTTTGATGATTCCATTCACTTCATGGCTACAATTTCTGGCCATTGACAAGCAAGATCAAAAGGCAACATATTTGCGTAATACACCTATTCTAAAGCAGAATAATAGATGGTGTCGCTCAACGGAGAAACCTAAAACGCTTGCAGATGAATTGAAAAATCGCTTTAAACCATTTGACCTGACATCAACTTCAAATGTTGATTACACTATGGAACAACTGTCGATCATTTGTCCTCCAGCAGAGAATTTTGAATATGTTACGCATGAAGAAGTAATTGATGTCTTCTTCATGTTATATATGATGTCGAATATTCTCTGTAAAGGCTCTAAATCCTCTAAAAGTTTCTAATTGCAAATCTGCATCTTTGCATTCCGCTGAATTGACATTGAGCGAATAATTGTTCAAAGTGAAATGAAGGAGAAAACATTCAGTATACCTTTTAAGTACTTCGCTATGATCTTTTGCCCTTCTATATTCTAAACAACTCGTATATTCGATGACGTCCATATTTATTTTTACACTGCATTCGCCGAGATAATAGCTTCTCGAATTTTAGCAAATAGAGTAGCAAGTTAGAAAAGTCGCACTCATAATTAAGCTTTAAGGACGCCTACTTTTACTTGCAAATTGCAAAGAAATATTGCCCTAAGTATCGGCAGAAAACTTTCGCAAGCTAAATTTATCTTTTATATGTGGCTCGCTGCAGCAATTTTACGCGTAAACCTGTTGTGGCAAATAACTCAGCGCCAAAGTTTTCCATAGAAATAGTTCTGCGGTCCATTTATTTAAATTTTTATGCCAGCCAGTAATGAGAATGTAGAAGAGAAAATCTTTACAACACAACAAGCTAAAGAAGCAATTTTAAGTACGGTGACAACAAAGCTTTAATACTCTTCATATTTTTAAGTGTAGCGTGTAAAGCGTTTAAAAAAGGGATTGACTAACTTTTTTTTTGTAGTTTTCGTGTTGTATGCAGAAGATGTTTCCAAAGTTCACTTGTGTTTGTTACAAACTGTGCCATAAAATTAATAAACTAATCGCAATACGTTTGAAGATTGTGCAAAATGTAAAGTGCAGCAAAATTCTCTGGAAAGAATTTTAATTAATGGATAAAGTTGAAAGAGTAGCACTCTACGCGGCAAATGTTGGCAATGTTTTTAGTATTTTTAGCTGTTTCAAAGCGTGCTGCTCTAAAATGTAATGCAAAGTGCGGTTGTGGTTGGTGTCTTACGAAATGCAAAATATTTCGCTGGCAAGTTATTCTCGTTTGCACGAAAATAGAAAGAAAATTACAAAAAAAAAAAAAAAAATAGAAAGGAATAAAAGGACTATTCAGCTGTGGGTTGTATCCGTTGTGTGTATTGTTTATTTATTTCTTCATTTTGCTTCAGTTGCTGCGAAAGAATTTATTTTCTGTTGGCATTTGCTGTGCGTTGCCTGTACGGGCTACGTGTCCAAAATGTTTAGCATGCTTTTAGGGGCGTGTTATTTCGTGTTTATTTCTTTTTTTTTCGTTACTTTTTGTTGTTGCTTATTTTATATACTAGCACCGAGCGTGCTTGTGTTCGTGTGTGTGTATATATGTATGTGTGAATACTAGCACATTGGGCGTTTATTTACTTAGTATATAAATCCGCCTCTCGTGTAGCGTATTATATAAGCTTATGACTTGTTATTGGCTAAGCAGCGAGTGGCAAATTAATTGTATTTTTTTTTCTTTTTGCATTGCATTTTGGCTCGTTGAATATTAGTTCAAAGTAGAATTATGTGCGAAATTCTCTTTCTATCTCAATATTAAGCACATAAATAAACGGCACGCATAATAGGACAGCCTAAAAGTATGCACATAAATTATGAACTTTAGTCGCTGCGGCTATCTAATGTACGAGGGTGCTAAGAAATGTTTAGCAAGTTTTCAAATTCTTATGTTTTTACACTTGAAATGAGCATTTTTAGTTAAATATTTTTTGTTAAATGAGTTTTTGCAAGTTTTTTCGAACAATATTCAACTATATATTTATATAATATTATGAAATCGTGCTATTGAGACATATATGTATAACATTTATGATTTTTATGAGATAAGAGATAACTGTCTGCTTCAGTTTAAGATACAATTTTTCAATTATTTTTTCATACACTTTCCTTTTTATAATACTCTTTCATCTACTTTAAAAAGATGACGAATTCACTATCGAAGCATGACGTTGATAATTGCCAGAAGTTGTCGGGGCAGACACCATAAGGTATGTGTTTCCATGATCAGCACCAAAAATCGATTCCATATAGACATTTCGGTCTTGCTGTTCCTATGAAAATCAAGAACTTGGAGTTAGATTTTTTTTTTAGATCATTTGTATTCAATGAACGTGCTAACCACCCCCCCTAGATTCATATAACTGATACTGCTCAGTTAATTAAAATGAACGACGATTTAAAAGTCGTAATTTAAATATTTATTTCTTCTTATTGAATGTGAGTAATAATAATGGGTGTTGCATTAAATAACACTTCACACTTATAATACCACTCATTCGAAGCTTTGTATGTAACATTTTTTTGATGCTGTTTATTATTTTACTATTATTTTGCGTCTATCCTAATAAAGCCCAGATTGAACCATAGCAAGAGGTAGCCCCCATACAAATCTGTTCCATCTTGTTGGGTTTTAGCATGCAAAATCTTTTTTTTTTTTTGACAATTCAGCTAGAAACACCGAATTTTGTGTATTTTGCTTCAATCGTTATAAAATATTTTATTAGAATCCAACAAGGACCATTAAAAGAGGTGACCTACCTGTAAGGCGATAAAGACCTGATCGTTTGTCTGGCTATGAAGAACAAGAACTTGAAGACCATAAATCAAGTTTTAATATTTAGTATCTTCTCTCACTCTTTAGCTTAGTATTTAAAAAAAAATATTTGCCAACAACTCTCTGAGAGTTAGTACACATAAAAACCTGCCATTTCTGACATTCTGAATTTAAATTTAAATAAATATTCCAAAAAGCATATCGTACCGCTAGAAGGGGTTCTTTTTATACAAATCTGTCCTCCTTTCTATGGTTTTGTAAGAAAAATATTCCATTAATGTCATCGGTTCTCTTATCCTAGTTATCAAGTGGAGCGAAACATTTTAAGATATGAAAAATTTAAACCTGTATATCAGAGAGATTTGGATACTTAACTTTGCGATGTCATCCGCAAATTTAGCTCGAGCTGAGACCCAAAAATTTCATTGAACTACATTAAAACTATATTAACTCATATCAATCACTTACCAGACTTTTCGTTATCCCTCTCATAATTTGTATCCACATATTTAATTTAAAAGTTTGTAATAAAAAATGATGCTGCGTGAAAATTGAAATAAGAAATAATGTACCCGGACTGATTCAAAAGGCGTACACACACAAACCAACCACCTGTTTTTTTCTTTTCTACTCATACTTGCTTAAAATATTTTCTCAAACTCCGCTACGGGCGCAACTTGTGCGCTGCAACGCTTAAAAAAAAAAAAACGAAACCATAAAATAAAAGTTTCGCGTTAATATATTGTTTCATATCTGTAATATGTTTGCTCATATGCACAGATAACTCATACGCAGCGTTGTCTTCTGCTGTCTACTAAGAAATAAAACGAGAAAAGAAAAATCTCATTTCATATTTTCACATTTATTTATTTCCATTTCGCTTATCAGCTACAAAAGACACGGCGGCGGCAAGCTGCGGCAAGCTGCGGCAAGCTGAAATATGAAACGATTGTAAATAATGTTTTCTGGCACCACATACAGATGAGAAATGGCAAAAAACATTATTACACATTAGCAGGACCTTTGACTTGGTTTGTAGACAACGACATCGACACATTAGGTGGCATTGGTGTCGGAAACGCTTGCAGCGAGTGTCGGTGTAACTTAATATCATAGAAGTCGTTATAGAGAAACATTTTGAGATACATGCATGCAGTATTTTTTTTTTCATTTCATTTCCGCTGCATATACTCAATGCAAAGTGAAGTGTCTTGACGTTGCAAACTCAATTTAAGCAACGCAGTTGCATCATCGAAGTAATGTGAAAAATATAATCTGTGATATGCATAAACTTTTCATTGCCTGTTATCTGAAGTGGAGACGCTAAGACATTGAACTAGGCGTTGCTCGTGTTAGGAATGACAATTTTCAAAAAAAGAAGAATTTAAATAAGCTGCGAGAACAAAACTCAATTGAAATACATTTCTGTTAAATATGACAAAAAAAAAAAACAAAAAAAAAAACAAAAAAAAAAAACAAAAAAAACAAGTAAAGGAAATTACAGTCGGGCTTAACCGACAGGTCAGGTTGCCTAACAAACACATTAAATGTTTTCCTAGCTTAAGACCAAGCAGTGCAAAACAAAAAAGTAGAAAATTAATAAGAAAAAATGGTACTAACGAAGAGTATTTTGCTCCTCCCAATTTTCACTTCACGAAAAAGTGCCTCATAAAATATTTTTTTAATGTATGCAAAGAAAAGGTAGGACGGAAGTATCATAGCTCGTTCAAATTCAATTGCATATAAAATCGTCCCTTATTATCCGATTTTGATGAAGTTTTGGGATTTTGGCTTAGAAAGACATTATCTCTATACTGACATTTTATGGGTAAGGAGGGGGAGGGGCAAAATTTTAAAATAAACTCGAAAAATTCCTGCGAAATCCTAGTTGAATGCTAAACAGAGATCCTTTTCTTTATACTGACGGACATGGCTATATCGACTTCTCTATCATTTCTGACCATAATTGGGGTAACTTTGGGGGTCGCCGACTATTACTTCTACCTGTATTATTGTACCTTTGGTAGCGTGGCAGACCCTTGAAAGTTTATTTGCCTTTGTAATCAGCAGCTAAATTCGTGTCTATCGTAGTTTGTATGTGTGAACAAGTAGTTCTCAGTAACTATAAGAGCGAGAGTCTTCAATTTTGCGAATTTGTATATCTTTTTCCTGTACGCAGATAAAATACGAAAATTTTGTGTATAGCACGAACCATATTGTACTTTATATGCAAATTTTTAAACTTTTACGATTGCAGCGCTGCATGTTGATCAACTTCTTTGCTTTTCCATTGCTGTATCACGGCTCTCTTCAAAAGGAAGAGCAGATATATGACAACTTGCAAGTATACCTGGGACAAATGCACAAGGCACATTCATTTGATAAACATTAACACTTACCACTTGCAAGCAATGCAGCCATTTTTTTTTTTTTTTTTAATTTTCTAAATAATAGCTTTCATACGGACCTGACTATGCTAAAACTCGCTTCTGTTGCTGTTGAAGTACATTTCATCTTTTAGCCTACATAAAAGACTTTTGTACCATTTCCAAATTATATATTCCTGCAACATTTCCATTAATCTGCAATAAAACACTTTCGCAATATAAATTTGACATTTAAAATCTTTATTTTCGGCATTAATTTTTATAATAGGTAATTGGAAATATTTTGCTTTCATTTTCATTACAATTTTTCTTTTTGTTGCTTTGAAATAAACTAAACAATATTGATTTATGAGTAATTTTTCTCTTCATTTATTATTTTAATTATTATTATTACACAATACTTTTTTCTGTCTCTACAACTAATTAAACAAATTTTATGTTTAAATTTTTGCTCGCAAATGTTCGCTGCTAAAATTGTGTGTTGTATCTAAATACTAATTGTATCTTTATTTTTGATTTATAGAATTTTCTTTTGCTTTTTTTTAATACTAATTTAACAAAATAACTAAAATGCACGAAAAAATGTCTACGCTAACTAAAACTAAAGGAAATTTGTTATTAGTCATGAATTTTGTTTGCTTGAAACTTTTATTAAAAATTTTTAATTTTTTTTTGTTGGTATTTTATACCGAAATATAATATTTTTAAACATAACAAATGTGAGAAATGTTTTATAAATATTGTTTAATCGAAATGGATATGTTGCACTAATTCAAATATATATATATAAATTTTTTTTTGAAAATAAAGAACAAAAGTAAAAAAATTTAATAAAAAAAGTTGTACTAAATATTTGCAGTACATTGTCATAAAATTCGAACTAAAAATGGTCGAGTTCAAGCGTTAATGTTTAAGTTTTGTCAGCAATTGATTTCTTTGGTTTTCTTTTTTTATTTTTTTTTTTTTATATTTAATTTAATTCATTTAGTAATAATTGAATTATTTAGTTGTTATTTTGCAGTTTTAATACACGCTAAATAGTAATTTTATGTCGCATAGTGAATTTTCTTTTAGTTAATTTTTATTTATGTGTTTATTTATGCTTTATGTTTATGTTTATGTAATTTATTAATTATAATTAAAACTAATTTTTGCTACTTAGTTCGCTTGAATTTGCATTTATGCATATAACTGGGTTTGAATATTTTTGTATCTGTTTCTGTATTCGTCTACAATTAGATTTTAAATTTATTTGTCATTTTATTTGCATTTTTGCTTTTTTTTTTTTAAATTGAATTTGTTTCGTAAATAGTATTTACATCATCATAACTCACAAATTAAAACGTAATTCAAATCAATTCTGTCTAAGTGGATTTGTTAGAGTCATCTTTTCTTAGTCGGTTTAATAACTTATTTTTGATTTTTTAATAATCCAAAATAGCAATGGATATGTGCTTAATCGCGCTCATCGTAGCGCTGTCCAAAGGAATTGTGCTGCATTGCGAGCGGAGAGTTATCGTAGAGGGACATCTTGAGGCGTTTGCATTTGGCGCGACGGTTTTTGAACCAGAATTGTACATTTTTGCTTTCCAGACGCGGAAACTTTTGGCTAAAGTAAATGAAATAAAATTAAATTAAACAATTAAATAGTTTTCTCATACTGATTAAATGAAAAGTAAACAAGAAAATTACAATCGGGTATAACCGACTGTAAGAGGCTCTGTAGCAGTACAGGTCGCCTAACAAACACATTAAATGTTTCCCTAGTTTATGACCAAGCAGTGCAAAACAAAAAGGTAATTAATTATTAGTTATTATTAATTATTAAAAATATTTTTCTCCTCCCACTTCTCACTCCACGAATAAGTGCCTTATAAAAAATTTTGTTAATGTATGCAAAGCAAAGAGTGGACTGAAGTATCGTAGGTGGTGCAAATGAAATTGCTAAAAAATCGTCATTTAGTATACGTTTTGGATTAAGTTTTGGGATTTTGGTTTAGAGAGACATTATCTCTATAATGGCATACTTTATTTTTTTTTTTTTGTGCCGAAGAAATTTTTACACTTAATGAGTATTTTATGGGGAAGGGCGGAAGTGCAAAATTTGAGAAAAAAAATTCGTAAAATTCCAGCGAAGTTCTAGTCGAATGCAAAAAGAACGAAGTTTCTATCTATTACCGTTTCCGAGATACTTTCGTTCAAACGGACGGACAAACGGACATGGCTATATCGACTTCTCTAACACTGCTGACCATAATGGAGGTAACTTTGGGGGGTCTCCGAACATTATTTCTACAGCGCTTAAAGAAACTGCATTTTTTTTTTTAAGTGTATAACGATTAAATAGTTTGAAAAAATTACATAATATTAGTTTTGTCTCAACTCACCGATATGGCATCGTATTCAGATCCTCGGTATACTTCAGAATTAAACTGTGCGACGGATGCGTATTCATGGCGAACCACTGTTCAAGCTTTGGCACTTCTGTAACCGGATCTATAAATGTGCGATTGCGCTTGCGTCGCTCTTCGCTGGAGATATTCGATAGATTCAAACCCCCAGCGCCACCCATTAGCGGACTCTGATGCATGCCGGCAGCGGCAGCAGCAGCAGCAGCAACATGATGCGCATGCGGATGTCCAGCAGCAGCAGCAGCTGGCCCAAATGGCATATACTGACTCATGTACATGATGGACTGTGAGAACATCGAGTTCGGTACCATGGCATGAAATGGCAGCTGCTCTTTGTGCTGCTCAGCCACAATGTTGTTCATGGAATCGGGCGACGGTGAAGTATAATTCTCCAGATGACTAGTATCATTCTCGTTGTCATCATCATCATCGTCCATGTCGAGATCATCGTCTTCCTCTTCTTTGGGCGTGGTGCGCTTTGGTGTTGCGCTGATGCTCAAATTGTGTTCCGTTGACATTTCATTAGTGGAGGTGTTGTCTACGCTTAAATTGTTGTTATTGCTGATGTTGTTGCTTGAAGCATTATTTGCATTAATGTTGTTATTGTTGTTAGCCTCATTTTCATGTTGTTGCATGCCACGAGAGTGCTCGTCATCTGGCTGCGTTGGTTCGTGACTCGCTACGGAATGGTGCTCCTTCTCATGTTTTAGATCTTCATGATAATTCAATTGATTTCCACTGCCATTGAGTATATCGCGTGCTTCTGCTTCCTGTTTGAGTGCAGCGCTACGTCGTTCCTCATGCTCGTCCTGTGTCTCCAGCACATCTGCATCGGCGGGTGAATCGCGGTTGCGTTCATGTTTGGTCAGCGATAGCGGCAGTTGCGGCGTATTTGGTCGGCTCTGCTCTTCATCCATGTCATCTGAATGCTGCGACATATTGTCAATATCTTCCGACTTCAAACTCAATGGACTTTTAAGATAGTCATGTGAAATGGACAGATTGCCGACGCTCATGTGCTGACTGCCGGCGCTGCTGCTCGAGTTCTGTCCGAGCGCAGCGTGTTGGCTCAAATAGCCATTCATTGCCAGTGCACTCATGCCCATGACACCGCTGCCGGTACCAACGCGCATTTCAGCGCGCTTCTGTGCGGCGCGCGCATTTTTAAACCAATATACCACATTGTTAACGTCTAGCGGCTTGCGACCGCGACGCGAATCCAACGTATTCAGCTGCACCACATACGTTTGTATCTGCTGGCGGGATGGATGCGGATTCTCCTGAAACCATTTCTGCAGCTTAGGCAGCTCCATCTCAGGATCGAAACTGGTGCGCATGCGGGTCTTTTGATTTGGGTAGGGTGTCTGCGGTGTACCTTGCGACAGCGGATGCGGATGTGCATGCATGTGCTGCATGGTTGCGTGCATACTCGGATGAACCATCATGTTGGCATGATGGGACGCTGCAGCATTGGCTGCCTGCACACTACTAGCAACAGCGGCGGCATGATGTGCATGTGCGCTTTCATTGGCCAGCAGCAGCGATTCACGGCTGCCAAGCGGATTTCCGCCGCCCACTTGTGCGCCAGCAGTGGCTGCGGCATGTGCTGCGGCAGCAGCAGCGGCTGCTGCAACTGCCGATCCCACGGGAAAGTCCATATCACTGGATAGCGCCGACGGCGGTGCTGACATAAAGGGCAACATCTTTGGTGTAATGGCGGCTTGTGGCGAGAGTTGATTCGACCACCATTGGTCGAACTTACGGCGTACGTCATCGGAAATCTCGCCACCAGGTATGGCATAAGTATTCTGGTGTGAACTACGACAGATCTGTGATAGTGTTACCTGCAAAGAGTGTTAAAAAAGTGGGGCATGAGTAATCGGTAATTAGCTTTGCTGCGCAATATCTTGCCAACCATGGCAACAGCGTGCCATTCTACCCGTATGTGCACAGAACGAGGCTAATGCAGGCGTCGCCGTGCAGTCGTTACTACTAAGCTGGCGGCCATAAAAATCACTGTTGGCCATTGTAAACGGCTCGAGTGGCTGGGATTCACTTAGCCATAAAAAATGCGGTGCGCGATTGCAAAAACATTAAATCAAAAAACCATCATAAATAGTGGAAAAATCGAATGAATCGAAATTGCTTATTGATATAAACCTGCCATATCGGCGCACTATGGCCAGCACACTTTGGCAGGGTGGAAGGGTGCGCCTGCGATAAACACACAGAAGCCATCGATAGACAACTCATGTTGGCTTTATGGCTTTAGGTGATTAAAATAGAATTTAACAAATAATAAAAATAGAAAATGTCATCAGTTTCGGTTAAACCACTCCGCCCACGTCTCCGCCACTACGCGCGCCCATTTGTTTAACATTCGATAATATTGTATAAAAGTAAAAGACAATCCATTGAAATCAACACATCAGGCAGCGGTATTAGCACGCTCGTTCTACGACTATGTCGCTTGTCGATGTATCTATTCTGATTGTATTTCAACTGAGCAACGCATACCGCATACCGCACACCGCACAACAAGCAGATAATGTCCGCACTATCAGCTAAGGAAGCGCCCCAAATCACTTAAGCCGCTGCCTTGCGTTATTTTGCCTCACGTAAGACGCCTGAGGTCGGGGCATGAGCGCAGCTAATTATATATCAAACGGTTTGACGAGTATTAACTTATGGGTATTAATTTGATTTTTCACTGATATCTCACAATCGTTGACTGTGTACTGTCATACGCCGGCGTTCACGTAAATTATATTGTAGGTAGGTAGGACGGCGGGTATTGCTGACTGACTCCGGCTATCTGTCGCTAATTTCATTTTATTTTGTCACATTGCATATCGAAATGAAAATGCTTATCATGTGATTAAGCACTGGTTTACTAATATTAATCACAGCCGTAATAAAAAACTTTATGAACGTAATATCAATTGAAATGTGGTTTTTTGGCTTTGATTTCTGTTAGATGCAATGACGAAGATAGATAGCGCAATTTAATTTATGAGCAAATGTACGGAATACGAAATGTCTGATACCCGGGATTATACAACAGAAGAAATGCTTTGATATTGTAAACTAATGAATAGCATTAAAGTAGTGCAATCGCTTGGACATTGACTCTTATGGTCACATGCATGCAGCCATGTATGATGGTGACTAAGCAGTTGTTGATTGAGGTGTAACTACATATGTGCCAAATTGTATAAAAAAAAATGGTGAGTAGTTAAGTTGTACGGAGGCAACTCCAAAAGTTGGGCAGAATACGCCCATTTAGGAGCTACCTATATGCAGCAGATATATCTATAAATTCTATGCTAACCAAGCACACGATACTGTGTTTCTGAGATACATATTATGAGAAGGTGCAGAGGGTAGTAAATGCATTAATCGATTATTTTTTCGATTGTAAATATTTGAGCATATTAAATTGTTAAATATTCTCATCTTCTATCTGTTGCCAATTATTAAAACAAAATAAGTGATTTGCACAACAAATAACTTGAAGTACATAATGTGCTGTCACTTTGCTATCTTTTTCTGGCATTCGAATGACTGCTTTAACTTCACTTCATATGGCATATAAGTAAGAGTGCTTATGTAAGTCTTCAATGTCGCCGAGTATGAATATCTTTCGACATTTTCTTGCAGCTCAACGCAAACATGGAAACGATAAACGTGCTCGCAAAGCTGATTAAACATGAAAACTATTACAAAAAAGGATTAGTTAAGTGAACCAAATAAATGAACTGAGCTTAACAAAATTTTCTTTGTAGTCATTATCAAAATATTTTCAATAATTTTAATATGCAGACGGGCGGGCAGACCGACAGCCAGACAGTCAGACAGACAAAGACCTAAATGAAATGTTTGTGGCTTAAAGGCAACAGGAACTGTGTGTGGTGTAGTGTATTAGCTGCGAAAAGCAGTTTGACAGTTGGCGAAACTGTCAGAGACTTATTTAAATTGGCAACAGTTTGAGGCGTAAAGTAGTTTTTTGGGTTAAAAGTAAAAAAGAATGGGTGTCTTATACTCGTATGTTGCCATGCAATGGCTTACGTACATTTGACACCACTAAGGATTGTGAGTGTCTGTGTGTGTGTGTGTTTGATGGTGATGGCGTCTTTCACATACATTTTTGCTGATATGCTATAAGTTTTAGCAACTCTTCAAGATAATAAAATACGTGCGTGTCATTGTGGGCATAAACCGATTATGCATCATTATAGAATATACGTCTGCACAGCTGTCAGCTGTCTGCTACTTAAAATTAAAGCACACGCGTTTCAATTTTAAGTTCAAAGTGAATAACTAATTAGCGCAATTTGAATTCGAATGTGAAACTCACCTCATCCAGGGGACAGCCTGTGGAACGCAGTAGCGTATGCGATTGCAGTACAAGCAGTTTGAGCAGTTTGTCCTTAATCTCGCCGAATGCTGAGGGCTTGGCACGCAATATGATAATACGCAGCGTGACGACCGAGGTTAGTTCACCGATAATATCGGAAACGGGCACCACTGGATTATCGGATATTTGCTCGAGCGGTATGGGTTTCCAGTTTTTGATAATCAGCGAACCTGTGTAGGCAGGAGTAAAGAGCCGAAGATGAGTATGTTGCATTTGAAGTAAGTTGGCAGGCAGGCAGCATTGAAGAAAGTTTCTTATGTGATTTTATTACTTACCTCTTGCAGTGTTTGCTGTCTCCTGTGAGTAACCCAAACGCTGCAGCGCTGTGTGCACAATCTCACTCCATGGTGTTGCTGCTGCAATAATGACATAGCTATCCGCTTCGATATTGGGACGCCTTTTCCAAGGATTACGTGTGTCTATATTGAGCGAGGCTTGCAGCGAATGCACGGACTCCACCACACAGTGCAGTGGTAGTGATTTGGCTGCAATACACAAAATAAAACAAAATTTGCAATGGTTTTTGATATTAAATTAATTTAAAAACTGCTAAGCGGTTTATGGCGAATTATTTTTGGAAAATAGAAAGAAAAAAAAAACACAGACACACAAAATTTCATAAACATTATTCTAAAACATATTTAATATTTAAATAATTTACGTTTTTGTGGTCGTCGTTGGTAAGCCGCAATTAGCTGCTTATGTAAATATTTATAAAATAATTGAAACGTTTTTAAACGCTCCAAATATGATTCGATTTAATTATACGCACTCTTTACAGGATAAGCGCTTATTACAATGAAATTTAAAAATATTTATGCCATACGAAAAAGCAAAAGAAAATTGTTCTAAGGTATATTAATAGTAAGGGCCTGTCTGCCATTAGACATCGTTAAATAGAGAAAACTTAATGAAAATCAAAAATTTTAAAATATTTATTTATTCTTTGATGTCTTCCATGGCTTTTCTTGTTACATTGTATGAAAAATATAATATAAATCGAGGCATACCATAAAACAAATATATGCAGTGTATATAACAGTCGAGCAACTCGTTTATAGCCATTATTATTTTTTTTTTTATTTAAATTTAATATTGTTAAATGAAATTTAATAAACTTCTACTGCATTGCGGCGCTCCATTTATCACCGCGAGGTGACAAATATTTAATTGAATGCATATGCTGTTAATTTGGTTCGCATAGACGAATATTAAATGCGGAAGCGGCTTATAAGTGCATTACCAACGTGCGTGAACAAGCGCCCGGGTTGGCTGGCTATATGCAGCACAATCAAAAATGCGTAAAGCAGTGAACAGTGAAAGACCCTGTAGGCTGAGCAGATTGAAATCAAAAAATAAAAAAACAATTATGAATATTGTGGTCATATAATTGTTGATGGTTCGGTTGCACTTCAGTTTGGCTGATGCTGATTTCAGTTGCAGGTTGCAGCAGATATGTAGGCAGCTAGGTTGCCACAAATAAGCTTAACGCGCGTAATACTATTATTAATTATTCCAATTATTAAAAATATGCGTAATGTCATTAAAAGAATATTTTTCGCTTAAGAATTGCATATTATTGCGAAAATCTTTTAATTGTTAAGAATGCATTGGCTGTCAAAGCTGGCCGGACGTATAAATTTGATAAAAAATTTATTAAAGTTTTTTATTTATATTAGCCTGCGACAGCGGTTGACAGAGTGGAAGACGAATATCCGAAAATAATAATAAAAAAATCAAGTAAATTAGTTTAAACTTTAAAAAAAAAAAAAAAAAAATTATTCTGCATGTATTTGAGAAAAAAAATCATGTTATAGGCTTCGCGCTTCACCTTTTTTTTTGAAGTATTACCATACACTGTGATTGACAATTTAATTGTGAATTACAAAAAAAAACATTTTTTTTTTTAACTTTTGAACTCATTGAGCTGAAGCGCCATAAAAAACGAACTTACTTATCATCAGAAAAGTACAAAAATCAAGGATTATAAGATAAATTAATCGATTTCAAACCGATTTCAAACCGATTTCGAACCGATTTCGAACAGATTTCAAACAGATTTCAAACCGATTTCGTTGATATTACGATTTTATGTTGTTCTGAGATTCAATTCCAATAGAATTTTTATGAAATATTTTGGTTTTAAATTGAAATTCGGTTGTCGAAACTTTTCAAACTTGATCGAGATATATGCTGCACATATGCAATAAAGCCAATACATGCCTTTCTAACTAAACGTTCTACACAATCGATAGCAAACAATATGAGAATGGTTTTGCAATAAGGAATGTACTTGTTCAAAGGCACAGGATATCCAGTTTTTATGATTTTCTACCATTGTTCATTATGCATTTTTGTTCGTTCGTTGCGCTCGAGAGATAAAGTATCAAATTTCCCTATTGAAACTAGAATACTCAGCCATATTTCCATGTAATGAGGTGCGCATTGTTTATTAACATCCAAAATTCATTTATGCTTCATCTGTAATATCCTTTTTTTTTTTTTTTGTGCACTTGCACGGTTTGCATTCGTAACTTAAGCCGACTAACTATGAACTAAAAGCAAAAAAATCAAATTCAGTCGTTGTACTTGTGAAATTTTTGCTTTTACAATAATTTTCATAGCTGATTATTGTCATTATTGATGGTGGTTTCTTCTATAATGTATGCTGGGTACTTATACAAATTGAACTACACCAACAAACATTTTTATATATGTACACATGTGAAAATGAATGAACTCAGCATCAAATAAAGCTGTTTCAAATTTTTTCATTTCATTTATGGTAAATGAAAATTTCACACTTGGGCAGCAAAATCAACATCAAAAACAACAGCAACAACATTTAAATAGCATAATAGCGTGTGTAGCCACAAAAAGCATCCGTGTGCTGTTTGCTGTTTACGTGAGCATAGCAATAGATCGACCTATGCAAAATATATATATTTATATATATAAACAAGTTGGCTAACAAAAGATTATTAAATATTATTATTAGAAAGAACATGTTCAAAGTACGGAAAGCAAGCATGTTCGAAACAGAATAAAATCGAACGAACAAGCAGCAAACGAACGAGCATATGAATAAAATCCAACAAACTAACTAATAAATAATAGCTTTCTTCTTATTTTAATTATTTTGTAGCTGTTGCCAAATAAATAAATAACTACAAACTGTTCATTTATTAGACATTCGAGTATCTTATTCGCTGTCTGTTCGTTCGTTTTTATTCTGTACTTTTGAACTTGCATATGAAATTGTACTCTGTTCATTTTAACAAACTTTTGTTAGCCAATACCAACGACTTGCATATGCATAGCCAATATACAGCCAGAGTCAGAGTTGTACAATACTACAATGCAGTACACAAACAATAATAACTCATTAAATCCATTATCCTCGACCATGAATTCCGCCTAAAAACAAAAGCGGATTCTGTACGCTGCCCAACAATATTATGTTTTGAAAAAAAAAAAAAACAAAAAAACTATATGCAATGAAATGCTAAACGCAGTCATTTGCTTTTTATTTCTATTAGCATACTTTGCGGCGTAGCAACAGAAACAGGAGCGAAAAAAAATTAAACGAATGAATTCGAATAAATTGCATAAATTGAATTGTAGCAGCAAAAAGAATTATACTATATATGTATGTATAGGGAAACTTTGGCGGCATTAAATCGTTTCAATCTTGCTTATCAGTCGCAGTCATCTTCTTTCTTTTCCTTCCACCGTATTTCCTTTGAACTAAGCTGCCAACGATTTGTAATGAACTCGCAGCGCTTATTTGCTGCGATTATTTCTATCTGCAAGTCTACTACTCAACGTTGTCTGCTTGAGCGCATCTACAGCGCATTGGCGGCAGCATATCAACGGCAGCTTAAGATTTATTAACCTCGGCGTCTGCCGCAGGATTTGTGCGCGAAATAATGAAGTCTCATACCAGTGTGTATCGATGCGGCAGCGACGTGCGCTGATAAACTTAAAAAAAAAAAAAAAAAACAATAAAACCAAATTGAAGTCACCCTTGTTGAGTGGCTAATATCTTGTTACAATTTAAATTTATGATTTGCATGAATTGATTTTTGGATTAGTTACAACCACTTTCAAGCAGTACGCCTTCAAGTATGCTATGAAAATTTAAATGCTTTAATTAGCCAAGTCTTACATAAGAACTGAAAATGCATAAAAACTAATAAAAGATTTTCAGTTTCTTAACGTAAACTGTGCAACCACTTACATAAACATAGCAGCTTTGCTATTTTGAAGAAGTGTATAAAGGCATTTAAATATGATTGGCAAGACAAGCACAAGCAGAACGATTTAAGCCTTACGTAAAATATACCAAATATAAGGATACACATACACATTATATACATACACACATATATATAGCAAATCTTTTGCTGCATTTCAATACAAGCACACACACACACACACACACAAGGTCAACTAAAAGGATTATGTGTACTGTATGTATAGAAAAGCTTTTTAGTTTTTCTTGCCAATAGTAAAACTTTAAAAGTAGCCGCAAGAAAATAAATTGTTTATTGTTTATTCATAGCCGACATTTTCATAATTTACTTATTAGAAACGATTTAAACGTTGATTTGGGTAGGAAATAAACGTACGCAGGCTTATGGTCAAGTGATGCGCAAGTATTTTGCTTATCAGTGCTTGACCACTGTGTTTGTGTAAAAAGGATGAGTGACCGGAAATTAAGATATAGTACATTTCTTCAAGGAAATTGTTTCGTCTTGCCATGTTGATGACAATGAAGGCGCTTAAGCGCTTTAAATTGTTTTCCTTCAAAATCTCGCACCGCTATTGCAATGCTCCGGGCTTTGTATAGTCAAATCTGTGTGTGTGTGTGTGTGCGTTGCCAATTTTTATTTACACTTCAACTTAAGCACTACTTAATTGAAAACTCTTCTTAGTGGAATTTTTAATGCGCATGCATAGCATTTTAATTTATGTACATAAAATGTTCGAAAGAAATAAGTACAGGACTTTTGTGTATAGCATATACTAGCATACATGTACATATATAGTGTGTATGGCTCGGTGTAGCTTAGTAAGTTTTACTGCAACCTTACGACAATCTTTTGCAGAATGCTTTTGTCTTGTTGACGCTCTGCTGACACGCTTGACGCATATCCTTGCCATGCTGCTTACTCTGCTAGTTGCTACTAGTTTCAAAGACGTTATTTTATATTACAACTGCATGCTTGAATGGTTTAAGTTCGTCTACTTTGGTTTTGTATTTGCAGCAAGCAAGCAAGCAAGCAAGCAAGTTCAAGTAAGCTTGCTGACAGGCTAAGTAAGTGCAGACAATAAACAGTCAGGCAGACAGACAGACAGACATATAGCCAGATTTAAAGTTAATGCTAAGAAGCAAACACATATTAAGTGCAACATTTTAAAGGACTATAAAGCATTTAAAATATAACAAAAAAATATAAAAAAAATTTTATCTTCTGTGAAATTTACGCAAAGTTTTAAATTATTAAATTATAGGTTCTAAAGGTTTGCGGTAAGAGTGGCACCTGACAACTAACTAGCAAGCGAAGGCAGATATCTACAACTCCTGTACAATCACATACGACTTGGGCTATGCGAACATATTCCTATGCACCAGAATGAAAACCGCGTTAGAAGACATTAATGCGGCTTACACGCGTACTTTGAAAGACTTTCCGGAGAGGCAACACTTTGTACATTTCTGCATATATGCCTTTGTAAGACCTTTCGTCCTGTCACACTCATTCGAAATTTGCTTAGCTTTGTTATGAGTTTCGTGAAAAATTTCATATTTTCCATAACTGATAAATACAAAAATTAAAATAAAGCGCAAACAATTTTTGAATATTATTCTCAATTTTCCAATTGAATCTTTTCAACTAAGCTGTTGAACACTTAGATGTGAATACACTTAATTTTCAAATTGAAATTATTTACATTTAAGTAATTTTTATTAATTTTTTTAGCTGTTAATCAGCTACGACAACACCCATTTTGCTATTTCACACACTCACTGAATTACAAAGTCCGATTTTTTTTTTTTGTTTTTGTTCCGCGCGCACTAAATCGCTGATACAATTTCTAGAAAAATATGTTAAAAAATTATAAGCTGCTTAGTTTTAATTTCGAATACATTCCGAACACCTTTCTGCGCCTGTTCACCCTCGTTAGTAGACTGTTTAACGTATTTACACGCTGCTAATTTGCTTACCGGTGAAAGGTAAAGCATAAAAAAAAAATGTTTAAATCCATGAAGAATGTGTCATATCTATTTTTTGTTGTCGGCAATTTTAATTGAAAATTGTGCAATGCATGCTCTTAAGATGTGACTAATTTTATGACATTCTATTAGTAATACCTGTTGTTGGTTGTTAGCTTCATTATTATTAAATTATGTATCTGAAGAATGCATAGAAGAATCTAAATATACAAATTTCAAGGTGCTATCTCTTATAGTCGTCAATATATCGGCTGGACTTTCGATGCTGATCTGCCTGTTACATACATTTGCACAAACTTAATAAAATATTTTTCCATATGGAAACAAGTTATGTATCGGGAGGAGACAGAACGAACTCACTATTAAGGTCTATGTGTAATACAGTCGATGATATATTGATTGTTACACAGAGTTTGAGTGAGAGCCTGTAAAGTATTTATATTAGATATCCTTTATGGCACGCATATTGATATGAAATATTGGTTTATTCATACCGAAATCGACTTAAACATATTAGTAAAAATTACCGTTACATTGAATTTATTTAATTTTTCATTCTGCAAAATAGTTTTTAAACTAATCAAACTAGCATATAAGCTGCTAGCCGCCTTGTGTCTATTCATTAGCAAAGCCTAAAGCGATAATTTATTTTAATTCTTGGAAAGTACATATATAAAAAATTGCTGCTTTGTTTTCGTTTCCTTGCCTTTCGTTTGTTGCGCAAGTAATAAATTAATATTTGTTCTTGAGCCTGACAGGACAGACAAGAAAAAGCCAAAAGCGTCTTATATTTATAACACTTAAATGATTTTGTTAGAGAAACAGTTGAAATGCTGATTTGGGACTATCATCAGGTGAAATTCTTAAAGCTTATGAGAGTAGGAGGGTAAGCAAAGTAAAGAAATTCTTAAAAAGGACACAAATGCGCAAGGATTTAAACTTAAATATGTAGCTTGGTGTATGCAGAAAACATACTTATTAGTGATATACGTTAGCACAGTCAGTCAAGTGACAAAGTGGCCAGCAGCAGCAGCAACAACAAATAATATTTGAGACTATAATACGAACAAGGGTTGAGCATATACGCTATATATCTAGTTAAACAAGTCCTTAGCAGCAGCTGTAGCTAATGCCACTCACTACATTGTGTTGTTGTTGTTGTTGTTAGACAAACTAGTCGTCGCTTCATTAGTAAAACTTGCATCTTAAGTTTTCAAGTGGCTGCTTCAATAAAACAAGACTCTGACCAAAAGATGCTGTATGCTTCTTTCAATTGGTAAGCTTATAATGTACGATATTTCTTGTTCATTTCTGTTGTCGTTAAGTGCAGCCAGCTTAGAAAGGGTTCAAAGTATTCCTTGAGCTGTTATTGGTTTTGCGTAAATACGGCAAAAATTTCTATATTCTAGCCAGTCTAGTTATGTGCTTAATCTTTGCGGAAATGTGGCAATACACACTCTCTTTGCCACTTTTGTTGTCTAAACTAACCGAGACACATTCATAGCGAAATAATGCTAATAAGTATTTAGTATTGTTGTTGCTGGCTTAGTTAGTTGTCGGTACGTTTGACTAAGTGTATCTGTCTGTCTGTCTGTCTGTCTGTCTGTATGCAGATTGTATATATGTGGCTATTTAGAGTAGAGCAACAGCAGCAATAGTAGTAGTACGAGTAGTAGCAGTCAGTAATCATAAGCGTCTTAAATAGCAAGCCAAGAGTTATTAGTAGCAAAAGTTATAAAAAAAAAAAATGCTAATGGCAGAATAACAAAAGCTGCAACGTCTTGCACTGCAAAAAAATGTACTGTTGCTCGTTCCTATATATATATATATATATATATATGTATATATATAATAATCCAATAAGAAAACACCCGCATGTATATGTATTAATATAATCGTGCTTGTCTGTCTGTCTGTCTTATTGCAGTTTTGTGCTTGTTGGTATGGAATATGCAAAGTATCTTATGTTCGAGATTACGCAAAGAAAGCGTTAGATACATAGAGACAGAGTTATGCAGAGTAAGAGTAAGAAATACATTGATTGACTGCTTAGGTAAGCAAATAAATAAAATGTTCTACACAATATACATACAATATATTAATAAAATATTTATAAATCATGCCTAAAAAAAGCATCAAAGCAAGACAATTCAAATGAAGTTGTGTAAAAAAATAAGGATTTACTTTTGCTTTGGCCAGTTAGTTGTTACAAGTCTTATGCAAATCGAGTGCAAGAACAAATTTAGCCTGCAGTTACAAGCTGCTTGGCAAAGTCACAAAAACAGAAACACACACACACACTTATGACAAACATTTTTAAGCAGAGACAGAAAGCATTTATATAAGCATCTCATACAGAAAAAGGATTAAAATTATGCATTGAGGATCAGACGCAACCGCTACACTACTGGTCACATTCTTATGTATGCATCTGTAAGCTGCATTGAAAAAGGACAAAGACTCTTAATAAAAACTGAATATAATACACAAAAGGATATGCAATTTAGCAAATACAGAATATCAAGTTGTAGACAGCAGTATATGAGTCAGTGTGTGTGTGTGTGACATCTTGCTACAAAATTCTTAAAGATTAAAATGTCGATGCAGCTACTTCAAATGTCAAAAATTGACTTGAGCACACTTGAAGCAGAAATGTCATTGTCTGCATAATGGCAGCAAGTAGAGCATAGTATATACGGTGTGAGTGTGTTTGAGTGCATCATAAAGTCACAAAAAAAAAAAAAAAGGACATAATTTTTGCTTGACAATATATTTTTAAACAATCTGACGCTGAGCAGGAATACTTGTATTTTTTGATAAAACATTTAGCTGTTGCTTCACTAGTTAGAGCAAGCACTTTGCATAGACGTACTGAAAAGACCATTGTTTTATTTTGAAAAATTAATTAACTTTTGCTTTCAATTTATCAACTTCAATGCGTTCTAGACCACTAATAGCATTATTTGAGTATCACAATGCAAAAAAACTATTCCACATAGTAAATAGACAATATGATGAAAATACTAAGGTGCACTACTCAATCAGTTTTCATACCTGTGCAGATATCTGTTTTTATGCAGAAATTTTAAAGCAAAAAAAAAAAAACAAAAAGGACATAATTTTTGCTTGACAATATATTTTTAAACAATCTGACGCTGAGCAGGAATACTTGTATTTTTTGATAAAACATTTAGCTGTTGCTTCACTAGTTAGAGCAAGCACTTTGCATAGACGTACTGAAAAGACCATTGTTTTATTTTGAAAAATTAATTAACTTTTGCTTTCAATTTATCAACTTCAATGCGTTCTAGACCACTAATAGCATTATTTGAGTATCACAATGCAAAAAAACTATTCCACATAGTAAATAGACAATATGATGAAAATACTAAGGTGCACTACTCAATCAGTTTTCATACCTGTGCAGATATCTGTTTTTATGCAGAAATTTTAAAGCAAAAAAAAAAAAAACAAAAAGGACATAATTTTTGCTTGACAATATATTTTTAAACAATCTGACGCTGAGCAGGAATACTTGTATTTTTTGATAAAACATTTAACTGTTGCTTCACTAGTTAGAGCAAGCACTTTGCATAGACGTACTGAAAAGACCATTGTTTTATTTTGAAAAATTAATTAACTTTTGCTTTCAATTTATCAACTTCAATGCGTTCTAGACCACTAATAGCATTATTTGAGTATCACAATGCAAAAAAACTATTCCACATAGTAAATAGACAATATGATGAAAATACTAAGGTGCACTACTCAATCAGTTTTCATACCTGTGCAGATATCTGTTTTCATTGCAGAAATTTTAGAGCAAAAAAAAAAAAACAAAAAGGACATAATTTTTGCTTGACAATATATTTTTAAAAAATCTGACGCTGAGCAGGAATACTTGTATTTTTTGATAAAACATTTAGCTGTTGCTTCACTAGTTAGAGCAAGCACTTTGCATAGACGTACTGAAAAGACCATTGTTTTATTTTGCAAAATTAATTAACTTTTGCTTTTAATTTATCAACTTCAATGCGTTCTAGACCACTAATAGCATTATTTGAGTATCACAATGCAAAAAAACTATTCCACACAATAAAAAGACAATATGAGGAAAATACTAAGGTGCACTACTCAATCAGTTTTCATACCTGTGCAGATATCTGTTTTTATGCAGAAATTTTAAAGCAAAAAAAAAAAAAACAAAAAGGACATAATTTTTGCTTGACAATATATTTTTAAACAATCTGACGCTGAGCAGGAATACTTGTATTTTTTGATAAAACATTTAACTGTTGCTTCACTAGTTAGAGCAAGCACTTTGCATAGACGTACTGAAAAGACCATTGTTTTATTTTGAAAAATTAATTAACTTTTGCTTTCAATTTATCAACTTCAATGCGTTCTAGACCACTAATAGCATTATTTGAGTATCACAATGCAAAAAAACTATTCCACACAATAAAAAGACAATATGAGGAAAATACTAAGGTGCACTACTCAATCAGTTTTCATACCTGTGCAGATATCTGTTTTTATGCAGAAATTTTAAAGCAAAAAAAAAAAAACAAAAAGGACATAATTTTTGCTTGACAATATATTTTTAAACAATCTGACGCTGAGCAGGAATACTTGTATTTTTTGATAAAACATTTAACTGTTGCTTCACTAGTTAGAGCAAGCACTTTGCATAGACGTACTGAAAAGACCATTGTTTTATTTTGAAAAATTAATTAACTTTTGCTTTCAATTTATCAACTTCAATGCGTTCTAGACCACTAATAGCATTATTTGAGTATCACAATGCAAAAAAACTATTCCACACAATAAAAAGACAATATGATGAAAATACTAAGGTGCACTACTCAATCAGTTTTCATATCTGTGCAGATATCTGTTTTTATGCAGAAATTTTAAAGCAAAAAAAAAAAAACAAAAAGGACATAATTTTTGCTTGACAATATATTTTTAAACAATCTGACGCTGAGCAGGAATACTTGTATTTTTTGATAAAACATTTAACTGTTGCTTCACTAGTTAGAGCAAGCACTTTGCATAGACGTACTGAAAAGACCATTGTTTTATTTTGAAAAATTAATTAACTTTTGCTTTCAATTTATCAACTTCAATGCGTTCTAGACCACTAATAGCATTATTTGAGTATCACAATGCAAAAAAACTATTCCACACAATAAAAAGACAATATGATGAAAATACTAAGGTGCACTACTCAATCAGTTTTCATATCTGTGCAGATATCTGTTTTTATGCAGAAATTTTAAAGCAAAAAAAAAAAAACAAAAAGGACATAATTTTTGCTTGACAATATATTTTTAAACAATCTGACGCTGAGCAGGAATACTTGTATTTTTTGATAAAACATTTAACTGTTGCTTCACTAGTTAGAGCAAGCACTTTGCATAGACGTACTGAAAAGACCATTGTTTTATTTTGAAAAATTAATTAACTTTTGCTTTCAATTTATCAACTTCAATGCGTTCTAGACCACTAATAGCATTATTTGAGTATCACAATGCAAAAAAACTATTCCACACAATAAAAAGACAATATGATGAAAATACTAAGGTGCACTACTCAATCAGTTTTCATATCTGTGCAGATATCTGTTTTTATGCAGAAATTTTAAAGCAAAAAAAAAAAAACAAAAAGGACATAATTTTTGCTTGACAATATATTTTTAAACAATCTGACGCTGAGCAGGAATACTTGTATTTTTTGATAAAACATTTAACTGTTGCTTCACTAGTTAGAGCAAGCACTTTGCATAGACGTACTGAAAAGACCATTGTTTTATTTTGAAAAATTAATTAACTTTTGCTTTCAATTTATCAACTTCAATGCGTTCTAGACCACTAATAGCATTATTTGAGTATCACAATGCAAAAAAACTATTCCACACAATAAAAAGACAATATGATGAAAATACTAAGGTGCACTACTCAATCAGTTTTCATATCTGTGCAGATATCTGTTTTTATGCAGAAATTTTAAAGCAAAAAAAAAAAAACAAAAAGGACATAATTTTTGCTTGACAATATATTTTTAAACAATCTGACGCTGAGCAGGAATACTTGTATTTTTTGATAAAACATTTAACTGTTGCTTCACTAGTTAGAGCAAGCACTTTGCATAGACGTACTGAAAAGACCATTGTTTTATTTTGCAAAATTAATTAACTTTTGCTTTTAATTTATCAACTTCAATGCGTTCTAGACCACTAATAGCATTATTTGAGTATCACAATGCAAAAAAACTATTCCACACAATAAAAAGACAATATGATGAAAATACTAAGGTGCACTACTCAATCAGTTTTCATATCTGTGCAGATATCTGTTTTTATGCAGAAATTTTAAAGCAAAAAAAAAAAAAACAAAAAGGACATAATTTTTGCTTGACAATATATTTTTAAACAATCTGACGCTGAGCAGGAATACTTGTATTTTTTGATAAAACATTTAACTGTTGCTTCACTAGTTAGAGCAAGCACTTTGCATAGACGTACTGAAAAGACCATTGTTTTATTTTGCAAAATTAATTAACTTTTGCTTTTAATTTATCAACTTCAATGCGTTCTAGACCACTAATAGCATTATTTGAGTATCACAATGCAAAAAAACTATTCCACACAATAAAAAGACAATATGATGAAAATACTAAGGTGCACTACTCAATCAGTTTTCATATCTGTGCAGATATCTGTTTTTATGCAGAAATTTTAAAGCAAAAAAAAAAAAAACAAAAAGGACATAATTTTTGCTTGACAATATATTTTTAAACAATCTGACGCTGAGCAGGAATACTTGTATTTTTTGATAAAACATTTAACTGTTGCTTCACTAGTTAGAGCAAGCACTTTGCATAGACGTACTGAAAAGACCATTGTTTTATTTTGAAAAATTAATTAACTTTTGCTTTCAATTTATCAACTTCAATGCGTTCTAGACCACTAATAGCATTATTTGAGTATCACAATGCAAAAAAACTATTCCACACAATAAAAAGACAATATGATGAAAATACTAAGGTGCACTACTCAATCAGTTTTCATATCTGTGCAGATATCTGTTTTTATGCAGAAATTTTAAAGCAAAAAAAAAAAAACAAAAAGGACATAATTTTTGCTTGACAATATATTTTTAAACAATCTGACGCTGAGCAGGAATACTTGTATTTTTTGATAAAACATTTAACTGTTGCTTCACTAGTTAGAGCAAGCACTTTGCATAGACGTACTGAAAAGACCATTGTTTTATTTTGAAAAATTAATTAACTTTTGCTTTCAATTTATCAACTTCAATGCGTTCTAGACCACTAATAGCATTATTTGAGTATCACAATGCAAAAAAACTATTCCACACAATAAAAAGACAATATGATGAAAATACTAAGGTGCACTACTCAATCAGTTTTCATATCTGTGCAGATATCTGTTTTTATGCAGAAATTTTAAAGCAAAAAAAAAAAAAACAAAAAGGACATAATTTTTGCTTGACAATATATTTTTAAAAAATCTGACGCTGAGCAGGAATACTTGTATTTTTTGATAAAACATTTAGCTGTTGCTTCACTAGTTAGAGCAAGCACTTTGCATAGACGTACTGAAAAGACCATTGTTTTATTTTGCAAAATTAATTAACTTTTGCTTTTAATTTATCAACTTCAATGCGTTCTAGACCACTAATAGCATTATTTGAGTATCACAATGCAAAAAAACTATTCCACACAATAAAAAGACAATATGAGGAAAATACTAAGGTGCACTACTCAATCAGTTTTCATACCTGTGCAGATATCTGTTTTCATTGCAGAAATTTTAGAGCAAAAAAAAAAAAACAAAAAGGACATAATTTTTGCTTGACAATATGTTTCTAAACAATCTGACGCTGAGCAGGAATACTTGTATTTTTTGATAAAACATTTAACTGTTGCTTCACTAGTTAGAGCAAGCACTTTGCATAGACGTACTGAAAATACCATTGTTTTATTTTGAAAAATTAATTAACTTTTGCTTTTAATTTATCAACTTCAATGCGTTCTAGACCACTAATAGCATTATTTGAGTATCACAATGCAAAAAAACTATTCCACACAATAAAAAGACAATATGATGAAAATACTAAGGTGCACTACTCAATCAGTTTTCATATCTGTGCAGATATCTGTTTTTATGCAGAAATTTTAAAGCAAAAAAAAAAAAACAAAAAGGACATAATTTTTGCTTGACAATATATTTTTAAAAAATCTGACGCTGAGCAGGAATACTTGTATTTTTTGATAAAACATTTAGCTGTTGCTTCACTAGTTAGAGCAAGCACTTTGCATAGACGTACTGAAAAGACCATTGTTTTATTTTGCAAAATTAATTAACTTTTGCTTTTAATTTATCAACTTCAATGCGTTCTAGACCACTAATAGCATTATTTGAGTATCACAATGCAAAAAAACTATTCCACACAATAAAAAGACAATATGAGGAAAATACTAAGGTGCACTACTCAATCAGTTTTCATACCTGTGCAGATATCTGTTTTCATTGCAGAAATTTTAGAGCAAAAAAAAAAAAACAAAAAGGACATAATTTTTGCTTGACAATATGTTTCTAAACAATCTGACGCTGAGCAGGAATACTTGTATTTTTTGATAAAACATTTAGCTGTTGCTTCACTAGTTAGAGCAAGCACTTTGCATAGACGTACTGAAAAGACCATTGTTTTATTTTACAAAATTAATTAACTTTTGCTTTTAATTTATCAACTTCAATGCGTTCTAGACCACTAATAGCATTATTTGAGTATCACAATGCAAAAAAACTATTCCACACAATAAAAAGACAATATGAGGAAAATACTAAGGTGCACTACTCAATCAGTTTTCATACCTGTGCAGATATCTGTTTTTATGCAGAAATTTTAGAGCAAAAAAAAAAAAACAAAAAGGACATAATTTTTGCTTGACAATATATTTTTAAAAAATCTGACGCTGAGCAGGAATACTTGTATTTTTTGATAAAACATTTAGCTGTTGCTTCACTAGTTAGAGCAAGCACTTTGCATAGACGTACTGAAAAGACCATTGTTTTATTTTGCAAAATTAATTAACTTTTGCTTTTAATTTATCAACTTCAATGCGTTCTAGACCACTAATAGCATTATTTGAGTATCACAATGCAAAAAAACTATTCCACACAATAAAAAGACAATATGAGGAAAATACTAAGGTGCACTACTCAATCAGTTTTCATACCTGTGCAGATATCTGTTTTCATTGCAGAAATTTTAGAGCAAAAAAAAAAAAACAAAAAGGACATAATTTTTGCTTGACAATATATTTTTAAACAATCTGACGCTGAGCAGGAATACTTGTATTTTTTGATAAAACATTTAACTGTTGCTTCACTAGTTAGAGCAAGCACTTTGCATAGACGTACTGAAAAGACCATTGTTTTATTTTGAAAAATTAATTAACTTTTGCTTTCAATTTATCAACTTCAATGCG